>JAEAOA010000576.1:552500-1015000 GCA_016746295.1 Potamilus streckersoni
AAAGTACCGGTAATTAATTAAAAAAAAATAACTGGAAGGCTGGTGAACAGTTTCAATTGTTAGGTGAATTCGCAATGTCTTCGTTAATGTATTAAAATCACTGTAGCGTATAAAGTGCCATTGAAGTTCGCTGGGGTTGTGGAAATGACCGATATATAAATACGTACCGTTCATACAATGGAGCATTAATAAAATATAGTTTCACAATAGCGTTGTATGATTTAAAATTGTTATATTAGCGTAAGTCAATAAGTTTTATTTTAAATTAAATTCGTGCCATTTATCATGGCACCAGCAACTAGAAAAAATATGCAGAATTTAAGTTAAACATAGCATTTGCGAAAGAAAACGGAAATCGTGCAGCAGAAAGAAAATTCAACGTAAGCGAGAAGATTGTGCGTGACTGGCATAAAAAAAGAAGACGAGTTAAGGTCAACAACAACAAAAAAAAACAAGAAGGGAAATCGTAGTGGCAAAGCAAGTTGGCCAGTTCTCGAGGAGAATCTACGAAAATGGATTGTGGAACAACGTGCTGCAGGTCATGGACTTTCAACAATTCCAATACGACTCAAGGCAAAGTCAAAGTTTATTGTAATACTGACTTTTATATAACTCTTAAACAATTGTATAATATTTCTTACACGAAGTTGGAAATTACCAAGTCACATGCAATGGCCGGTGGTATCAAAGACGTGATTATGGTAAGTGCGTAGGAGCGACATATACGCAGGAGCGAATTATAGGGCGAAAAATACGGTATTGCCTGTAAAGATAAAATCCATATTGTGAAATTTGCATTTTTTCAAAATGTGAAAAGATATTTCTCAAACGTGTCACAAACCACAAGTGTTATTGTGTTCTAATTTATGTCGTTTTAAATTTTTTGACCCATTAAATTCATGTTGGTAATGGTTAAACCTTGTCAATATTTTTCTTCCATTTTACTTCTACCGCAATAAAAATCTACACATTGATCAACATTGTTTTTTCGAAGTGTGTCGATCTTTTGTATTTGAAAAAAAGTCTACTTTGGATCAAACAATAAAATTAGAATGTATACCATTCACCACAAAAATAAGTGACGTAATACACAACGTGTGAAGTACATGTGCTAAGCTAACGGAAACCAGAAGGAATAATGTTTAGATGATTTCCTCAATATACTGTAAGTTATCCTGAAATAATGTTACTCTGTGAGGAAAAACTAAACAAAGTACGCCGATATGAAAAGATATTTATCCACTGTTAATCTTAGCGCGATTATTAATTGAGTATTCAACATGCCAAGCCACCCCACCCACCCCACTTTTCTCTATGCGTCGATCCCATTGTTATATTTGTTGTTTGTTATAGGTCCCTCGATAACTCGCGCCCTCGCTTATATCGCGGTCGATGTTTTTGGACCCCAATGTCCGCGAGTTATCGAGGGAGTGGTATATATATATATATATATATATATATATATATATATATATATATATATATATATATATATATATATATATTAAAAAATGTATCCGTCCATATGCTGAATAATGCATGGAAAAATTAGTTTATGTAACAAAAGATCAGAAAAATATCCATGCTTTATTCCTTCTAGCGCTTTTGCATTATCTTCATGGATGATCTGAAGATTATGCAGTTTGTTTACAGAGAGGAGATATGCAACATGTTTTTGAAGAAGAGTATCTCTGTTCTAAAAACATATGTCAAAGACACAGTTCAAAATATCTTCAAAATAAATAGGGATGAATGGTAAAAGTATGCTTATTCAATGAAAAGCATGAATCGTTTACCAGTTCTCTCTGTTTCTGTTTCTATTTGTAACCCCTCCACCCGTTTAGTTTTTCTGAGGTGCACCACATACTAACCCTAAGTGAGTGGCCAATTAATAATCACAGATATTAGTAACTGAGGAGGACAAAATAGACACAAACTGGGAACCGACATTAAAAAGTGTCAAAAGATTATAGACCCTTATTAGAATTTAACACAGGGGCAACCTTTGTTCATAACTAAACTTTAAGTGTAGCGTGAGGTGTTGGTTTGCTGGTTTGCACTAGATATGAAATGTATGACATTACAGGTTTATCATGTGGGATTGTGTGTGTGTGTGTGTGTGTGTGTGTGTGTGTGTGTGTGTGTGTGTGTGTGTGTGTGTGTGTGTGTGTGTGTAGGAAATCAAGGTTTGTCTGCTCTCTAAATGACAGACTGGTTTGTATTTGCTTCATAAAGATCAGGACATACAAGTACATGGACGTTGTGTATCTTAACAGTGTGTCATGCTAAATGTCATAAATGAGTCCTTGAAAGTTTATCAGACTGAAAATTAGAGTGAGGAAAAGTAATGGTGAAAAGTTTATGTAATGTTTAGGTGGAGGGATGGTTAATGAGCACAACAACATCAATCTCACAGTCTGTTTATTTTTGCAGCATGAAGCTTCTGTTTTGGAGAGAAATACAAGTTTGTAAGTCTTGTCAATAGAGAAGATGAGAGTGTATCTGCAATATAAATAACAAAATTAACTTCTTTATCTTCCCACCCTATTATCCTGCTTATAAAGTTTAAATTTAGGGTTGTCGTACATGCTTTTCTTTCTCTCTATTTTCCGGACATGTCTTCCTTTCGGTCCTTCAATCTATATAGATACTTGATACAGATACACCCACTCACCGTGGTCTCCTCTTTTTTGAATGTTCCAATAGCGCAACAATGCTAAATTATGTTACAATTCTGCTAACGTACTGTGAAACCAATGTTTCATTTATTAAAATTGGTACAAAGTTACAACTCTACGTTTTTGTTACCTATGGTAGATTGATAATTACGCTGTTCAACTTTGGATGTGTTGAGGAGACCCTTAATGTCAAGATACTTGTGATGGTTGGAAATTTATATTTTTAAATCTTGTTATTGTGTATTTTAGAAAAAGTGTAATGCGCAGAAGTTAAGTTTAGGTTTCCTATTGATTAAAGACATCAAACTGAAGCGTGCATGTGTTGGTGATAAACAGAGAAAGAAAGATAAAGAAAGTCATTATCATTATTATTATTATTATTATTATTATTATTATTATTATTATTATTATTATTGTTGTTGTTGTTGTTGTTGTATATTGTTATTATGTTTGTTATTGTTATTATTGTTGTTATTGTTATTATTATTATAACCATCAGAGCAACAGCGTCAGATCGTATACGACGAAGGAAAGCCACTTCACGATCACAACATGTTACCTTATGCACACATGAATCTCCAATATAAATAAGGTTCCGAGACATAAAAAGCTGTAAGAATATAGATGCTGATCAAGAAGGATACATTTCACACAGAAAAAGACTGATGTTAAACACCGTCTCTATCTGTCCCCAAAAAACCATCAAAGCAAAGATAGTCCAAGAAAGAAAATCACAAGAAAGTCTCCAAAAATTATTTTCACGCTCAATCACAAAGCGACTTCAGAAAATATGGAACCACTGCTTACATTCACACAGTGAAGTTTAGTGACTTCACGTTTCATCAGCAGCTGGATTCATTATATTGACTTATTTGACTCATTGTTGAGAAATCGAAACAAGAATGCCAAACTATAGATGAAGATCTTTCACTCACAACTTTTTCAATACGCCCATAGAATTTATCTTTCAATACGCCCATAGAATTTATCTTTCAATACGCATAGAATTTATCTTTCAATACGCCCATAGAATTTATCTTTCAATACGCCCATAGAATTTCTCTTTCAATACGCATAGAATTTATCTTTCAATACGCCCATAGAATTTATCTTTCAATAAGCCGCCCATAGAATTTCTCTTTCAATACGCCCATAGAATTTATCTTTCAATACGCCCATAGAATTTATCTTTCAATACGCCCATAGAATTTATCTTTCAATACGCCCATAGAATTTATCTTTCAATACGCCGCCCATAGAATTTCTCTTTCAATACGCCCATAGAATTTCTCTTTCAATACGCCCATAGAATTTATCTTTCAATACGCCGCCCATAGAATTTCTCTTTCAATACGCCCATAGAATTTCTCTTTCAATACGCCCATAGAATGCCCATAGAATTTCTCTTTCAATACGCCCATAGAATTTCTCTTTCAATACGCTCATAGAATTTCTCTTTTTCCGAACCCTTCTACAAACCTACAGACGTTCAACAAAGGAGCGAAGAGTTTAGAAAGGCGACTATTAACACGAAACAAGTTTCGCCTCCAAGTAAAGAATGCATCAGCTCCACTTTATCTACTACTGTTCGTGCTTGCTGATAAGTGTACATTTGAATACACAATCCTCTTTAAGTCCTAAAGGATGTATCTAGCTGGAAATGTCTTAGATTCAACTTCTGTTTACAACATTGCGATTGACTATGTCAAATACAGTGTTTTCGATAGATGGCTGAAAGGAAACATACGCTGTGGTTATTTTTTTCTATAAAATGTATATGTTTTACGATCCATTGTTTTGTTGCTGTTTTTTTTTTTTAAAAAAAAAACAAACTACATTGTTTGATTTATTGATGTTTAAGTTTATGTGATTTATTAAAACATCCGTCGACAAACTGTTTAAGAGGGAAATTGACTTAAACAAGTAAATAGTAAAACTCAATCTTAAGCCTTGCAAGAAATAAATATCAAAGCACACGAACTCTTTTGTGTGATTAAGAGAATTTCATTGGTTTATATGCACTGGAAATGTAATCTGAAAATGCCATTTCATATTTTCTGAACTGCAAGTCGTTTCAAAATCTAGAACAGAACACAACGTTTGATCAAAACGATCCTCTCGGCTAACACAGTCTTAAACACCGTCACACACACACACACACACACACACACACACACACACACACACACACACACATTTGGTTCAAATTACTTTGAACGGACTATTAAACATATTTACAGCCTTAGCTCGAATTGGTGACATTGGTTATTCACACGATGAAAAAACGTGTTTTTTTATGTACCTGACCTTTCGTCTCTTGACAAAATGTGATGATTTGCCCCCATTATGTCAAACAAACACCCCAGGATAGAATTCAGAATCCACAAGTAACTTAGCAACGTTTTTCAGGTCAGTTTAAAATATGAACTTTATGTCGGATACTTAAAAGAAGAGAGGATTCGTAGTTACAGCTTTGAACATGCAAGAAATCTTTTACAAAGATATGTCAAGATTCAAATGAAACGCAAAGAACAATTTCATTCTCTACAACATAGACGTTTTAACCGCTGCAATCTGAATGGGTTACATTTCTAGATTCAGGAGACTCAATGGTCCCGAAGTATCTATAGTACGAAAGAGAGGTCACTATTTTGAAGGTTTGTTCATTCAAAAGGCCATCATTCCGAAAGAGAGTTTTCAATGGATCCAAGGTTCAGTGTTTACAATGTATGTTAACCCAAAGGTTTATCGGTTTAATGTTCCGCTGATGCATTGGTCCAAAAGAAGGGTTCGGTGTTCTGAATGTCCAGTGGTCTAAAGATGCGTTTGTTTGAGGATTCATTGGTCTAAAAGAAGGATTCAGTGGTATTAATGTTCAAAAGTCGAAATATTGTATTACTACATAGACTTGGTCTCTCATTCTAAATGAATCATACACCTGCTTAGATAGTCCAAGTGTTTCCCCTATTTCCAGGACCTCAAAAACAACAGTTGTTAACAAGTGAAAGTTCTTAAAGACGCAAATATTTCGTTATTTTTTCCATAAATCACCTAACGACCACACATCACGATACTCTAATATCACACTGGCATGGTTTATCTTGTTTCACATTTGCATTCGTCCTCAGTAAGCCTTTCCAAGTCCAATTGTTGTACTACACGCAATGCAATACAAAACACTCCCAAAATTCCCAATACAAAGATTTAGCCCTGTCTTAAATTACTAAACACGTATGCCTAAACATATCCAGTAAATCCTATATCTTTAAAAGTAGTGACGGTTTCAAGATTAGGGCTGATAATTGTAGCCTATTGAGTAAGATTTACTCTATGCGGTTGTAACAGAGATACTCCCGGTAAGTTTCTTTAACAAAATAAGATTGTAGAGCAGGCGTGTTATATAAATGGAGGCAACAAACAGCTCTTATGGAAGTACCCAATGTTTGGGTTTTTAAGTAATAAAAAAGGATCATAAAGTGTTATGTCGGTTAGGAAAGTAGGCTTTTTCTTTAAAAGGAGAATATAGCTGATTGTTGGATAGTAGGAAATTGGTGTGTGCATGGTAAATAAATGAGTGTTTATTGTGAGTACTTTTTTGGTTGATGGTAGGTAACTGAGTGTTGTAATGAATAATGGGTTGGTAGATAATAGGTAGATGAGTAACTGGGAGTTGGATTGCAGACAAGGATTACTGAGAGGAGGTATATGCGTTGTAAATCTAATTGGTAGATAATTGAAAAATAAATGAATGAATGATTTTTTTTTACGGCGCACCAGAACTGTTTGGCTATTTTGCGCCAAACAAAAGGTTATATATTTAATCATTTAAAAGTAGCAAAAGGTTTCGTATTGACCAGCGACACGAAATCAAACAGTTGAAAGTTAAACAATAAAATGGTAACGGTGATAGATAAATGAAGCTTCCTGATAAACGGGAATGTACATGGTGTCTTTTAATGAAAATAGATGAGAGGCAATTAAAATTTTGGGACGGTATATATAGCACATAAAACTGCTCACAGTGATAGCATCAAAGCTATAAATGATGAATGAAGCTTCCCGATCAACGGTGAGTGTACATGGTGTCTTTTAATGAAAAAAATGAGAGGTAATTAAAATTTAGAGACAGTATATATAACACATAAAACTGCATAAAAAATATAGCACCAATGCTATAACTTATGATAAATGTAAATCTAATTGGTAGATAATTGAAGAATGAATGAACGAATATTTTACGGAGCACCAGAACTGTATGTCTATATAGCGCCAAACAAAAGGTCGTATATTTAATCATTTAAAAGCAGCAAAAGGTTTCGTATCTACCAGCCACACGAAATCAAACAGTTGAAAGTAAAACAATAAAATGGTAACGGTGATAGATAAATGAAGCTTCCTGATAAACGGGAATGTACATGGTGTCTTTTAATGAAAATAGATGAGAGGCAATTAAAATTTTGGGACGGAATATATAGCACATAAAACTACTCACAGTGATAGCATCAAAGCTATAGCTTATGATAAATGTAAATCTCATTGGTAGATAATTGAAGAATGAATGAATGAATTTTTTTTTTACGGAGCACCAGAACTGTATGTCTATATAGCGCCAAACAAAAGGTTGTATATTTAATCATTTAAAAGCAGCAAAAGGTTTCGTATCTACCAGCCACACGAAACCAAACAGTTGAAAGTTAAACAATAAAATGGTAACGGTGATAGATTAATGAACCTTCCCGATCAACGGGGAATGTACATGGTGTCTTTTAATGAAAATAGATGAGATGTAATTTAAATTTATGGACGGTATATATAGCACATAAAACTGCTCAAAGTGATAGCATCAAAGCTATAGCTTCTGATAAATGTTTACTTCCTTCTGGAAGTCTATAATGTAAAAAATGCTAACTGTATCAAAAAGCTTTCTCATGTCATGAACATTGTAGTATCGATCACGCGTAGGTTGGAAATCGAAATACTCCAACATAAAGTGTTTAACGGTGAATGAATCATTGCAAGAAATGTATTCTGGTGCTTATACTTTTAGTATGTAGGAGTGAGTTAGATAAGTAAATAATTATTCTTGCAATAAATTACCTTCTCCTATGGACGAATCTGTAAGAAGGAGTCCATTCACCTAGGGTTGGCAAGTTGGTTGAATTTTTACGGCGCACCAGCTCAATGAGGCTATTTAGCACTATACAAAAGGTTATATATTTCGCTATTTAAAAGTGGTAAAAAGTTTTATCGACCAGCGATATGAAATCAAACGGTTGAAAGTAAAACAATAAAATGGTAACGGTGATAGTTAAATAAAGTTTCCGGATCAACTGGGAGGGAAAATGATGTATGACAATGAAAACAGATGAAAGGTAATTAAAATCTAGCGACGGTATATATATATATATATATATATATATATATATATATATATATATATATATATATATATATATATATATATATATATATAAAGTTGACGGCATTCAAGCTATAGCTAAAGATAAATACTTACTTCCTTCTGGAAGTCTATAATATAAGAAATGATAACTGTATCAAAGAGCTACCTAATGTCATGCACATTGTAATAATGATTACGCGTGGGTTGGAGATCGAAACACTCTAACATAAAGTGCTTAACCGTGAATGGTTCATTGCAAGATATGCATTCCAGTGGGTCTTCTCCTTTTAGTATGTAGGAATGGGTTAAATAAGTATGGCCGATTCGAATTCTTGCAATGACTACCTCTTCCCTACTGACGGCTCTGTAGGAAGGGGTCCATTCTCCTAGGGTTGGTTTGATGACATGAAGTTTGTTATTTACGGCATCATTCACACGTAAACAGTCTTTGTTACAACGTTTAAAATCCGTATACGGTGTATTAAAATCACATGGTCCTATCAATAGAGCCATTTTAGCAGCGCGGTCTGCTTTGTCATTACCTTTAAATCCAACATGGGTGGGTAACTAACAATATTATGTGAGGTACTCAGCTCAGCATGTTTGAGGAGCACATTAGGTAACAATGGATTCTCCAGATTTATATTATGAAGTGACTGAAGTACTGATAATGAATAGGAGAAGATGCGTGTTTAAAATACGATTGCTTTCAATGTATTGCTAAGCATGGACTATTGCTCTTATTTCGGCTGAAAAAAAAAATGACGTACCATTTGGCAAGGGGACTTTTGCTGTGTGTTTTCTACTAACGAAGGCTGCAGCAGCCTTTTCCTCGTATTTTGATCCATCAGTATATATTCTTGTATAATTTTCAAATTGGATGAGGAGTTCATGGTAAAAGTTGTGGAAGGTGTAAGGGTTTGTTTCCGATTTCTTCTATCGTGTAAAGTGAAAAGTACCTTTGCTTATTGAAGTAGTTAGAGATGTGTTTCGGAGGAGGTCATTTTCTGAATTTTTGAAAGATCAATTTTGGTACTATCAAGGTATGGTAATATTCTGAAGCCAAAGGTAAGTGTGACGTTTGGTTTATTGCCATACAATGTTTTATATTTGGGTTGAAAAAGAGGCAAATAAAGCAGGGTTCAGAGGGTTGGATCTTAATTTGAGAGCATACAGTGCGGAAAGCATTTCTCTACGTTGTGATAAAGGTGGTTTGTTCGCTTCAACGAGTATGCTTTCAAACGGGGATGTCTTAAATGCTCACAGAGTAAGTCTTATTTTCTGATGCTGAATTGGGTCTAGCATCTTCAAATAGGATTTCCCAGCTGAACCATAGACAACGCAACCATAGTCTAGTTTCATAGCGAATAAGTGTTCTGTATAAACTGAGTATTACTTTCCTATCAGCACCTCAGTCAGTGTGCGCTATTACTTTAAGTAAATCAAGAGACTTCAAACATTTAGCTTTCAAATTCTTCAGGTGTGGAATAAAAGTCAGTTTTCTGTCGAAGATATTACCTAAAAAGTTTGCTTACTCAACAACTGAAATAGGTGTTCCGTTTAGCGTGAGTTTAGGTCCATCATGATATCTTTGTAACTGACAGAAATGCATACATACAGTTTTTGATCTCGAGAATTTTAAACGGTTAGTATTGGCCCAATTTTGAATCTTGTTGATATTTTGCTGTAATTGTCTTTCGATTGCATGCATGTGCTTGGATTTGTAACATATTAAAAAGTCATTAACATATAGAGAGCAAGCCAAACCTGGCGTCAGACACTTGGTGATGCTATTAATTTTTATGTCGAAAAGTGTCACCGATAAAATACTGTCCTGATTCACATCCATCTGAATTTCAACCGTGTTATTTCTATATGAGCTTCTAATCTTCGAAAAGCTTCTGAATATTTAGACCATGGTGATGTTTTGGAGAAACAATCAGCAAGTACATTAGCTATTTCATGCTTGGTATTGAAATTCGTGTTATTTAGCTTTATATGTAGGAAGGAGGTGTGTTTTCCCTTTCCATTTGTTTTGCGGATCGTGCCTTAAGTGAAGAACCAGAGTTTGAAGTTGAAACATATTACTTTTTTTCCATAATGCTCGTTTACTTTCTTTAATTATGTGGCGAGCTTTGGCCCGATTTGGAATGTTGGATGTATATCCATCCGTCTGAATTTCCTTCTCTTGTTTTCAGGTATCACAGTCCTTGGAATTGGCGTGGTGCTCTTTCCCACAGTTGACACAATGCGAAGTTGTTCTCCACTCAGCTTCCTGGTGAGAGTTATCTCCGTATCAGCCACATATTTAGCTTTTTGAACAGCAGTCTTCATGATGCCCGTATTTTTGACACTTATAGCTAAGAAGTGGGATTGGAATATATACGTAAACCTTTACTTGCAAAAATCCATCTTTGACCACTCTGGGTACAGTTGGTTTATTGAAGGTGAGTATAATGGTTGTTGGTGTCCTCTTTTGTGAAAATGCTCACTTTTGCCTGTAAGCAGACATCCTTCATTAAACGAGTCAATATGGTACCATTTTCAGTACAATTAAGTACTATTCAAATATGATTTTCATACTTCATGGGAATGATCTTGATATTGCGATATTTTCCCCCACATTTTCCAAATTCTTCAGCGTAAGAAAAAAGTCTTTAAAACAAGCTTATATCTTCATTGGTTAAGGAATTTTGTAAAGTACCAAATTGTTAGGTCGATATTTGTGTTTTGTTGTTAATTGTGGTAGACGAAATTAGTTAGACACATGTAAGATTAACGAGATTAACGAGATTAATGGGGAATGGCCGCATTTACAGAGCCATAATGTACGGATTGGTTCAGCCAAAGTCAGGAGTTATCGATATATAATTAAGGGCTTACTTTGTTTGAACTGATGAGGAAGGGGTCAAAATCTGATCGATATGAAAAACTGTCGTGTCTGAAAAACTGTCGTGTCTGAAAGTTACCAGGAATCAGTTAGATAATCAAGGTTTGTTTACGAACTAAATTGTTTCAACATTGTTTGGGCGGGAAGTGTGTTTCATTCCAAATGGTTATGCTTCACACAGAAAACTCTTCAGTATGTGCAAATAGAAAAAATTGAAGTTAGTCTACTCTTTTTTATGAGAGGAAGCTTAAAAAGAAAGGTTCTGAGCTCAATTTAGAAGACATTCACTCGTAGAAATCATCCAGGGAAAGAAATTGTCTGAGAAAATTGATAGACACATCCTGGAAGTAAGAGCTTAAAAAACAACGAATTTGCAACAATCTTATGTGATTCTTTGATATTACTATGATAATTTGTAGGATTTATTTCAACGTATTTGCATGAATTTATTTGTTAAGTTCGTAGATTTAATTTCTTGCTGTTGCATACCTGTGTTGAGTTCGTTTATCTGAGTCCGTACAATGATATATTTATTTATACAAACATTGACGACTTATCGAACTTATAGTTCGTTTATTAGTGGAAATTGTGTGTTTAGAATTTTATGCCGTATTTTAGATGAAATTCGAGAATTCGTATGAATTCTCTGACCTATATATGAGTTCACGTATGATAACCATTTGATTGGATGGCAAGGAATTTCATTCATTTGTGTAATTGAGACTTGTCTGGAACTAACGTCTCGGTAGGAGTGTTAGAATAGCCATTTAGTTGACCATTCATTTTGTGAAACGAGGTTGCTTACGGTCTGTCAGGGCCAGTTAGACTATATAGCCGTAAAATCTGTTTGAAATTAGGACGGAATTTATCTGACTTAATGAGAGGGGGAAGCTATTGATTTATTCCCCCATTATAATGTGGCGGAAGATTTAGGTTGCTTAATTTTGTTATTTTGGAAGGGCCGGGATAGCTCTAAGTTCTACTCTTTACGCTCTACACTCTACATATTACGTCTTACGAACCCAAAGTGGACACAAAGTTGAAAGGAGCGTAAAGGACGTGGCACCTGTAGATTTGAAAAAAAAATTGTTAAAAGTGAAGGAGACCCGAACTTACCAGCGCAAGGGAGTCAAAGGAAAAAGTCACGGTGGAATCCATAACACATGCAAGACTATTAGGTTGCGAAAACTCTACAAGGCAATGACTTCGATATATTCAATGTGATCTACATGATGATTCAAATTCTATCATGTAACAGATCGGCTATTGGTATCATATTTATTGTATTCTAAAATTTGTGCAAGAAGTTAAGGTAAAGAAAGAAGTGTATCTTTCTATCGCATTGTACTATTATTACTTTTGTTATGAACAGTATTGTTATGCATTTTGATTAAACTTGTATTTATTTGTAACGGAGGCTCGTTTTATTCTATTATATGTAACTGCTCAGCTCCTTATCTATTCCACCCGACATTTTCTCATTTTGTATTGATATTTACTCGTCCCGGGCAAATTACACCGTCGGCGATCACCTCTAGAAAACGATAACCAAACCCATAACACCTATTTGAAAAAAAAAAACAAAAAAACGAAAAACAAATAAAAAACAAACTGTGAGGGTGTGTCACCACAAATGCAAATGTAAATATTTAAATTTATATGCATACAAAGTGGAACTAATTGCAATGTTAACAATACTTGTTATACGGCCGTGTATCACTTATCATATGGTCACTCGACATATCTGAAAACTTATATATGCGAAGAATTACTGGGATCGAATTGGAAAACAGGAATTCAAGGATCTAAGTCCGTGACAGTAATTATTTATTAAAATTAGAAACGAGTACACTAGATATAGAAAACACATTACACACAAACCGTTTATAATATAAAAAAAAATTATTTTTAATTTAAGCTAACTAACTTCACGCAATTCAATAATTTCGATATTTTAGAGTTAAAATCCAGCTAAATTGCTAAGGGTGCAAAAATGCTCAAGAGAAAAATGTGACAAAATAATACCAAAGTTATTAAAGTATTTTATTAAATCTTTATTATAAAACAAGAATATTATTTATTGTAATTTCCAAGTTATTATATTCCTAAATCAATTATTTTGTAACATGAAGTTCGTAATAAACCATTTTTACAAAATCAAACCTAATAACCTGAAATAAATTGTAAAAAATATTTAAACAGTCCGAGACACACTGTATTCAAGGCTTAATATTGCATATTAATAGTAATACCAATAACAATAACGGCATGGTACAAGCTTTACAGAGGCAGATGAAACAATCTCTAAATAGGTTATTTCTTGATGTACAGAAAATCTCTCTAACTAATCACATTTATCTTACCTGGAAAACAGGAGGTCAAGGGTCTAAGTCTGCGACAGTAATTCTTAACAAAATAGTGAGAGCAGGGGTATATATATATATATATATATATATATATATATATATATATATATATATATCCCCCTGCTCTCACTATTTTGTTAAGAATTACTATATATATATATATATATATATATATATATATATATATATATATATATATATATATATATATATATATATACGATGAACAATGTCAGGTGTTAACTGACCGAGTTTCTTTGGCGGAAATTGAGTGATCATTCATTGGATTTAAGCTAATGGGTGACAATTTTATTTTTGTTTTTATTTCTTTTACTATAGTGCTGTTTTAGTGGTTTAAAAAATGAAATTTACGTGAATAATGTTTAATCTTACCATTTCATTTATTGAAGAAAAGAAATGTGTGACATAAATTATTTCGTCCAGTGCCGGATTTAAACATGGCAGGGTCCTAAGCTTTGGGAAGCTGTAGAGGCCATATTAGGTAAAAAATAAATTTGAGAGACCACTTCAGACTGTGAGGTCATAAGAATTGGGAGATACTACTAGATCGGGAGGTAGGTGTGGAATTACCCCCAAAATCTGGAGCTTTTGCTCCCGGTTTGAAAGTTGACATGTATGAACTGTCCGGTCTTTTGGAATTTCAGTCATGGCTTGTGAGTTCATTCAAGTCAACAGCCCTGCGTCTCTGCCTAAAAAGTTATTTGAGCACTGATTATATTTGTCAAAAAGCTAGCTGTAACCTGCATGTAAAAAACCCCCACTGTAATTGAACCATAATAAGGAAGCTTCTTGACGTTTGAATTAATTATAATTTCTGGTTTGCAGAATTATTTGTGTTTTTATTTTTTCGAAAAACTAATGGCTAAGTTACGACCGATGAAAACCGATGTCAATGCCTTTTTACACCTCCCCGGTAATGGATGCTGTTTCACACAAAAGTCGGCCTAGATTTCAAAATTATATCTGTGTTTCAGTGTTGGATGAATATTTTCAAAATATTAGTCCTTATGTGCAGTGTTAGGGGTAGGCAATGTATATGTTATTTACATATAAAACGATTGAATGTCATCCTATTAAAATGAATTTATTGTATCGTGGTCAATTTTTAATTTTCACATTAGGCACCATCATAGTTTTGCACAACACACTGTATAAGTATTTATGTTAAAATTACATTGCTTTTCTTTAAATTCTTAACACAGTTCAACATAAATAAGTTATGAGCAGCTATCGGAAACAGATTCAACTTTTTAATGTGCAACTCAAATCTGATATCCCATGTGTCACTCGCCTTGTTTCTGTTTCTGGACTGGCTAGTAATGCGTCACGGGACCACGTGATTAGTCGTCTCATTGAAAACTCGTCAATTTACGGAATCCTTGTATCTTTCGCGCAATATAATCACTATCTGCCTGCGATATGTAATCTATAAACACTACAGTCGAATTAAAATGTGTAGAAAATTACATGCATATTTATCCTTTAAGGAAACCTTAAACGAGGTTGTAAGCAGCAGACCCGAGTTTGTATTCTGCCGTCAGATATAGTTTGTGTCCAATAATATTTCATTGTGAAGCTATTCAATATTTCTACCAATTAAAATACGTTGATGGTATCCTTGTTCAATAATATGTTCACTACATAAGAGTCTTACGTTTTATCAATAAAGTACGATGAATCTCTGACAACATGAAATCACCTTATCAATGTTATACATGTGTACCGGTAATGTGATTTCATGTTGAACGCATTTATAGCACCACAAGAGTCTGCAGTTTTATCAATAAAGCAGGACGAAATTTCTGACAATATGAAATCACCTTAATAGCATTATAAATTAAGCACTGATAAGGTGATTCCATGTTGTCAGAGATTTCGTCGTACGTTATTGATGAAAAGTCAGACTCCTGTGGTTTACAATATACTCATAATGCCAGTAAACCATTACTGAGCAGTTGTATAATAGTTTTGATCTTTGATTTCTTTTCTTATTGAATTACAATTAAAATATATTAAAGTTGATTATGTTGTTGTTGTGTTATTATTGTTATTATTTTTACTTGGTTGGCTCCTTGCCGTACGATCGATAGAACCTAACTTCGAGTCCGTCTCGTAATCCGGTATCGGAATTCTGATTTAAAAAGATTTATCCATTCATTTCCTGTCAGCTGTAATCTTCCGGGTCTAGTTCGTTCAAAGGATGGATAAAGAAAAAGAAAAAGAGAGGTAAATGTCTCATAATATTATTTAGAAGAAATACGAACTCCTTTAAGATTACTTTCATACGCTGTCATTTTAATTTTCATGAAAACACATGTGAGTGCTTACTTTCATTTCTGCGAGCAGTGTTACCTGTTTACATATTTGATAGTGTTTACATTTTTTGTTTTGTTTGTTGATCATTCTTGTACAGTACCGTTATGCAATGTAAACACTATCTAATGTCAAGCTCCTGTATGTTAGTTGCAGGGCATTCAAGTTTTCTCAACCGGGTATTGTAGGTAAACTCCTAAGTCTTGAGTTATTCTTAAGACAGCATGCCAAGGCCATTTAACTTGGCATGTGACGGTATACGTGTACATTGGTATGTGTATTTTGGTAAGCGTTGACTCATGCTCTCTAAAGATCTGTTAAACAGAGAGGCATACATTTATCAATAATTTTGTCTGTAAGTACGGAGATTTCTCAACTGGTGAGGTACAGGAATCAAACAGCTGTGTGCTGAAAAATGGTTAAGCCCCACAACAACAATAACAACAACAACATATTTACAGACATTTTTGTGACCTTATTTCATGTATACATTAATAAAAGGAAGAAAGACAATAACATGTATGTGATATATTTTTAACTAAAAGTCCCAGAGGTAAGTGTAAGTACATATGGATCATGTGGTTGAAATATGCAACAAGTTATATGGATCTTTGTGAGACATTACTGTTGTTCCTTTTTTTGTGACCTTTATTTGCTTTATTATTCAGCGACCAGAAGAACTTGTGTGATGGTCCTTCATCTGTTGTTTGGTGTCCATTAGCACATAGCACATTAGTCAGGATAATGTGACTGGGTGGGATATCATGCTACATATCTGTTGTTTAGTGTCCTTTAGCACATATCACATTAGTCAGGACAATGTGACTGGGTGGGATAACATGATACATGTCTGTTATTTGGTGTCCTTTAGCACATAGCACATTAGTCAGGATATTGTGACTGGGTGGGATATCATGATGCATGTCTGTTGTTTGGTGTCCATTAGCAAGCACATAGCACATTAGTCAGGACAATGTGACTGGGTGGGATATCATGATGCATGTCTGTTGTTTGGTGTCCATTAGCACATAGCACATTAGTCAGGATAATGTGACTGGGTGGGATATCATGCTACATGTCTGTTGTTTGGTGTCCTTTAGCACATATCACATTAGTCAGGACAATGTGACTGGGTGGGATATCATGATACATGTCTTTGGCATGATGCCCCAGTGCTAGACATCACTATAAACTGCCACACTGCAGACATCATAGTGATATGACTGAAAAATTGTTAAAGCCACATTAAAAGAATCAAGTCACACAACACATCCATTGGCACATTTGTGATTGGTAATACTCCACAAACAAACTGGGATTAATGCAGTAAAAATTAACAAAAAATGTGTTTAACCCAAAGCTCAGTTTGTCATGAGGAGACATGGTGCCCCTCCAAGATTCAGCATGGCCACCATAGTTGCCAACTTTACAGCTGTTATATAATGGTCATATTGACGTGGGGTTTTCACTGAAAGACTTGTTACTAGTAAAAACAGTACTGATCTGACATCTTGTATGACCGTCTTAATGGCTGTCCTCACTTGAAAATATAGTTATCATCCATTTTGTTGAATAGATTGTCCTATATATTGTCATGTGGTCTTCACTAAAGCATTTTCATTGTTTGTGAATGAAAATAATACAGATATGACAGCCAATATGGCTGCTACAATGGCCGGCTTGATAATCTTGCTATTGCCACTCCTATTGAAATAATGGTCATATGTTAATGAGTTTTTTTACAAAAAGATTTTTCATGGTCCTAAAACAAGATGGTGTTGTAAAGACGTCCATTATGGATGTCATCATAACCAGCTTGAAAATCTTAGTTGTCATTACTCATTCTACAGGGGTGATTATGTTGATGTAGGGTTTTCACTAAAAATTCTTGTATTACACATTTTATTTAAAAATGGTGCTGATCTGACAATCAAAATATTTACCATGAACAGATGGCTGTTGCTACTGTACATGGAGAGCAGCATGTTTATCCACTCAGCTGCTTGGAGTTTTCACCAAAATAATTATTGGTCTCTGTGTGGTATTTATCTTGAAAATCTTATTGCTTCTAAATTTTTTGTGAATAAATGGTTACATCAGTATGATGTTTTTCTAACAGACTTCTTTTGATGTCTGACGGTCTTACATGATCCTAAATGAAAACGATGCCTGCCAGACATTCATTCTACCTTGTTATCTCTATTTATATTTAATATATAGTCATATTGACATGGATTTTCACTAAAAGACTTTATTTGATATCTTGTTGGTCAAAAATCAAAACTGTACTAATCTTTCATCCAATATGGCCATCTAGAAATGGTATTATTTGTTGCTAAAGCCATTTTACAACACATGATATATGGAAGCCAGTATAACAGTTGGAGAAAAAAAAATCCCAGGAAGAGCCTCTGACCCACAGAAAGCAGGTGGCAAGCTTTCTCATGTACCAACAGTGGCTCAAGCCCAAGGCTCTAGCCGTTGCAGACAAAGGTGAGACAGCAGTGATCTGTAATGGCTTTAGACTGTGGCTGTGGACCATGTATTACTTTTGTTCCTAAACAGATGATTGCATTTAAATAAGGTTTTCAATACATGATTTGTGATATCAAATTAATGCTAAATTAAGATGATGAAGATGAGATCTCCAGCATAGCCACCAAATTTAGTTACTGCTGGAGTGTTTCCCACAGAAATCTAGAAAATGTTTTGAAATAATCCTCTCCATAGGCTATTGTCTGTGCACTTTTGTCAGTTTGAGGAATATATTTTTATTGTAGTATGTTCAGTTAATAATAATAATAATAATAATAATAATAATAATAATAATAATAATAATAATAATAATAATACATTTTATTATTATTATTATTATTATTATTATTATTATTATTATTATTATTATTATTATTATTATTATTATTATATTATTATTTGAATGATAGGTTTAGTGCAATAATGTACTTATAAGAGAATAAATATTTACTATTATTCAACTCAATAAATGTGTTCAACTTTTTATCATCTTTAATGCATTTTATCAAAAGCATTTGAAGCATTTGAGAAATGAAGTTTTATTCATACAATTTATACATTTTTATGTTTGAAGACTAGACCATGTTCATCAGATTACTTACTTTTACAGTTTGAGAGACATCACTAACTTATTGTTAATTATAAATTCTGCCAGATTATTACTATTTAAATATTTGCAAAGATTGAATTCAGTATAAATTGATGTAGAATGCACAAACAAAAAGTATAAAACTTCTTAATATATGTATAGATTCCAATTATTAGCATATGGTGTACATATATTCAGCTGATTGGCATATGTTTAGATTCATGTATTCAAGTTTTTTAGGATATGAATTCAAGTGGTTGGAATATGTGTACATGAATTCAGTGGATAAGTATATGTGTGCACATGTTGAATTGAGTGGTATATGTGTACATGTATTCAGGTGAGTGGCATATGTGTACATGTATTCAGGTGAGTGGCATGTGTACATGTATTCAGGTGAGTGGCATACATTTATTCAAGATTGGTACATTTCATTAATTGGCCATTTTGAAAAATCTCTGGTAACTTTTCCTAAACCAATGAGTGCAGAGGTATGGGTTTTTCACTAAATGATTTGTGTCCATGATGTCAGGATCGCCCTGACTTATCAAGGCAATGCTTGGCAAAAAATTTGTGCTGCACTTGCAATTATCAAATGTTAACTCAGATATAAAATATTATTCTGTAATTTATCAAGAATATCAGATATGGTTTCAGTACTTGGCAGTTCAAAAAATAAACTGACTTATCTGGCATTGCTCTCAGTAACTTTTATTATGTTCTATCATTACTAAATGTTTGTACCCTGCTGTATTTAATGGTGGACTGTATAGGATGCACCATGTATTATTTATCCTGGTTTTAACCTATTAGGACATCACACAACTACTGAATTATTTTAATTGACTTTTGCTTGGTCTTGAAATGTATTTGTTCTCGACCTCAGAATATCTGCCCATAACTCACTGTTTATTATCAGCCTGGTTCTAAATTACCCACCCATTAGCCAGGTGGATAGTAGTGTGATCATGTTACAGTTGCTAATGTAAGGATGTGCACCATCAACCAGTGAATTGCAGCTTCTGCATTTGTTCTCCGCTTCCGTCAGAAAAAATTAAAAGGTGGCGAAAAACAATAGTCAGTCTGCCAGTTGTTGACCCCAACGCTAATATTTTCCCCGTCATTATTGCATTCCTAAATATATACTTTTTGTATTCCTTATTGCAGGTAAGGCGGTATTCATTATTACAGGTAAGGCTGTATTCATTATTAGGGGTAAGGCTGTATTCATTATTACAGGTAAGGCTAGCTAGATTTTTGCCCTGCCATTAGTGCCTTACTACATGCAAGACTTTAGTTGTTATAATCATTACTACCCGTAAAACTACCCTGATTTGGTATCTCACAAACTTAAGTCTTCCAAAATCACACTAATGAACTAGTCAGCTACAAGTCAGACCTAGTGGATCTCAGGGCTATGCCGGTTGAGGTTCGTTATCTCATCGCCACTACGATAGCCGGATTGGTCTGCAGGAACGAAAACGTACACCGACACCCTTTTACTTATTTCTGCCTTTATTGTCCTTACTCTTCTGACTGTCCTATCACTTCCGTCTTTTCTTTCTCTTTGACCTCGCACCTCTCGCTGCTTAATAGTCAAGCGTGACTGCATCAACGTATTAAGATAGAAATTAGAAATAAAGAAATAATAAGAATAAGAAATAAGGAAGTAGATAGATATCAGTTGCCAGATGACTTGGTTGTAGAACTTTCTGGAGACCAAACGCTGTTTTATTTACCTACTCCTGTACTGGCACTAATAATGTGTGGTGCTAACGATTATGCTGTAGTGATACATTAATTTCATACAGGCTTTCTCTAATGGTGTTTAGACATTATGGTTACCGCTTTAGAAAATTTACTTCCTTATATCAGTGGATAATAATTGTTTGTTTGTTTGTTTGTTGTTGGGCTTAACTTCATTTTTCAGCACACGATAGGCTATTCATAGGGGTCAGTATTAATGGTGGAGGAAGAAACCGGAAAATCACCGGAAAGAACCACCGACCCACGAGAAGCTACTGGCAAGCTTTCTCACATATCCACATTCACCGAATCCTAGATTCGAACCCACGCAGACAGAGGTGAGATGGCAGTGATCTGTAACGGACAGCGCTTTAGACCACTCGGCCACTCGGGGCCCCCGTGGATAATAATACACATATGAACTTGTGGTGCCGTATATACACCATATTTTTGGAAGCCAAAGAATAATTTATTTTCCTTCAGCAAGCTTTGGGACGATATGAAAAGTTAAGGTTTACGGTGGGGAAATATTTATCGCTTTTTTTTTGGTGTCAGCCGATAAACGGTTGTATTGCAGTGTATGTATGACCATATTCAAATCTGAATTTTATGTTGGTTCAACTTGAAAGTCATACACACATCCAAACATCAGTTTATGTACATCATTTAAGTTCTAGTTATCAAAACTTACGCACATTATATAAAGTTTTTCAGCATAATGGGTAGGTTTAATAGAGATTGTTGCATACAACCGAAGCTTTCATGCTAGGACGCCCGTAATATGCATCTTTATTCACATTTCCTCAGTGATAGTCTGTAATGTGGTCCACAATGATGCGTGCCGCCATTTTCATATGGACTGTACAATGTATTCAATCCGTGCTTACACCTAAATTGATCATTGCTAATGTGGCCCACGGTGTGTGTAACCTTGATGTGGATGTAGTTACTAATGCAGTCTGTTATCATTTCAACTTTACGTTGACTTGGGATTGAGTTGGTTCGTGTTCACTAGAGAGGAACACAAAATCATGTTTAAGCGTTTAAGCATCGTTACTATAATCCATCTCTTTCTTGCTTGAACATCACATAAAAAGCAGGTTTAAGTGACAGATGTACAAGACTAAACGCCAGTAATTCAACGGAATGAAACACTTATTCATTTATTTTCTCACTGAGGGTGTTCTTTTTGTTTTTTTAAAATAAAGTATTCCAGCTCCAGAAGGTGTTGGGGGGGGGGTAAAAATGCTCTCATGAGTAGCAAAAATGAACAATGTGCATATTGTATATTTGTTACTTAAAAGTATAACTTAAGATAAAATAAAAAATGTATCCAGTGTAGAAGACGACATCCCAACCACACGGCCGAATATTCTAAGGTCAGTCCCTAAATGGAGTAATATTTAATTTTAATGATCATAATGGAATTTCAGCATTCCTTGTGCAAGAGTATATGATGTTCTGTATTACGCAAATTGTTTGTAATCTACTGAACTCAAGATATTTTATTTGATTGGTTCACATAATCTAATAGTACTAATATTAGTACCTTAGTCCTACCTTGTTGACACGGTACTAATGTCCTACCTTGTGGACACGGTACTAATATGAGTCTATGTGTGTTACTTGAGCAGCCGGGTGTGATCCACACCCGGCTCTTTTTTAGCCTAATATTAAAAATTTTGAACATGATTTTAGATATTAGGAAATAAATTGAGTAGTCCTCTTATTTAACACTGGAATAATCGCAAATTTTTGTAGAAATAGTGGTAAAATATCGTTTACCTTTCTTATCCGATATTTTCGTTTTGATCGTTCGCCACGTTAGTTCAAATAATGCCTACTTCCGTTCTCAGCCTCGTTTGTTTGTGTGCCATATAAGGACGTTACTGCCTAATTTGGAAACGTAAACAGATCGTAGTAAAAAATATGGCGCGGTTTGAGTTGGAAATTCTGCGCATTAAAAGTAAATACGGTTTACCGTTGACTTTGAAATTCCACCAATAAGCAATTATTTTCTCAAAAAAAAACCGTATTCCGCAATTTATGCAAATATCCAATCTCCATCTTCTCGCGTTATGTCATTCAATAAATAATACCATAGCGTAAAATATCCATATATAGTCTGGCAAGCCTTATGGTGTCACGGCGAGTCTCGCGTTATCTGTCATGTTGAACACAGTGAGGTTAGCATAGCTATGCCAATTTATTTTACCGCGTAAGGGCTTAATAAATTCAAAATAAGCCAAACTTCTTTGACGAAATGATTATAATTATTTATAAGATTTCTAAACTTTTTGTGTTTCTGACTTAAGTGAGGATTTATTTGCTCCATTACCTGATATGGGATCAGTTCGAAGCCTCAACCACAACAAATCATTTTGAGGCTACCACATCGTAGCTAATAATCTAATAGATAAATCAAAAATAAATTGAATGTTTTGGTTTTGTTTATTAATTTTTTAAATAATTTTTATTCATGTGATTTGAGTACGATAGAATATCAACAATGCGACTTTGGGAGGAGTCCACAGAATACCGTTTGACCATCAGACAAAGCGGAGTCCACAGGATACTGCTTGGCCATCATACAAAGCGGGTCTACTGGATATCGCTTGTCCATCTTATAAAAAGCAGGCAGGCACGCATTGTACCATTTGCTCATCATAAAAAAGCAATTCCCATGACATACCATTTACCCATACAAAACGGGCTCGGTTCTGGGTGGCCGTAGCTCTCCGTCAGTGCGTGGTTCTTACCGGGGTTTTTTCCGGGTTCTTCCACCACTAGTTATACTGTTCACGATGTAAATAGTCTATCTTGAGTTGAACAATTTCATTAAACCCACAACAGTACCAATAACTGCTTGCCCATCTGAAAAAAGCGGGCGTTCCAATTGATTACGTAAATGTTTTAGATATTGGTTTAAAGATCACTTTTGCATAAATTCTTCGTTTTTCTTGAGTTCTTCAAAAATCTACATTGTTCATTATGCATGGTAATATCAGTAGGTTCCCTAGTTTTAGTTTTTTTTTTGTACACATTGTTGTGGGAACATATTTTGGTACAAACGAAAGAAGCCATGCTCTTTTGACGAATTATAGGGGGGGGCTGATTATTCTGGATTGGTTGCAATTGACTGATCAGTGGGTATATGGCCATAGTACACAATTAATTTTACTATACGGTCTCTACATTTGTTCCTCAGTACTGAACTTTCCACTGTGTGACAATCAATAAAAATCATATGTTAATCTAAAATACCTTCAAAGATGACTTAACGGTTTAGTTCTTGTCAAGGGTTGACCTGCATTTTTTTGAGAGGCTGAATTGTAAACAAAACACCAGGCAACGGAACACAGATTTCACTTCCGGATCATCACCATGACCTTATTACTCAATGTGCACTGTCGCCGAAATACACACAGACAACCACACCATAAGATCACATTTTAAAGAATAATCAATTGCCTTTAAATCCTTACCAAGAATGCCAAAATCTAACTCTAGTATCACCACCAAATTTAGACCGGAAAAAGTGATCTAAAAATAGACAGGGACTACATTCGTGGGTACTGAACCGGATTTTATTAATTGTGTACCGATTCCTGAAAGGGTCAATGTTTTTGTCAAACTTTTATATTTGCATTTTATTTTGCATGCCACAACTGTTTCAACTTCATACATAAAGTCTTTTGAAATTTCCTTGCAAGCAAGACATGTGACAGCTGTCAGAAAGTGTGTAGTGCTGGTGTTCTATAGGGTGCAATTTGAGGTCCAATTGTTCTTAAGAAACCAAAACTAAATTTGCTATATCTTCCTTAATTATAGGAATTTTTCAATGCAGTAAAAACCTAATTGTAATACTTGATAAGGCCTGTCTGAAAATAGTCTTGAAATTAAAAAATATTGATATATTAAATTTTAATGAAAATTTTTAAAAATATATAAATTTTAAAAACTTTTTATTTTACAAAAAATAAATTTTCATACAAGTTATGACATTCAGTTTGACAAATTTAAGGCAGCAATGTTGATTAATGAATGGTCTTTAAAACAAATGGTAGTTTAGGTCTGTACAACTGATAATATTAATCCCAGGGGTACTGAAGCATGATAGCTCACAGTGATTTTGACAGCAAATTGCAATATGCCTATCCAGATGCATATAGGTGTACATACTAAAAAAACAATGACAGGTACTATGTTCCACATTTATTGTTTCAGGTACTTGGACAGTTGTTTGTATAACTAATATCCCACTCAAATTTAAAGTTTTGATGGGACCACTACCATGTTTTATAGCAAATATGCATTCCATTTTAATGCCGATAACTACAAAAGTCAACAATGCAATATGAAAATACAGTTTCACCTTACTGAAAAAAGATGCGAATCTCTCTCATGAAGATCTAAGCCATGTCTTTGAGATGCTGTATATCAGTGTACTGATATGAACTCATCTTGGTCACTTATAGCAGCACACTGCACATGTCCTTATGAGACCTTGCTATCACCATTGGACTACTAGAGAGCTTCCAAATTGATCCAACTCTAATACTTTGTTTCAGATACCAGACTAGACCTGAAAATATATAACATGTTTCACTTAATTCTAAAAAAAGGAAGATGTAGGCAAATGAAGTTAAAATGTGTTAGATATGGTGATTTCAATATAACATTCAGGTTGCAAATATGGTTAAAAAAGGTAAACTTGACAGAGTGACACTCAAAGATGTGAAGCAATGGGCATGTATTAAAGTGACAAATGCATCCTAAAAATAGATGAAGTTTCTACAAGCATATTTATCCATTTACAGGTTAAATAACTAATCAGGTAGAGTATGTATCATAAAGTTTAAGGCAATGTTGGAATGGTGAGGTTTGATCATTGGTGCAAACATTGATACATACCAGTATAGTGGAAAGTCAAATGACAATGTACCAAATTAAAATTTATTACTATATGCAATCCTATTCATGAAGGAAAAAACAATTTTAAATATTGTGAGTGAATATAGCAAAATGTGGCCACACAGATCAACTATAGATACCAATAGATCCTATATCACCAACTAAATGTGAAATTTGCATCCCGAAAACTTGTAAACAAGGATGGATATTTGCATGTGTGGGACATATGCAATGTACTTGTTAAAATCACATGTGCAAACATGATTCAAATAATCTGTTTGAATATTTTTAGTCTATTTTTAAGAGTCTTGGCTACCAAGGTTTTAAGTTCAATGATTCAATGATTCAATGGAATGAAATATCAGCTGATGCTGCAATACCGCCCTCTGTCAAAGTACTAAATTGAAATGTGTTACCATACAGAGGCATATTCATGATGAAAATAACATCTTGGGATATTTTAAGTGCACACAATCAAAACTGAGCCTTACAGATTCACTATAGGTACCATGTCAGCCTAACAATGTCAACTTTTGATTCCAAACATTACAAAATATATGCATTTTTGTTCATGTCAGCTATGTAACCATGTTAGGATCAGTTGTAGAAAGTTAAATTCAAATAATCTGTTTGAATATTACTTATGTAATCTTTAAAGTGTCAGATAACAAATATTATTAGTCATTAATAATGCATAAAGCAAAATGGATCATGAGAATTCCCATAATATCATCTAGGCTATAATGTCGCACTACATCAATCAACATCTTAAAGAAACTGAACAATAAATGGAATGCATTCTGTATTCAACTTACATCATTTTGCTGTTTTCTTACATGCAATGGTAAATATACCTGGGTAAAGTATATTTTACCCCTCTGACCTGTATTTCATTCTCTGACAGCTTAATATGATTTTGTAGAGAACTTGAACAGGTTCTAGTATAAAGTCTTCATCTCTGTCCTCTCACTAAATACCCTATAACTATGGTTATAAACAATTACTGATAGCTATACAAGCAGATATTTGTTACTCAGGAAGTCACCCCATCATAAACACATAAATTAACTGTTTGAACCCCAAATAAATAGTTTCAATGACCTAAAGGTACAAAGCAAAGTAGAATTTTGTCTTCATGTATTTTAAATTAGGGTCTCATTTTGACTAATAAAGATATTTTCTCTGATCAAATTTGACAAATATCCATCATTTGAGCTTGTATATGGTGTAGGAGTATATATATGCTGATATCATTTAATATCATTCCCAAAAAATAATATATATGTGTATACTTGGTGGAAATTTTTTATTTTTTAATTGTTTTTTAAATTTCATTTAAATTTTTAAAATTAAAATTATTTTTTTTACTTCTAATTTCATTTTTATATTTTTAAAGTCAATATACATAAAATATTAAAATTTCATGTATATGTCATTAATAATAAAAAAAATTATATCAGTTTCAAGTTTTTACTGACAGGCCATAGTACACAATTAATTTTACTATACGGTCTCTACATTTGTTCCTCAGTACTGAACTTTCCACTGTGTGACAATCAATACAAATCATATGTTAATCTAAAATACCATCAAAGATGACTTAACGGTTTAGTTCTTGTCAAGGGTTGACCTGCATTTTTTTGAGAGGCTGAATTGTAAACAAAACACCAGGCAACGGAACACAGATTTCACTTCCGGATCATCACCATGACCTTATTACTCAATGTGCACTGTCGCCGAAATACACACAGACAACCACACCATAAGATCACATTTTAAAGAATAATCAATTGCCTTTAAATCCTTACCAAGAATGCCAAAATCTAACTCTAGTATCACCACCAAATTTAGACCGGAAAAAGTGATCTAAAAATAGACTGGGACTACATTCGTGGGTACTGAACCGGATTTTATTAATTGTGTACCGATTCCATATACGACAAATGACTTAAAATGCATGCCATATTTGCGGCTCCATAAACAACAGTATTTAAAAGGCTCTATTGCATAAATTTTCAGCAAATTAACTTTGCTCTCTTTTCTCACTTTGTTTCAGAATGTCGAAAAATGTTGAAATTAAGCTTATATTCTTTCTAATAAGGTTGAAAATTGCATTTAAAGAAAGACTAACATCAACTTACATATGAGTTACCCCGTCTCGAAATAAAGCTTGGCTGCGTCAATTTGATCACGTGACAAATTAGAATAGTACTATTCGACGTGAGTGTGGATGTTCATGCTTTCACATTAATTTATGTCAATAAACCGACACTGTACTCCTGTTGCTAATGAGATGAAATCGTTTTTCATTTCCTCTAATTATAGTTTTAATATTTAGTTTTAGAGAAGCAGACAAAGTAATGTGCTGTTTAATGGGATGGTGGGAGTCGTATCTAATTCTTAGCGATTGAAAGTTTACGCTCTAACATCTCTCTCTCTCTCTCTCTCTCTCTCTCTCTCTCTCTCTCTCTCTCTCTCTCTCTCTCTCTCTCTCTCTCTCTCTCTCTCATATTTTTTAGTCCTATCGATACGATGTCTACCGTGTGATAATTTATAGTGAGTGGGACATTATGCTACATGTCTGCGGCACTGGGGCGTCATGCTGCAGATATATAGCATGATGTCCCACCCAGTCACACTATCCTGACACCAGGCCAACCAGTTTTAACATTTACTCTTAATGCAGAGTGACAAGCGAGGCAGCTGTTAGTACTATTTTTTAAGTCTTTGGTATCGAACCCACGACCTCCCGCATCCGAGGCGGACGCTCTAACTACTAGGCCACTAAAGCTGTCATAAATTAATGAAAGAAGAGCCCCTTATCTGTTTATTAATATTGTACACAAACAGACTCATCCCAAATTCACACGCAGTGCAAGATTTATATGTATAAGTGAAGCTTTAGGGGAGTTTTATCATGGATAAGTAAGAAATATCGGTCCACAGACATATATGTACAAAGTAAATGCCATACACTGCCAGCTAAATGATCAGATATTATACAAGGAAATATTTTAAACTTGACTCCTTTTTGCCAAAAAGAAATAATATTTAAGGGGTAAATACAATATACCAGGCATGAGTCACTAGGTTTTGAGTAAAATAACAGTAAAGAAAAGTAGTAATTTGCAGGTTAAATTGGCTCAGACATTTTTTTTTATGCATTAAACTACAAGCCTGCCATTTTGGTTTTGGGGTGGGGTGGGCTGGAATAATTTAACATCGATTGTTATTTGAATTAAGACTGTGTGTGTGTGTGTGTGTGTGTGTGTGTGTGTGTCTATTAAATGTACATATAGTTCTATTACGGATATCTTAACAATTTTAAAGTTTATGAGACATGGTCAAGTTGTCAGCCACAGGGGCACAGATTGGTGCCAGTTCTACGTCTAATGTTGTTTTCTCTTTTCCTTCAAACCTATGTATATAATTATAGGATATAATTATAGGCTCATGATCTCAAAAAGTTCCAAATTGTGACCCATGGAAAGCATACCCACAGGGACAATGCCTGGGCAAGACTAGAGAGTGTAACCCAAAAACCCAATGGTATGCCATAGCCCTGACGTTAAAAATGACACAAACCAATTTTTAGATTTCGAACTTAAATACCTCATATAGTCAGACTTTTGTGGAAATAATAACCACCCATCTAAAGACTTTTCCCAATCACATTCCAAAGTTTCAGGTCCGTGTATTTCAGGTTGTGGGAGATATACTACATTACCAAATGAGAGACAGACATTTAGACAGACAGGAGCACATAGTCCCCACGTTTCTAAAGACGCGCGAGAATAAGTCACTCTTATTTTTTTTAACTTGAACAATATCTTTCTCAATGATAATTATGAAAAGATTTCGAACAATATTAGAGCTTAGGGAGAAATCTCTGATTGGTTAATAACGCACGCCTTTTATGAAAGTTTTTCACCAAATAAAAAATCTGGAAAAACAAATTTATATATGTAGTTATATTTGAACATAATGATATAACTAAAAGCCACACACACTACTACATCAGCAAGACTTTACAACAAATTGAATACCAAGTATACATTTATAAGAACTATAAACTAGAATCTTTAGCTAAAGCATCATTTTTCATCTGCTCTATAAATATGATTATCTAATTTGCGTTTCACTTTTTCATAAATTGTACATTATCTATTCAGTTGTCATGACTAGACGGAAGTTTGGCGAGGTACATACAAGTAGTGAATGGGAAACGTTAACAGCAACTTAAGCACATCGCAGTTTATAATAATAATAATAATAATAATAATAATAATAATAATAATAATAATAATATTTTTATTTATTATAATCTTTATTATTATTATTATTATTATTATTATTATTATTATTATTATTATTATTATTATTATTATTATTATTATTATTATTATTACATCCAGTTTTATTGCAGGAAAAAGAAAGCTTTTAAAGTTTGTTGTTTTTGTGTGAAATTGCATGTTTTTTCATTGTATTTGTGATGGCTGAATTCCTTAGATTACTATGTATTCGGAGTATACAAATATTGGCATGCATCAAAATTTGATTAATTTCCTTCAGATTATAAGTTTAAGATACTGAATTATAATCTATATTACGGAACTGGAATGCAATATTGTTTTACATGCAAAACATCACTTTCAATTTTGGAAGAACACTTATTTATATGTATTTTGTAAACAGGAACTAAACCCATTCTTTAATACACTGTTGTAAAAAATATACTTAGAATCCTTTACCATAGCAGTTATAAATTTATAAGTGTAAGTTTTGCTCCCAATGGGTGAAACAAACTAAATAGTTTTGGATTTTAATATAGAAAAAAATCACTGGTAGACCACTGCTGAGCTGGCTTGAATGATTTTGTTAAACGGTTGTTTTAAACGTCATTTAAATTGGTGATTATTGATAAAAGATAATGAATAAGGAATATAAACTAAAACAAAATTCATTAATTTAGCACAAAATTTTGTATGCGCTCCATTTACAGAACCCCAAAACCGACGTCGATGTTTTTGAAATCTGGAAGTTCGACTTAGTTTATCTATGCCGGTACAAATGTCTGTCATGCCCTTTAAAGTTGTATTTTTTTTTGACAAGGACGACGCTACATTAGTTATCTAGAATTTTATATTTTTTATTATATTATGGAGTAGTGCTCTTTTAAAGAAAGCTCTGTACAGACAAATTTACTTATCTCGACCTCGGTTATTTCGACAATCCGCATATATATCGATCGTTTTGGTCCGGTAACGAAAAAAATCCTCCTTTATTATGCTATTTTTCGCCTGCTTATCTCGACTTATGTTAATTCGATAACCCGGTTATATCGGGCATACGTTTCGGTCCGAAGTGACATGTGGACCCACTTAATTCGACGAAATGCAACTTTTTAACGTCAATCTTTCAGAAATTATAAAAGAAATTGTCAGCAAAAGCGATCGATTTTCACGCACATTTTGGTAAGTTTTGGTAGTCACCTGTTTATTAGCATTCTTTCTATTTTTGGTTCCTAAGAGTAGCGTAATAGCTTAGTTTATTAAGAATATATATTGTTCACTATATAAAATATTCAAGGGTTTACAAAGACAAGAGTGTGCACAAATTACATTGTAACTATTTTACAAAAACGCAGAATCGTAGACGTCAGCTACATGTCAGCTATATATTTCCCTTTGTCTTCTTAAGGTGCATTTCAGATCTGAATTATGTTCGAAAATACATGTATAAAAGAAACAACGATCGAGGAGATACAAGTAATTAAATTAACAATCAGTGTGCAGGCAAAAAATTGCTGATTGCCTGAATATTCATAAGTCATGAAGTTGTTCCATATGGACGTAATATCATGACGATTTATTTGATAGCATTGTAGGACAAAATATCCAAACATGTCAAAATATCGAGGAATTGTTAACATTTTGATCTGCACTGCATTATATGCTTTAGAAAATATGAACTAATATCAGTCTGCTTTTGTTTAATCCGACGCTGATTTGTGATGTGATGTGATTATGATTTTTAACGTAGCTTTAACAATTTTTCAGTCATATCGCCATGATGTATGCAGTGCGGCAGTTTATAGTGATGTCTAGCACTGGGGCATCATGCCGCAGACTTGTAGATGACTTCCCCACTAGTCCTAACACTAACCTCCTAATGCTGAGCGCCAAGCGAGGTAGCTGTTAGAGTAGTAAAGTGAAATGAGGGTTTTGGCCCCCCCCTCCCACACCTCCTCCCCACCCCCGCCAAACCCCTCATTTCCCTATACTACTACTATGTAGACAGATATTTTGTAACCAGACAAAACAACAGGTGTTGGAATGCCATAAGCTCTGTCAACAGAAGTGACGAATTTGTTAGAACAGCGTATGTGTGGAATATGATTATTCTAAAGACGGCAAATAGATTTTACCACAAATTTTTTTTATCAGATAACAAGATGAAAATTAAACTGTGCATTAGAACGTTTCAGTTAACAAGGCGGAAATTAAACTAGCATTAGAATGAAAATGATATTATTTTATATCTCATTACCAATGATTAATGTTTCAACTGTTGATATTAAAAATACTTCACTATCACGACTATAGATACTAAATTTTACTTTACCACTCACACAGCGATGGGACTCAAACAAATCTTTCATTTCTGGTTTGTTCAGAGGATATTTTTTGTTGATAAAATATACCCTTGACCGATCGAGATCAATTGTGAGTTTAGTATAGTTTTGTTGGCTAATGGGGCTGTGAAAGTTTTTAAATTCCGCTAGCAACTTTTGATACAATTGTTCGAGATAATTGAAATACTTTTGATACAATTGTTCGAGATAATTGAAATACTCGCTGTTATCAGATCTGATGAGCGAAAGTTTTAACTTGTCACGTGTTCCATTAAAACATATACCTGATGTTTCATTATTAAATTCAACTGTCAATTGTTTACCGTCCATCATTAGATATTTGATGTTACTATTGTAGCTATTTGTCATTGTCAAATTTTCAAACATTATTTTATAACTTTAGATAAAATTTTAGTCACAATGAAAATACCCAAAGGCAAATGTATCTACCCCATTTTTACAATAGCGTTTGTCATCAAAATTGTACAATCCACGTTTGATAATGACATCTGTTTCGAGTTTATGATGATTAGTTCGAATTACCATAGCTCTCATAAAACTAACACCACCATCAAGCGCGTACTTGTAGTCATCAAATTTCATAAACTTTTTAACAAAATTACGAGGCAGACCTTTAGCTTTTTTCGTTATTTTATTATTGTCTAACAATACGGCATACATTTTGCTGCGTAATCCGATAAAATATTTGATAGCGCTCGAGTTCATTTCATCTTTAAACTTACCAATAACCTTTTTATTTGTGTCGTCATGAAATTTACTGTCACGTGGATAATCGGAAAGATCAAACAGATGTCGATTATTGTACATGTCCTGATAGATGTCCTCGCATTCGATTTCATATACGAGCGAATCAGTATCAGTAAACAATAATCTACTAGCCGGCCACTGATTTTTAACAAAAGTGTAATGAAAATCGTACATCAGCCACTTTGATAAATCTAACCCAGCAGCTCCAACATAGATCGGCTTGTTTAGTTTTAGATTTGTTTTTCTTCTTTGTATCGCAACAAGATTTTCATTAAATATTTTCATGCTCACAAAATCATCGTCTGACACAAGTTTGTTTCTGCGATTGACATCATTAACTATTTCAATATTTACACGTTTCCTAATATTCTCCATCGTCTTACCAAAAACGGAATTGTTCATCAGTTTAAAAAAGTTTTTCTCAAACTCTGTTTTCGCTGCAGCTCTTCTTGAAGTGTTTGAGTTAATATAACCTCTCATCCACGGCGACTGATTAAATTTTAGTACACGATGAACTTTTCTCAACACAAGACCAGCATCGACTGCTTGTTTTAAAACTTTGTAATGCAAAACGTAATTTTTCTTATCAAGTAAATTTGGTACTAGTTTCTTGACCATGGAATGTTGCCTTGGTGATGCTAACGCTTGTTGTTCTTTTGATAACAAACTATAATCTATGACCATCGATTCCGCACAGAATGGGTAATCGTTATGTAATTTGTGTAGCGAATTTGGATAATCAAGATCAACTTCAACGAAATAGGAAACATCGTCGGGTATCTTTTTTTCTGTCTCTGATAGAAATCGATCAACCGTGATCCAATGAAATCCGCTAAAAGGCATTGGTTCTGCCATCGAATACCCGTACAAGTTATTACAATCTAGATAAACTATATACTTCGAAGGAAGGTCAGGGTTATACTGTTTCAGGTATTTGTTGTTTGCTTCAGCATATTTTTTTGTTATCACGCTAATACCACCTCGGATACCTTTTTCGATAAAATTGAACATATCAACATCAATCAGTAATTCTAACCTTACCTTACTAAACTTTAGCAAAGCATCCCATGACAACCCAGGGGCAGAATAATACCAGCAAGGATCTAGTCCATAATTATTATAACTCACTTCACGAAAACTTTCAAAAACATCTACTAATAATAACACGTCAGTTTTCAGGTATAAATCATGATAATCACCAAAAGTCTCACAATCAAACTCTTTCCAGATATCTTGTGCATACCTGTACTCATCATCAGTTATATTTTCATTTTTAAGTTGCGAGTAAAATTTGTCTTTGTCAGGTAAAGATGTTTCATCAAATTTACTCCAGTCGTCGAGGTATTCGTATGGAAAAACTCCTTGTTTAGCTAGTAGATTAAATTTATCTCCAAAACAGTCTCTTAGGTTATCAAATTTACTACAACCTTTTACTAGCTCATCTAACGAGGCTGCCATAAACTGCAGGCTGTCAATAAAACGCAATTTACCTAGCGTAACTGACATGTACTTTTCAAAATTATTTGGGATGCATTTGATGATGTTATCGAGTTTTAGACGAGATTTTATATCAGGATCACCAAAAGCTTCTACTATAATATGGCTATCATATCCTCGAAAATTGTGAAGAATAACCGGAATAAAATCTGGAGCATGAAATTTTAAATTACACTGATTATGAGCCGCTCCACGGTACTGTCCAGTCAAATGGCAATGGTCATGTACTTTTTTGTCATCGTCGAAAGCTTTTTCACAAATGTGACAAATTTCTGCTTGCTCGTGAGCGGATTCTTGTTGAGGTGTTAATTTTAACATTGGCGTTACTTTTTTCAAACGATAAGTAATATTATCAACTTCATTAATCAACTGCTTGAGAAGCCAGATAGCTGGATTTTTACCACGATATAATTTGATTGGTTTAGATAATCTAGAATCAGTACAACAAACTACCTTGTACGCTACTCCACACGGAACATGATTTTGAACTTTTCTTGTACTCGATTGATTAGGATTATTTTCTACGCCAAGTACAGGTTGAAGTAAACACTCAAAATCAGCGTATATAACGAAAGGAATTTTTAGTTTGTGATTATGATGGACAAACTGTAACACACTATCTCCCTTAGATGGCATTGTTATTCTTTGCACATCACTACAGCACTGCAAATGCTTTTGTAATGTTTCATTGTTAGTACAACCATGCAAGCAGCGGTAACAAAAGAACTTTTTGTTCCTATTTTTATTGTACTGTTTACCAACTAGTCCGTTAAAGTTTTTAATCCAAACGTAATGATTTTTGTAGTACAGTAAATTTATAGTCGATTGTGAAGCTTTTTCTGAAATATGTCTCGGGTATACATCCTCTTTTTCATCTAGTCCGAAAACGTTAATTTAAACATTATTTTGCTTTTCAAATTTTGGTATTTGATTTTCTGCCACAGGAAAGTTAATATCTTTAAAATTTAATCTAGACACGTGACTGATATATTTTTCAACGCGATCAGCGTGTTTTTCTGCTGGAAATAGTGCGGAAAGAACAGCCCATTGGAAACATTTGTTATCTACGTTTTTGATGTTTATACAACATCTTTTACTTTTTATTTTTGGTGGCAGGTCGATGTATGAACTACCTCGTAATGCGTTATATTTCATCGTGTGAAACAATATTTCTTTGATCATTTCAAACTTCCAACCCGAACCTAATTGAGTGAATTCCTCTATTTTTTTCCAAATTTCTTGGTGTATGTCATCAGATAGTGATAACAGATCAGTCCCAAGCAAAACACGTCTTGATTTTGCGTTCATAAAAGGTTCTGCAATTTCCTTGTTAGTTAATTCTTCCGTTATAACTAACTTTGAAAATATAACATGATATTGCACAAATAATCTAATACTTTTGTGTTTTTCAAGCTCACGTTTTACAGTTGTCTGTAGTAGGTGGTAAAGATTTGTTGTAGTAAAATTTACTAAAACAATTTGATTATCAAACTGATAACTATTATCAAAACCTGCAAAAGCAGTCGCTATTTTATTAGGTTCTCCCTTAAGGCTTTTCTTAGCTATATCACGTAATTTTAACATTATTATATTATAATGTATTATCTAATTAATAATTTTTTCACACTACGCATGCGCTAAAAATCAATTGAAGATAAAAATCTCCTATAATATAATGACAGCAAATCTAACAAACACATGTGAGCAAGAAACATATCAAGTTCACCCAAAGTATAACTTTATCTCACACTGCGCATGCGCTAAAAATCAATTGAAGATAAAAAAATCGCCTATAATATAATGACAGTAAATCTGACAAACGCACGTGAGGAAGAGATTTATCAAACTCACCCAAAGTATAACTTTATCTCACACTGCGCATGCGCTAAAAATCAATTGAAGATAAAAAATATTACCTATAATATAATGACAGTAAATCTGACAAGTGCACGTGAGCAAGAAGCATATCAAATTCACCCAAAGTATAACTTATACGCTGGAAATGTATTAGGTTCGGTTATTAACATCAAAACTAGAATATCTGTTGGCAAATTAACGTCAGCAGGTTTTACGATTAGTGTAAAGGGAGGTAATGCTGAGAGGATTGCAATGTTTAGAAAAGATTTTATTTACACGTTGTTCTGCGATGATATTCCAGAGGGACAGCGTGTATATCATTATAACGGTAAAGTCACTGATGACAACATTGAAAACTTATCCTTACAAGATGAGTTTCAGCCACATCCTGTCTTTGATTTATACGAGGCTAACGATCGCGGTATTATTAGAAACAGAATAACTAAAAAAGTTCTTGGTACTATGAACAATATGGGATATATCAAAGTAACTGTTAGAGGAACATCGCCGAATCAAGTTAATTATTATGGTCATAGGTTTGTTTACGAGGTGTTCAACGGATCTATACCCAATGGTCTTGTTATTAATCACATCAATAACGTAAAGACTGATAATCGATTGGAAAATCTAGAACTAGTTACCCAACAGGAAAATGTAAGAAAAGGACGAGGTGGTGGTATTAATTTTAGATGTCCAATAAAACCTGTTATTTCAAAAAACCTCGAAACGGATGAGGAGATTAAATTCAAATCGATTTCAGCTGCGGCGAAATATTATAAGATAAATCCCGCAGTCGTAAAATTTGTAGCTGATGGAGTATTGAAATCAACTTTTTCAAGCGAATACGATGCTAGGATTGATTTTAGATATGATGATCAATAATATTTTGTAATTCGGTTTTAGTCAAGCAATGATGAGCAAATGCTATGATATCATCGTGATTAAATTTTAGAGTCGTTACTGCACTTTCATTAATTTTATTTTTTTCTGCTTCTGTTAGTAATATTTTATGAGAATCACCTTGCATTACAATAACATCAACACTATAACCCAACAAGCATTTTCTTACCGCTTCGGCTAGTTCGTTGTAATTTACTATATTAACTTTTTGGTGATATTTTATCTCATCAGTCATCTTATAATAATAAATTAGATAAAAATATATTATAATAATGGACTTGATGAAACGACTTGCTGAACTCTACGAAGAAGATACTAGCGACAAAGTCACCAGCGATAAGGTCACATTTTCCAAAGATTTTATAGACAAATCTATTGGTTATAGTGAAGATGATATTTTGTATAACAATGAATCTGATGATGATGGTGAAATAGTCACTGTTGCTGACAGATCAAATTACAGCAGATCAACAACTAAACGGTATAATGTCAAGTATCACATTGCTAAACAAATAATAAAATTTAATTTTACCGTTGCCGAACAACAACTGTTTTGGCAGCTAATCAAACCTTTCTTAAATATCAAGATTCCAGGCCGACAGAAAAATATCAAATTCGATTTCATATTCGTTAAAATTTTTAATCTAATGACGATCTCTAACGATCGTAAGCAGTATCTAATATCGTTATGTAAACCAGTAAAATGTAAATCTGTCAAACAAAAGTATGAGTTAATTTATAATAGCATTATATCATAATCTGCTTGGTTGGGATCCAACTGTTAAATTTATCGCTATACCCACGCCATTTGACTAAACTTTTATTTCCTTTTTTTCTAATCACTTTCTCGATAACAAAAACATCCTGCTCAGTTTTCTGTAGTTCTTGTTCATAAAAACTACCTACGATCGGTTCCCCTGCCAGATCTTTTAAAACGTACGTTACAGGTACTGTTAAAAGTACCTTATCAATTACAAATACTTCTTCGCTCCAGTTTGGAGTAAATCCTTTTGCAAATACCTTTTTTGTCAAAGAAATTCTAACTTTATCACCAACCTTAAATTTATGTCTGCGGTACATGTTTTCATTTGCTAATATCGGATTTTTAACAGCTTTTTTAGGTGTCATTTTGATGGTTCGATGTTTCGTGTTATTATATTCACCTACGATTTGAGAAAGGTCATCGATGTACCTGTTGGTGTTTTTAGCTGTTATATGTTTGTGTAATTTTTCGTTTAGTGTGCGATTAAATCTCTCGATAACAACGCTTTTACCCTCGTTTCCTGTAACATATTTTTTATATTATTTTGTTCTAGAAACTGCTCAAACTTTTTGTTAAAGAACTCGGATCCGTGATCAGTCCAGATTTTATTTGGTTTTCTTTTTACCCTCGTTATTATTTGTCTTAGCGCATCAGTCATTGAAGTCCCTGTCTTATCCGAAACAGGTACACTGAAAGCATATTTGCTAAAAACATCTATAACATTAAACAAATACCTTTTTGGAGCGCCATCAGCGCCAACATTAAACTGAGCTAGATTAGATACATCCACCAAATCTATTGCCCAGATATCATCTACACCATTAGCGACAACTTTACGTCGTGGGAACTTTTTTTTTTAGGTCTGTGCAGCTCGACTGTAAGATCATCGTATACTTTTTTTCCAAGTCGAGACTCTCCGAGTCCGAGTTTATATTTTGCTCCAATCATTCCCTGAACAAATTTTCTATCAAAACGTTCTCGTAGATTTGTTGGCTTCATATCACGTAATTCGTCTAACATTACTTTATCACAATCTAATTTTGAGTTTTCATGATCACGATAACAGATATCATGACGCATTGCTATTGCATCCACTTGATTATAAGGCTCTTGGCCTGGCAACGGATTGTCGTTTTCATCTAGTTGTTGGTCTAGCGGATTCCACGGACCAGTATACGTATGACCTGGCAATGTCCAACCGCCTTTTGGTTTTGGTAATTTTCCAATAATTTTATGTATATCTATACCTGACCCTATTATTTCTCTGTTGTTACAACATTGACAGTATGCGACAATTTTATTTTGTTCAAGACATAAATCTCTGTCAGAATCACAGTTGCATATCATTCTATATTTTTAGTCGTCGACTAAAATAATATCAGGATAACCAGATCCTAGCGAATTTTTCGCTGGCGACATCTCTGAGGATACTGTCGCTAGAGACGTTTTCTTTAAAAACATATTTTTTCTTTTTCCACAGACTACACAAAAACTTTTTAATATTATCCTGTTGTTTTTTGTTTTTTCTGTTGTTTCATTAATATTTTCTGTTTTAGTTCTACACTTGAGACAGTATGTTGACATTATTCTATTTGTAAGTTTAGATAAAATTAATTGCGATTTCATCATTAGCGTGAGAAGGTTGCTTATCAAACTGTAAAATAAATTTTAAAAAGTTAAGATTTCTGCTCATCTGTTGGATAAACATTATACAATAATATCCACAAGCAGACGTTCCAACAGGTTGGAGTTGATTTGATGAATAATATATCTTTTTAAATTTTTTGTTCATATACTTTTTTATTACATCGCTTGGAGGAAGTCCAAACGAGTCAAAATAATTATTATTATAAACTGCTACCCATTGTGTGCCGGATCCGTCATTGAAATCTTGTATATTAATAACACACGAACTTACAGCTGATGGTGATTTTATTGCTGCGAGCTCATCTTTAGAATAAACTCCGTGAAATCCAGGAACCGCTTTTAACTTATCAATGATATCAAAAATACTCAACGGGGTCGACGAGTTCCTGGTAATGTTAGACCACGTCCGATTCCTAAAAGATTTGGCAGCAGACTTCCCGCTAGTCCCGCCAAAAGTGGAGCGAACGGAATAATTCCTCCTTGTTTTGGTTGATTGCATATGCATTTGCATTTTGGTGTTGGTGATTTTGTTTTTGTTGTTTTCTTTTTTTTGTTGTTGGTGATTTCTTTTTCTTTTGTGGCATTATAATATATTATTTACATAAAATTTACAATTTTTTTTATTCCACTTCCACGAATGATACCATTACCTCCGACTGCTTTCTTCGTTGCGCCAGATATTGCTCCAGACGCTGCTGCTAGTCCTAATGTGCCTAAGACTGGCAACATTTTAGGTATTATTGTACTAGTTAATACTGATAATGCCGGACCAAGAAAACCACCTTCTTTTGCCATCGCTGTCATTTGTGCAGCACTCAAATTTAAAACAAAAGTTTTTTTACGATCATACTTCTTTACTTGATTTTTTGTTAGCATTAATTTTGTTAAAACACCATCAAAAATATTAGGATTGATTTTTAATGATACCTGTTCTCGCTTTGCAATAGCAGCTACTAATTTTTTAACTTGGCCATCAGTCAAATACACTTCTTTTACAATATACCTTGCCATTTTATATAACAACTGTAGATTAAACTTGAACTGTCATTTTACCTCCAATAGAATCTACTGTGATAAATCTATCACTAATCACTAATGCGTATACGTATAACGGCGTTACTGGAACCGCCCCAAGTGTCCAGGTAATTTCAATATCCGCTGTGCTGTCTACAACTCGCTCGTTATGTTTACTAACATCTAAATGAAATATAGGATAAAGCGTACGAAATTCCTCTGCTGATATTTGAGTTCCATCTTCAACAACTTGATATTTTTGCATTGCGTCAAGCAGGTACATGTACGGTCGAGAAATATTTTTATTAACATCAGCAGCAAAATTGCACTCGGTAGCTCGTTCTGGATATTGCTTTGAATTTAATCTAGCGTATATTCGTCTGACATCAGCGTGGTCAAATATTGCATTATTTTGTTGTTGGTTTCCTCGTCGAGCGTGCTGTTGAAATACGACAAAGATATTTCTCGGCAGTTGTTCGCTTGATGTTGTTGTGACCCTCCATGTGTAGTCAGTAGTATTTGGAACCGCTGTCTGATATATTTTATGCTGCTTAAAGTAAATTCTGTTTGTATGTTTATCAAGCGTACTATTTAATTCTGACATTTTAGTGATTGATGGTGTTATACGTGGCATCCACAAAGCGAGTTTGTTTATGATAAACTGTACATCAGCCCCTCCAGATCTAAACAAGCAATCGTTTTGGTCTGCTCGATCTAAAATAAGAGTATGTTTTACTCCGCGAAATACTTTATCATAATCGCGACAAAAGCCGAAAATTGTGCTTAGCGGAAGCATCATTGTAATTTGACGTGATCCTGCTGCAAGTTTTCTTCGCCTAGCAAAACCTTCGTTATAACGTGGATTTCTCACGTCAAGTGTGTTAAGAAGTAAATTTAACATTGCAGTACCGTCTGCAGCTGCTCCTGGTGGCGTTATATTTAGATTATTAAAAGCTGCTGTAAGAGAAACTCTCGTAGCGTTTGCATTAGCATCTGCAGCAGGTGCGACAATATCTAGTGCAGCAGCATTAGCAATGAGAAAATTTCTCACAATTACAGCATTTTCATCAGCATTAGCTCCATGTACTATAGCGCCTCTCTTTAAAAATTCTGTTGATTCAGCTATACCCCGTCCAGTATCTTTAAACCACATCATATTAGTTGCAGTTGATCTCGAGAAATCGTCGGAAAACGAAATAATATTTAAAATTGTACTTGCAACTTGTAGATGACTTGAAATATCTTCTATAGTTTGATTGGCCAGTTGATATCTAGCACTTTTGAATAAACACCAGCCGTTATTTATAAGAGCTACTTCTGTTCCAACTGCAAATGCAGCAGGTGGATTGGTTACTGTCATAATCTGACCACGAACTTCTAACATAGCCTTATGTGGCAGTAGAAATACATCTTCGTCTCTGGTGTTAAAGGTTCTAATACCAGTTTTATTTGGTTCGTTAGAATTTTCATCAAGGTACTCAACAAACTCGAATTCTGTCACATCGTTGTCGATGTCATAAGTTTCTGTTAAGTCGAGATAATGTTAACAGACATTTGATTTTATTAGATTATACAAAATTTTATTGCGGCACTGTTACTTTAGATATTAATTTTTGTATCATCTGCTCGCCCTTTGGTGATAATAATTTTTTTGTTGTTGTTATCATAGCTTTTTGAGTTTCTTTTGTTGGAGCGATTTCTGAGATAACTTGTTTTATTTCAGATGCAGTTGGTGGATCACCTTTTATTTTATCAGCTACTTTTTGTCCCACCGCAGTCCCAGCGGCAGATGCAGCCCCAGTTGCAAAAGCTTTACCAGCGTCAATAGCAATTGGTGCAACTTTACGTGCTATACCCGGAATATTTTCAATAACTTTAGTGAATATATTTCCAAAAAATCCTCCTACTATTTTTCTTCGATAAACTTTTTTTCTTTGTTTCATTATATTTGATGTTGCATAATTTTTACTTTTGCTCGCGTAGATGTAAATAATAAGTTACAACTTCATTACTAACATGTAACTGTTTTCCTGATTGATCTGTCAACTGCATCCTTATACTTGATATTTGATCTTCAATGTTTAAAGGATAATATATAATATGTCGTGGAGTTATTTGCATGAGAGAACCTGGCGGGACTTCTGGTGAGAAATTGTAAATCGTTTGACCTTTGCTACCTTTTGATGTATAAGAGCCAGAAGCATTAGAGCAATTTACTAATATTGTATTTACTTCTGTTATATTTGCTGGCAGTTCACTGTCATATGTAATAGGCTGATCAAGTGCAGTGTAAGTGTTTTCATTAAATCCTAACAGTTGTGCAATACTTCTTTCTCTTGGTTCAAGATTGATTGCTATATTTTTCAAAGTTATCCTAGTTCGCAATGTGTTATAATTTGCTGCTAATTCAAAATTATCAGCCACACCGTCAGCTTTTGTTATGAGCTCTTTGATCGTCTTGTTTAGATCTTCAATATTATAAGCTCCTTGCGGAATTTTTATTTTTTTTGTTGTAGATATTGGAGATGTTGTAATCATAGTAAAATACATTTCATCGTTAACATCATTTTTCACGTTAGGTATAGCATTCCAGCAAGTACAAGAAATTAATCCAATTTCATATTGTTTTGTAGGATCTAGTTGGATAGGTGGAATATAATTTACTGAAAAATTTGCGCTATCTTCTGTAGACTCGCTAGAGTTTAGTAATAATGTTGTTTGCATTCCTTTAATATTATATCATTTTACAAAATTAAGTCGCCTCGATTAAGTCGCGGTGTAAAGTTTCATATTCGTCAGATGTTAATAATTCACTCGATCTTAGATGATCAAGTATGTCAATGATTTCATTATCAAGTGCAACACTAACATTCCCAGCTTCCTTTGATGATATTAATAACATTAATCTACCTATCATTTCAGTAGTTGAAGTAAATACTTTTACACCAGTTCCTGTTCTTACTCTACTTTTTTGTATACGAGATTTATCAAAAGTAAAAAATTTCCTTCTAAAACTCCACCCACTACCAAAAGGTTTTGCTCTACTATTTTCTGCTGTTTTTTTAAACGTGAGAGCAATGACACCGTTTCTCATTCTATTATAAAGTGGAAGCATATCATCAATTTCTGTAACCGTGTTTATTTCATCTTTAGCAGCAGCTCCGTCTTTAAATATTACATCTAATCTATCGATTAATACTTGATATTCTGCATCAATCCACCTGCTTATATTATTAATATCACTTATATTTTCGTTGTTTAAAAAATCATCATATTCACTACCTTTTATCTCATCATTTGCTTTTTTTATAAAATAAAGTCTTTGATCTCCAACTTCCATAAACTTTACAGTAAGCTCACCAACTCTTTGTTGCTCCTCTTTGATATCTTTTATATCTCGTGATAAACTTGTTATAATATTTGTTATTCCTTGCGTTGTTAACTCTGCTAATCTTCGCTCAAGTTCCAGTGGATTGTTTATCAATCGATCTGTTTCAGCTTGTCTAACCGCAGGATCAGCTATATTTGCTGTAAGTGCCTCAATCAGTTTTCTTTTTTCTTCATCAGATCTAGTAACAAGTTTTGCAGCAGCTGCTTCCTGTTGTTCTCTAACAATTCCAACCAAACCTTTTTCCTGTAGTTGTTTAAGTTCTTCTTCTGACAGTGGTTTAGTTTCAGGTTGTTTACCTAATAATGCTTCAGTAACCGGCTTGAAAATTGTAGCTGTTGTTTCTGTAGCAGTTACTTGCCCACGTCGCGGTTCTTGTACTTTTTGCTTAAGTGATGCCTGAGATTGAGCAAGTTTTTTTAGATCTTCTATGTGTTGTCTGTATCTTGCTCGTTTGTCCATTATTATAATTATAAATTTTATAAAATTGAAACGCTTTACTGTAAGTAAGTGTTAATACAACAGCGAAACATTTTAGTTGGATCATTTGTAAGTTTATCAAACAAGAAAAAGTTAAATTTATCTTTTGTAGCATTACGGTAAAGTTCAATAAACTTATCTTTTGTCACGTCACCGCATTGCTCGCTTGCAATATTTCTAAAGTCAACATTATCCAGTCCTGGAAATAAAATAAAACAACCCGTATTTCGCCTAATAAACCTGTCAACATTATAAAATCCTTGAGCGAGATAAATAGATTTACACTGTTTGTTACGTGACAGTGAGAAATATGATCTTATTTTGTTCATCTCCATGTTATTTAGCGGAATATCATCAAAAACTACTATCTTATGTTCATCTGCATCAAGTTGATTGACTGGAATAAGATCTTCTGGCTGCCTAATTATAAAAAAATCTTCGCCAGCTTTAAGATCATCACGAAGTTTTTCATTATACTCACTTAATAACTCATACTTATCTTGCTGTGGATTGATTGTGTAAATATAATCTCTATCGTAGTTAAAATTATCATCAAAAAGCAAGTTCATAAGTAAATTTGTTTTCCCCGATCCAGTTCGCCCAATAATAAGATAATGACAATCAGGAAGTTCATTGTTATGTTTATGCTTCACTAGTCTCTCTGTATCAAAGTTTAATATCGACGATTTTGCCATTTTATATAATATTAAACTAGTGTTGATAATTTTATCTACGACAGAAAATAATGAGCTACTATACAAAATTTGGAATACTATCAGATTTATCAACAAAAGGTTACCAAGGTGACTTATCCAAATATGCAACTCTTGATCGGCTCAAAAATGAAATCAATAATTTACTAAATCTTACCAGCGTAGATCCAGATGAAGTTGTCATTTTCCAGGATAAAGAAGGACGATTAAAAACGAGTGATGTAAAACTGCCAGATATAGTTGTACGAAATCCAAGTGGGAATATTGTTATGAAACAAAACAAGATTACAGATCTTGGAAACCCAACTGAGGACGGGGATGCTGTCACTAAAAAATACGTCAATGATTGGGACGCTTCAATTAATAATGAAATCACAGCGCTCAAAACTGATTTTACCAGTCACGTGAACACATTTTTAAGTTTTCGTAGAAACATAAACAAAATTAGAGATGAATTTTTTGGAAATCCATCAAATGTTAACATTACACTCGCTAATATTAACACAAATCTCAATGATATTAACATAAAACTCAATGATATTATTAGTGGAATTCCTAATATTGTTGAGAAAACAAATATGATTAAAATACCTCACAAACAGATTAAATATATTGTGTATACTGTTGCATCTGGTTATACTAGGTGGACACCAAAAAATAATTCTATTAAATATATTGCAGAAGTTACCGGTGTGTATAGATTGTCAGTGCTTAGCAGTGCAAAGTTTAGAATATCTACCAAATATCCATTTCGTCATCTAAATGATGACTCATCTGGAGTATTATCTGTAATAATAAACCAAAATTCTGAAGAAGAATTTGTACTTGAACCAGTTGATAAAACTTTAAAATTAGCGAATTTTCTCTGGTATTTGGAATTTATAGCTGAACAACAATCTTTTATTTTGATTAACCAAACATAGGACTATGTGAACTAATATTATAATGAAAAGAATGATAGTTGATTTCAATCATATTTCAAAAGATATTCCAAAACAAGATGTAGACGCACTAATACAATACTATAAATATTATCATAAAAAACTTTGGTGTGTAAAAAAATGTTACAAATACTACAACAAGATCCTTCGAGTAATATCATATCTACCCTTGTTAATGACCAGTTCTGGTATAATTTCAAGTGGGGTATCATTAAATCCTTTTTTGTTAATCATATCCACTATTGGTGTTTCACTTACAGCGGCGTGTAAAAAAGTAGAACCAAGACTTTTGATAAAGAAGCACGGTTGTTTAACATCAATTAAAACTTACAAGAAACTACTTGATCAGATCCGGTCTTACCTACGAGGAGTTAAATATAATATGGATGATTTATTACGTGAATTTCGTATTATTGACAATATGTTAACAGATATTCTACCAATGAGGGTTAGCAAGTATGAAAAAAATATCACAAAAAATATGAGTAACATAAAATTTTATCTAAACTTAAGCTATAATATAACTAAAATAATATCATTTTCATTCTAATGCTAGTTTAATTTCCACCTTGTTAACTGAAACGTTCTAATGCACAGTTTAATTTTCATCCTGTTATCTGATAAAAAATTTGTGGTAAAACCTATTTGCCGTCTTTAGAATAATCATATTCCACACATACGCTGTTCTAACAAATTCATCACTTCTGTTGACAGAGCTTATCGCATTCCAACACCTGTTGTTTTGTCTGGTTACAAAATATCTGTCTACATAGTAGTAGTAAAGGGAAATGAGGGGTTTGGCGGGGGTGGGGGAGGAGGTGTGGGAGGGGGTGGTGGGCCAAAACCCTCATTTCACTTTACTACTGTTAGTACCATTTTTGTAAGTCTTTGGTATGACTCGACCAGGGATCAAACCCATGATCTCCCGCATCCGAGGCGGACGCTCTAACCACTAGGCCACCGGAGCGGTTAACGCTGATTAGTAACGAACGATTCAAAAGCACTTTCGTTTTCTTACATATGCTCGGCACCTGTGACACTTGCCACAAACAATTTATTTTTTAATGCATTTAGACATTTCGTGAAACAGCATATACATGTCCATGTCAACAGAAAATAAACAAGAGATTTATTACTAGGCAGAATATCACCCTATATGTACGCTCGTATATTTGCACGGGATTGGATAATCTCATGCATTTGGCTTGCATACATTAGCAGTAAAGGCCCCATAATTTAGTTTTTAGGCTTGAGCTGTTTTTAATTTTTTTCTCTTCTTTGGAACCGGCAGAAAAATTGACATCCATTGTTTTAATTTGTTTTCAAAATAACACCGGTATATATATATATATATATATATATATATATATATATATATATATATATATATATATATATATATATATATATATATATATAAAGAGAGAGAGTGTGTGTGTTTAAAAATTAAAAACCCTACGTTTTACCTATTTTATTTTCAGACTGCATTTAAACATGCTTGTGAAGTGATCATTGTTTAAAAATAAAAAAACCCTACGAGTTTTGCATATTTTTTTTATTCTGAGACTGCATTTAAATATGCTTGTGAAGTGAAAATGCTTGGTAGTTTGACAAATTTGTTGCTAAAAGACATGCTAGTGTGAAACTTCTTTCAAGGCTAGATTTGCTTTCATTTGCTGAAGAAAACAGCATTAGTAATAAGTAGGTCAAATTCTGAGTTTTAACTTTAAGGTCGAAATAATTTTCCTACGCTATATATGTATCACTTGTTCTCTTTTCGTGAGATGTAGTGTTTTTTTAAGTAATTTGTAAAATGATATATATCAATTTTATATTCAATTCTGCGTTTGTTTATTGTTGATATTTGTATAGGAAAGAATGAATATTTTAACACTTCAGTTGTTACAGGTATGTATCAGTAATGCTACCTTGTGAAATATTTAACATAGTTCGGTTGTTACACTAATTGTATTATAGAGCGTCAAATTTTCCCCATTTGTTCACAGTTAACCAAAACCTATATACGAGGCTTGACATGTATTGTTCGCGACACATATTGATCATTTCTATTCCTGTAGGCAAATTTTGCACTCATTCTGGGTAATAATGTAGCTGGGTATGTTTGAACAAATGACTACATTGTTTATTTGATAATTATAAAGATACTTAAAAGCATTAAGTTATAAAAGGAAAACCAGTCTTACTCTGACTATGTTCAATCGCGTGAGTATTGATTTGCATTTTAAATTAAAGTTTAAAAACAAGTTCCAGCAATAGTTTACATATAGCGTACTTTTGGTTTTTGTTTTGATTTTTAAAAGAAGGATGCGTTGCAATTTTGAAACCTTGTATTTGTTTATACGGTAGGTTTATGCTTGTTACCTGACGAAGACAATGTGTACTTTCTCTTATTCTGATTTAAAACTCCCACTACCCCACCCCCATCCCACCTCCCAAAAAGTGAAGAAAGGCGACCACAAAATTACTACACAGGTTATTGACAATTAAGAATAGCGCTAACCCAGTTTTCTACAGAGAATGGTAACATTTTCCAAGTTTATAATACCGTTTTAAACACACATTCTTATGGACACTTATAAAGATCAAAGTATATAATAAGAAAAGTCATTTTATCATGTTTGACACACTTTCAAATTCACTGTTACCTGCCTGAAATGGCAAGACAATGCCATTAACCGGTACCTAGTAAAGTTTGTCGTTTGATGGGCTAGTTAGTTACCAGCAAGCAGCCTCGCAATCGCCCTTAAACTACTTTTTACCCCTTTGATAACCCCCGTGGAAATTAGATTATCATTAATTAGTGACATCCAAATGAGATTGTGGCGATAATCTAAACCTTAAGAAATTTAATCAGACTTAAATACGATGTTTAACGCAGTTGTCAGCGATGCTTTTTATACACAATTTTATGCCACCTGTTTTTTCATGCTTGATTTCCTTTTAAAAACAACATAATGCAGAGTCGTATTTAGAGTTCACTCTGTTCGATGTATCGCGTCTCAGATCACCATTAGTCTCTGTATATGGTCCTCTGATTTTATCTGATGAAGGAGAGAAATTTGGAAACCTTTTTGGTCTGTTAAAGACTGGTACTGCGTTCGTATTTTCCAGATTAACAGGATCGGTTTCTGGACCGATGCCTATAGGGACCTCCATGATCAGTTTTCCTCCACATCCGTTGAATTTTACGACCATTATTACAGCGTACGCCGCTTGTACGATCGTACACCCACTAAGAAAAGATGGAATTAAATGTTTGTGTGTCGGAATCAAGAATTCATATAAAACCATACTTCGGCCTTTTCTTCGAATTGGCAGCCCCGTTGGAGCTTTGTCCTCAATCGCTTCAAGTGTCAGATTAGCCCGTACTTTATTCGTCACTCCGTGAGCGATTTTCTGTTGAAGTTGGCAATGTAACTGTCGTATTCTCCTCGCATGACGAGCTGAAGTCTCAAGTTTCACTCTGATCTCGTCGCCGGCAAGAAAAACAGAGCGATCCAGGTGCAATGATATCATTGTGGAATCGTTGCCGGAAAACGGAAAACAAAGTAAATCCAGATCTTCAGTGTGGGACACAGGTGTTAGTGCATTTGGAACGGCGTTTATATCAAATGGACGCCGAACAAGAAACGAAAATCTTTTTGAAAAAAGAACCTTAACATAATTATTTAGCGAATGCGTACTCCTCACTGATGCTGATCCAAACTCATCACAAATCCTTGCTTTAACCATGTAGCTAATTTCAAAACTGAATCCATTTATCGGATCTTCGTAAGCTAGAGTAGATGGCAAACCTTTTGGAAGGACGAATTTAAAATTGGACACATACATCCCTTCTGATATGACAGAATTCCATCTGGCATCAGGGCTACCAAACACATAAGACCGCTTGTTCAGGAATACCTCTGTCTTAGATTTTCTGTTGGAAGGGTCTGGGCGCCGAAGTCTTACTTGCCCTTCGCCTATAATTAAAAGTTCTAGAAATCGGATTTCTATTTTGTGAGTCAATTCAACGATAAGTTTTCCAGAGATTTGTTCCCCAGGGGCATAGGCATAGTTTTCTGGTCTTTCTAATTCTATTGTAAATTTCCTTATTGCTGATTCCTTTCGGTCAGGAAGATATCTCCTGAATGCAATAGTTCCATGCACGCTGTCCATCACTGGATACTGAACATTTTCGTGTTGCATTACAGATGGTCGAACGGATTGGTTTACCCAATAATCCCTAACTCCTGTACTTTGACTCAGTTGTCCTCTTATTGTTCCATCTGGAATATGTCTGTTGTTTCGATGTCTTGCACTTCCCGTTTGTACTCTGATTGACCCGACTGGTCTTGCGTAGCCTTTAACGGTCCCATGTACAGATCCATCTGGTTTTGCGAAGATTTTATAGTCGCTCTGTGGTACAGCAATATATTTCGCTCCAGTCAATCCCCTCAAGGTCCCTTCCACAACGTACTTTGATGCACGATCTGGTAATGCCTGGGACGTATTATCTTTTGGGGTCGATTCTCTATTTTCAAAATTTTGTGGCCAATCTTGGTGCGGGTTGCTTAAGTTAAAATTATCATACAACCCTTGGACCTGTATATTTTCAAGTCCTTCAGGGGATACTCGTCCCGAAGAATCATCGGATGCGTTTTGTGCGCTTGTCCCATCAGGTTCGTCCGTGCCGCCAGTGGCAATAGCAGCGGCTGTGGCGGAGATATTTGATTTGCCAGTATTGTGCTTTACAGGTCGCTTCTTGTCGCGGTTCTTAACGTACATCTCTCCTGGTTCTATACAAAAATCGGTTCACTGAAAATTGGTCCGGAGTTTCAATGTCTCACTGCAATAGATAGAAGGAAAGAGTTATAATTACGTTGAATACAATATAGTGCATTACGTTGTGGCGATTCAAAAGTGGCCTGAATATAGTATCATTTCCGGGTATGCAAAGCGGGGTGGGGTATATGTGGTGTCTGTCTGTGTACGAGTAAATATCGTTGTTCCTAGATCATCCTCTTAAACACTTCAAGATATCGTACACAGATTTGGTACACCAGATAATAATACATTTCTGAATTCAATATTTATTTATGTTACTAATGTAAATAGAGTTGTATAATATATAGTGCATTAATAAAATGTTCTGTTCCATGTGATATTTGTAGTAGTAGTAGTAGTAGTCTGTACATAAGCGAGGGACGTAGAGGGTGATACTATCGTGACTGTCTTCCTCTTTGCTTCGTTTAACGATGAGGCACATTTCTTCTGAAACAACATCATTCAAACTTTGTCCCTGAAATATTGTTTTTAATTAAAAAAAAATACATTTTGGGGGTTTGATTCCACTAGATTTTTCTCGCCCAACCCATTTGGCTATCTAACAGACTGGCAATTTAACATCTGGGGTGGTGCTGGAGGGGTTGCTGAGATTTTCAAATGAACTTTTCCCCCAATAATATACAGGATATAACATAACCAAACATATTGTTTTTTTTAACTTGTTTGGGTCCAAATTTAAAAAAAAAACAATCATGTGATTAAATTTAAATAACCTGCCCCATTGGTTAAATCGAAAGAATTAAACTGTTCACTCATTATGTGTCCACTTTTTTTGCACGGCCTTTGTATTTTCTGCTTGTCTTTTCTTGCTATATCTTGCACGTTGTACAGTTTATATATTGGTAGTCCAAAGAATATGTTCACACCAGCCATGAACATATTGAATGAGATAGAGAACAGTTTCAAGGCACTCTTGTCTCAGTTTTGTATATATCAAGAAGTAGTTATAACAATACATTTCTCTTTGTTCTGCCAGTAGGTTTAGTGCGTCATAATAAAAGCTTTGAGGGGCGAACAACATGTGTCTATTATTCTATTATGTATTTCGTTTCATCACCAATTACCGAGAGTTGTGGACCATGGCTGAAATGTTCCTTCTATTTTCATATCAGATTTTACTCCTAGTGTGGGAAAATCTTTACATTCAATTGAGTCTGTGAGGTCGTGTAAAGTATGCTTATGTTAGACTGGTGTTTAAATTTTCACATCGACATACTCCATAAATCTGTTTGCGAAACAAAAAAATGCCTTCCTTTACCCGATTTTTTGTAGGACACGAAAAGAGACTTTTTCCTATAAATACTACGAAAATTTACAACTTCATTCCTAAGGTCAGTATTTAATTTGAAAATTCTTCGCACCTGGAATTAAGAGACAGCGGGATTAAGTATCAAAAAAATCAAGTACATAACAGACCAACCAAGTACCTGCTCAACAGCCAGGTTACGTCAACAGCCAATGAAAATATGACAAAGCGGTGATAATCATATTTTTTATATATAAACAAAATAAACATTCCCAGTGCTGTAATTATCCAGTCATCTTCCATACGGTCTATTTTGCAAAGTGTTTACAACGAAGATCAAGTTTATTTTCAACACTAAAACTGTTTGATTTCAGTTACTTAAATGCTCTGGACTGCGTTTTGTTAGAGCAGTTTCACTATATACAGTGTGAGGGAAATCATGACGTCAGGGAAGAATGACCCATAAACATCAAGGTTTTTCGTACATGAGACATTATTCGAAACAGCGACCTCATTTCGACATACATACATACATACATACATACATACATACATACATACATACATACATACATACATACATACATACATACATACATACATACATACATACATACACTGGAAATAGTATGCCCCCAACCTCAGTAGAGGGATGTTGCCCACTAGAATTTTCTATATTGTACTGTAGCAGCTATCGCGATGAAGATGGAATTCTGCTACAGATGATTTTTTTGTTCGAAGTTATTCTTGCTTATTTTTAGTATTTGTCAGTAAGTAATATTTTCGTGGTGTTGTGACAATGATTACATACACGTATGAGGTCTCAATACGGTTCCCTTATGTTTATTTCCTTCCATAGAAGATTACAAGGTATGATAACAAAAGTTAATTTAGTCAAAGTGTTTCTTGAACCGTTACGTTTTTATAGCTGCTAAAAAGGGTTAAGTTCTGGTTTACCTTTCATCCACTGTGTCTTAGTTCCATGTCCCGAATCATGGATATAACTTAGTACATCCTTTGTATGTTATACGTCCTTTGGGGAGAAAAAAAACGGACTGTGAATGATTATCAGTGTTGTTGTTAAGTACTACATGAAATCAACCGTGTACCTGAGTTAACCAGAGCACATGACTTGTGATATTTCACATCCTGAAGCAATCAATTAAAGTAATATTTGTAAAAGATGCAGGATTTTCTTTCAGTTACTCAAGGTTTTATGTGCCTACAGTCGTTGCAGATTGATGCATGAAATTATCAGCGTTGTTTTTTTTTTGGTTGAATTAGGCCATTTATATCCACCCGATCGTATTAGCAATAAACGAAATGTCTGAGACAACTTCACGCACCAACGACTGACGCCATTTGCAGACGATGGGCTTCGGTGCGCAAGTACTTACCATACACGACCACAAACCCGACAGACAGCTTGTGTGCAGATTGTATATTTGTACGCCATTGCGACGATAGGAAGAAAGTCCTAATCTTAATTTTCGGTTTTCAAAAGTCGTCAGCAAGGACAAACAAGATTATTCAACATATGCAGTTATTATTTAGTAATTAGACTGAATAATTTTTAAGGATGTATTTAATGTTTTTAGTGCTAATATACTTAACGATTTTTGCTGAGGTAACATTATATTACACACATGTACCTAATAGGTTGGCATTTCCTATGATTGCATCTCGACAGTTGTTACTGCGTAATATTTGTTTTGGAGTCAGTGTCGCTTTTAGTTATATTATTATTTTTTTTTAATTTTGTATTCATCCTTCCCCTGGAAGTGAATCCTTGCGTACTCTATAAAGCAAATGCTGTTACCATAGTCACATCAAACAAGAATCTTGATCAGTAGGGACAGTTCTTCCCAGAATTCACTTGATTTCTTAGACTCGGCGTGTAGTGGCATTCCTTTTTATAATATATTATCAAATCATTCAAGTATTTGGAACAGGACACAGTTTTAGTCTTGAAAACTTGATCTTCATTGTAGCAGTTTTTGTTAATAAAAAAAGATCAGCACACTTTACATTCTTTTGCGGAATCATTAAGTACAGTTTTAACCATTCGTATTCATTGAATGAGTAATACCTGATATATATATATATATATATATATATATATATATATATATATATATATATATATATATATATATATATATATATATATATATATAATTTTTTCAGTGAATGCATCAATATCTATATTTAACATTGATTATATCATCACACATTGTATCTGTATTCTGATCAGTGAATGTATTATCACACCTTGTATCTTTATCATCACATCTTGTATCAGTAATATCAGTGAACGCATTATTACACATATTATCTATAATTTAACATTGATTATATCATCACGCCTTGTATCTTTTTCATCACATCTTGTATCAGTAATATCAGTGAACGCATTATTACTACTAGTATCAGTAAAAATGTTATCATTAGTGAATGTATTATTACTACTAGTATCAATAATGTTATCATTAGTGAAAGTATTATTACTACTAGTATCAATGTTCTCATCAGTGAATGCATTATTACTACTAGTATCAATGTTCTCATCAGTGAATGCATTATTACTACTAGGATCTATGTTATAATTTGTGAATGCAATATTTATACTAAGTATCAATGTTCTCATCAGTGAATGCATTATTACTACTAGTATCAATAATGTTCTCATCAGTGAATGCATTATTACTACTAGTATCAATAATGTTATCATTAGTGAATGCATTATTACTACTAGTATCAATAATGTTATCATTAGTGAATGCATTATTACTACTAGTATCAATAATGTTATCATTAGTGAATGCATTGTTACTACTAGTATCAATAATGTTATCATTAGTGAATGCATTATTACTACTAGTATCAATAATGTTATCATTATTGAATGCATTATTGCTACTAGTATCAATAATGTTATCATCAGTGAATGCATTATTACTACTAGTATCTATGTTATAATTTGTGAATGCAATATTTATACTAAGTATCAATGTTCTCATCAGTGAATGCATTATTACTACTAGTATCAATAAAAATGTTATCATTAGTGAATGCATTATTACTACTAGAATCAATAATGTTATCATTAGTGAATGCATTATTACTACTAGTATCAATAATGTTATCATTAGTGAATGCATTATTACTACTAGTATCAATAATGTTATCATTAGTGAATGCATTATTACTACTAGTATCAATAAAAATGTTATCATCAGTGAATGAATAATTACTACTAGTATCAATAATGTTATCATTAGTGAATGCATTATTACTACTAGTATCAATAATGTTATCATTAGTGAATGAATAATTACTACTAGTATCAATAATGTTATCATTAGTGAATGCATTATTACTACTAGTATCAATAATGTTATCATTAGTGAATGCATTATTACTACTAGTATCAATAATGTTATCATTAGTGAATGCATTATTACTACTAGTATCAATAATGTTATCATCAGTGAATGCATTATTACTACTAGTATCAATAATGTTATCATCATTGAATGCATTATTGCTACTAGTATCAATAATGTTATCATTAGTGAATGCATTATTGCTACTAGTATCAATAATTTTATCATTAGTGAATGCATTATTACTACTAGTATCAATAATGTTATCATTATTGAATGCATTATTACTACTAGTATCAATAATGTTATCATTATTGAATGCATTATTACTACTAGTATCAATAATGTTATCATTATTGAATGCATTATTACTACTAGTATCAATAATGTTATCATTATTGAATGCATCATCATATTGTATAAATAATGTTGTCAGTGAATGCATTATTATACCTATAAATTTTTCCATAACCTAGTATATAAAAACGTATTTTTCCATAACCTAGTATATAAAAACGTATTTTTTCCATAATATTGACTGCATTAGCTTCAATAAGTCCCACTGTTTTGTCAGAGTTGGAACATTTTCAAATTGAAGTAATTCGTGAAGTGTTCGATTGCAGGCATTTCTTACGTATACTAAGCTTTGTAAAGAAAAATAATAAAAAAAACCCCTAAATTTGTATTGTATGGTTTTATAACAACAATACGTCAAGGATGTAGCCGCGCTTGCTCTGTGGTTAACGTGCCAGATTCGCGACAGATGTGGGTTTAAATCTGTATTCGAATCACAGTGGGTTGGCTACCATAGTATCGGCTGTCATTGTGCAAGATACATTATTCAGTAGCCTGGGCACTAAATAACATAAATGTGTTGATATGCTGTAAAACACCAAGCAGTATCGTTAGGCAAGGCAATTTTAATTCAGTTTCCTCGACACTAAATAACAATTGTGTTGATGTGCTGTAAAACACCAAGCAGTGTCGTTAGGCAAGTTTGTTGTTTGTTTGTTTGTTGTGGGGTTTAACGCCATTTTTCAGCACAGGAAAGGCTATACATGGCGGCCAGTATTAATGGTGGAGGAAGAAACCGGGAAATCACCGGAAAGAACCACCGACCCACGAGAAGCTACCGGCAAGCTCTCTCACATATCCACATTCGCCGAATCTTAGACTCGAACCCACGCAGATAGAGGTGAGATGGCAGTGATCCGTAACGGACAGCGCTTTAGACCACTCGGCCATTCGGGGCCACTTGTCGTTAGGCAAGGCAATTTTAATTCAGTTTCCTCGGCACTAAATAATCAGTTGGTGTTTCTATGTCTTAAATAAAACGAAACCAAGTCTTACGCTAAGACAGATTTGCTAACAATTTTCTATTTTGTTTAAAAACGAAACCAAACATTTCAAATAACCGATTTGTGAAAATTTCCAATTGAATTTTTAGAGAAATGTTAACATGCCAAATAAGGTATTTAAAAGAAATGCATGCGTCTAAAATTCTTGTCGAGTTTTAATTTAACTCTGTTTGGAAGTAACTATGAAAATCGTTTGTCAAAGATCAAGGAGAACTCTAGATGTTATGGTATAATGCTTTATGCCAGTTTCTCGTGCGAATAATTCCTATGCAACCCTAAAAGACATAACAGTAAAACCCCGTTAACTTGGCAACTTAATTACAAGGTTTGTGTTCGGATAAACCAGGTTTCTAGACCTAGCAAATTTCTTCTATAAAAATATTAAAATCTCGAGATTGTCATTTTGATACACAATGATACACATGCACGTCAATACTACTACTACTACTACTACTACTACTACTACTACTACTACTACTACTACTACTAAATTATTATTATTATTATTATTATTATTATTATTATTATTATTATTATTATTATTATTATTATTATTATTCAGTCGAAATTTGAATTGAAGTACTGCTTTGCCAAATTGTTTAAATGATATTGGGTTACCGAGTGAGACAGTGATAGTGTAAGCACGTGATCGTTTGCAGATAAAGATGACAAGATTCAAATTTCTGGTATAAAATAGTCCTTATTGATGATTTCAGTTTTGCACCATAGTCCTTATTGACGATCTCAGTTTTGCACCACAGTCCTTATTGACGATTTAAGTTTTGCACCATATTCCTTATTGACGATTTCAGTTTTGCACCATATTCCTTATTGAAGATCTCAGTTTTGCACCATAGTCCTTATTGACGATTTCAGTTTTTCACCAGTCCTTATTGAAGATTTCTGTTTTGCACCATAGTCCTTATTGACGATTTCAGTTTTGCACCATAGACCTTATTGACTATTTCAGTTTTGCACCATAGTCCTTTTTGACGATTTTAGTTTTGCACCATAGTCCTTATTGACGATTTCAGTTTTTTACGGGGTACGTTTTCGTCGCCGCCGCCAAGTAATAAGTATGTATGATTTACCAATCCCATGCCTAAATGTTCATATTTAATTAAACAAGCAGTGTTCTTTTGATCTAACAACGTCATCGCTTTTCGCGGAGCATCACAAATTAATGCCAGGAGTTTTTTTTAAATTTTATTTTGTTAAAGGTAACACTTACTGCCAAAATAATAAGAGATGTGCAAAAAAAAAATTAATTTCTGCAGCAATCTTTCTTCGATAAACAACAGTGCTTGGGTGTACGAGTTAACACCGAATGGTAACTACCAGATACGAGAACCAATAGTGTACAAAATGTTGCTAAAAATATCCTGTTCCATCGGGGTTTTTTTTACCCCCAGTCAATGCAGCTCATACGTTTTCTGAAAATATTAGTCAATTGTCTGTTTTTTTTTATAATTTTTTTGTTGTCATACATTACACTGTTGTTGTTTTTTTTTTAAAGAATCTTACGTTGTCTGGTATATTGATTAAAGTGAAAGCACAAACGTTTTGAATTTCCTTCATATTTAACTATATATAAAATGGTGAGATGTTTCTTTTGGGGATAACGTAGGTGGAGAGACGGTGCTCTAAATAGCTTACGCTTTTTACAGAATCCCCCCAAAAGATGGGTTGGCAAATATTCGGTGGCGGCGCCTGTGTGCATCGCGCTCTTCGCACACGCAAACAGCCGGGTCTGTGTACACATATTGTTCGTACACAGGTAAGTACATATACTTATAGTTTTGTCTTAACTATAACCTCGTTTATATCACACCAAGACACCAAGATTATTGGCGTCAGTCCCAAATCATGGCTGTTACACGTAATATTTTTGATTACTGGTCAACGTGTGTACCAGTCTTTTTTATTTCTGATCACCACCAAAAAGCTCTTGACGTAGTGTAAGCCAGATTTGTTAGCCTGCATATCGTTAACGTCGACTAATTAAGGCGTTTTTTGTTAGTGAGTCAGTGGCTAGCGTATCATACTTGCGACCAGAAAGTTGCTGGTTGGAATCTATCATTGGATGAACACTTTATTCCATTTTTGGCTATGCAGTAAGCAACCTGCTAAAGTTGCTGCACTGTACAACACTAAATGGCACTAAACAAATCGTGTTTATCAGTGTGCAAGCTGTTACAGCGTGACTGTTTTTTCCCCCCACTCACTACTGATAAAGGCTCAAAGGACTGATATAATGGGGACCTATTCTCATTATGCTAATCTGAAAGATTTTAATCCGGCTGTCAATACGGTTATGGGAAATCATTGCTTGACAATGCAGGTAATAAGTAAAGTGTATATATATATATATATATATATATATATATATATATATATATATATATATATATATATATATATATATATATATATATATATATATATATAAGGCATAGGCACGCGAGGCACTTGCCTAAGGCCCCGCGCAAAACAGGGGGGCGGCGGTCCAAAAGCAAAATTCCTGTGGTGGTTGTGTTAGAAGTTGAGTACTATATTAAAAAATTTAGCAAAATGACACACATGCATATGGAAATGGAATGCAATACTCTATATCTGAGACCGAGAGATTAAGGTGCAATTCTAGTTACTTTTAAGGTTTGAGTTTGTGCCTAGGGCCCCCCAAACTTAACGGCTCTGGCAGAGAACAGTAAAATTGTATATGGCTTTTGAAGCTTAATTTGAGAAAATAATTAATTTTTCAAACCGACTGAAATTTAGTCATTGCTTGAGGTTTGCTTAAATTGTTAATTAAAATATATAATGTTTTGATGCGAAAATTGGGTAGGCTGCTCAGTTTTGTGCAAACAGTCTTTGGAAAACATTTCTTTACAATACTGGTTATATGCGAGGCCTGTGTACATAATTTTGCAGTGAACAACTGAATTGCATATCATTTTTTTTTCAGGAATAATTCGCAGAAATAAATAAATTTTCGATCTGATTAAAATTCAGTCGTTGCGCGCGTTTATATTACGTTGTTAATGAAAATAAATACAATTTTGGTGCGTGAATTTTGCAGACGTAAAAAAATTGTACTCTGATTTTTGAAGAAAATAGTATACATATTCCCTTTTTAAAGAGAGAATAGGTGGTAGTGGTTGTTATAGTATAATATTCCCTTTTTAAAGAGAGAATAGGTGATAGTGGTTGTTAAAATGATAAGAGTATACCATCACCACGATGGTGGCAATAGTAGTAGTGGTGGTGGTGTTTGTAGTAATTATTGTTGCATATCGTAGTATAGTTGATGGAAGTTGTTGTTGTTGGGCTTAACGCCATTTTTCAGCACAAGATAGGCTATTCATGGCGGCCAGTATTAATGGTGGAGGAAGAAACCGGGAAATCACCGGAAAGAACCACCGACCCACGAGAAGCTACTGGCAAGCTTTCTCACATATCTACATTAGCCGAATCCTAGACTCGAACACACGCAGACAGAGGTGAGATGGCAGTGATCCGTAACGGACAGCGCTTTAGACCACTCGGCCACTCGGGGCCCCGTTGATGGAAGTAACATTAATAGTAATAATATTAGTGATGTTGGTTGAATTAGTAGAAGTCGTTCTAGTAGCAGTTGCATGGTGCAGAGTTGATGACAGTATTTGTATTACTAGTGTTGATATTGTTGTTGGTGTTGGTTGTTGTATTATTCGTAGTGTAGGATCGGATTTAAGTGATGATTTTAGGTGGGTGGCTGGGTGGTAATGCTGATCCACTTTTCGCGAACATTTAGAGAAAGTTTGCCATTTGAAGTGAGGTGTTTTATTCACTCCTCCAAATGAATCCCTGCCAGAAGGAAAACGGTAATATACGACGATGATGGTGATAAGTGGTGATGATGTAAAAGTAGTGAGAATACACTGATGACATGACGTACATGATCAATACGATTATCGATGTTAACCGACGCCGTATAGACAGTTCCCAAGCACGCACCTTGAAAACATTTCCCACTAAATACGTTGATATTTTTTTATGATGCTATCTGCTTATTGATTCTGAAGGTGACTGTGTGTTCACTTACAACACAGCAACGCTTCATTTATCCAGCGATGAATATTTTCTCCACGATCTTATTATGACGTACTATAGACCAATACATTTGACCTGTATTGGATATTAATGCAGTGACAATTTAGGTAATTGTGATCGCTGGCCGATTACAGACGAACAAATATTCGATGACCGACAAATACAGTAAAAGCGAGTTATTGATATTTTTGTAAGAAAAGCAAGTAATAAACATCTAATGCCATTCTGTGTGTGTGTGTGTGTGTGTGTGTGTGAGAGAGAGAGAGAGAGAGAGAGAGAGAGAGAGAGAGAGAGAGAGAGAGTCATTCCAAAAAATGCACTCTATTTTTATGCCCATTTATCCTGTTAGAGGGCATTTGTTACTCACATACAGCTTTGTTATATCCCTCCCGTCTCCCGTGTTACAACCTGTCCCGTCCGTCGCGTCACGGCCCATTCCATTAGTTGTGAATTTCGTCTCTGCTCATTAACTTTTAAAGGACTTCTTAGACCGAACTAGTGTTTGGTACAAGGCTTTTATGTTATGAAGGAAAACTAGGTCAAGCTAGATTTTCAATTTATTTTTCCAACAACATTTTACGGACTTTTTATAAACTTCGTTTTGGGGGTGGGAGGGTGGGGTTGGGATGGGATTGTTTTACCCAGAACTAATAGCGTTGGAAAGTCGTAATAGATCGAAACTAAATTCGCTACGAGACTTTAGGATAAAAAGACTAACTTCAAGTTTGATTTTCACCGTTTTTAGATATCAGTATGGAATTATGTCTCCTATTTGATTGAGAACTTTGCAGTTACACCGGGACCCGGGTGGCCGAGTGGTCTAAAGCGCTCGTCTTTACAAATCACGTAATCTTTCAACTGTCCGCGTTAGTTCGTGCCTTGGGCTCGGACAGTATGGGTATGAGAGAAAACTTGTCAATATCTTCCCCAGGGTCTTTTTTAATTCTTTTTTATTATTGAAGTTTTGAAGGGTTCTTCCTCCAGCAGCTATATTGGCCACTAGGTATTGCCTATGATGCACTTAAACATGGCGTTGAACCCAGCAAACAACAACCACTCCTTTCAAGCACATATGTAATATTTCCTGTATTGAAATCAAATGTGATGTTGTTATATAAAAGGAAGAATTAGTCATTTTCGATTTTTGCTGTTTTCTGTCGGAATTTTTGTAGTGTAGTAATTTTGCCTTTCCACTAAATAGCTTTTGAATAACTTTGAGGCATGTCATTATTTATGGTATGAAACTTTTCATTATGAAGACTTGTGTCGGGTTTTATTTTTACCAGCAAAACTTTCATAGTTATGGAACCTGTTGGACTTGGAATTTCGTTTATAAGTTGCATTCTATTGGTGGAGGGCATGTGCATCATTTAAACACATTTCTGGTTATGTTCATTTATAGACGGTGTTATTTAAGATCTATTGAATTGGGAAGAAGTACAGACAGATTCAGCCCGTGAATAAGCATTTCACCATTGCTTGATTTGTCCTGCCATTTTTGCATTCATCATTAATACAGACACAAATTCAGTCTATAAGTAAGCATTACACCTTGTGTGATTTGTCTTAGCATTCTTACATTCGTGATCGGATACCTCCTTTTGTCCATTTTAGTACCGGGTGAGCGGTGTGAAATGTTTTCATGCCCTCCGGGCAGACCTGTTTAAGTTACTAGGGTAGAATTGAATAATCTATTTTTGTTTTCTACCTGGTATGAGCTTCGGAAGGTTATGAAAAAACACGCCGAGCAATAATAGACAGTAAACCAGTAGTACCAGTAGCTGTCAGTTTCAGTACTTGCTAAGATGAAATGATAGATCGTTTAGTAGAAATTAAGGTGTAAATACTCCATGTATAAACTTACCTCTCTCAGTATCCGATACTGATAAGAATGGAAATCCATATCTTATGTTTACCCAGGCTCTGTGTTTTAAGGTGACGTTATTCCCCGTAGGTGCTAGTGGTAGATTTTATCTGACCAGGTTTAACAAATGATCAAACAAGATCACTAATTTCGCTTATTGAAAATTCATGTAGACAATACGACGAGGTGGTCAAATACTATATCACTTCACGTATGACGAACAATATCAGTTTTCTGTTGGAAACTGGTCGAGGTGTTGTAATATTATATTCCACGCCGCTAGAGAGGTTATTATGCATATTTGCTTTGACTAATATGAATATTCAATACGTCTCTGTACTGGTCTCGCTTATGTGATTCACAAAAGAAACGGCAACGCCAGGTAGCTACGTAGAAATTCCATGCTCAGTCAAACAAGTGTATATACGCACAGAGTTCGTGATTCAGCTTGTACAAAATGTTATATTCCCACGCGGTATTTTAATGTTAATGCTTTAGCTATTTGAAAACCCAGACTCTATATACTTTGAAATGAACTCTTCTGATGCAACAAAATATCCGTTCTCGGCAAGTTGTTGATTTGCAATTGATTTTGATATTTCGAATACACTACGTGAGGTTTAAGAAATGTTACCCAGGATTTTCTTACTATTGTGGGATTTGAACACTATTGTTTTCATTACTTAATTATGCTTAATACATTTAGATAACTATAATTAAGACTGGTGTAAGGACTTCTAATAATTAGCTAATGATGTTTAATTAAATTTTATATTTAGAAAGTTACTTCTTTTACATGAAAAAGCAAAGAAATAGCGCCCCAAAAAACTTTTTTGTATGATTGTTTTCCCTCATTAATATGTAAAATTAAGCTGGATATAGTATTTCCTTTTGTTCATATATGCAATTTTGTGTAGGAGAGCACTTTATAAAAACATTGCTTGCACCACACCCACCCAAAAGAACGCAGGAAACTACCCTCCCCATGTATATATATATATATATATATATATATATATATATATATATATATATATATATATATATATATATATATATATATATATATATATATATATATATATATATATATTCCGTGGCTCAATCACTGGTTGTTCCAGTTATGAAACTCAACGAGGGTTTAAAAAGTATACTATGCTATTTTTTAAGTATGGATTAAATTACGCGCTTGAGGAGACTTTTTATAAGAGCTTTTCGGTTTAGTTCTTATATCTCATTCGTTTTGTAAGCATCACTTTTAGGAGAGGTATGCTTCCTAAAGAAAATATTATGCCTATCTGCAAGCCAGGTCGCTGAGACTTACATTTTGTATGCCAGGGACATCTGCATTTATAGCAGCTCTAACCCACGGGTATCTGTATTTCATCCCTGTCGACAAGTTTATGTTTAAAGTTATTGGATGGCAGATTGGTTACAGTTTTGGACGTTTGACAAATCCCTGTCAGTTCCCATAATACTTTAAGGTATTAGGAATGAGATTAAGTAACCAACCTGTTTTCACACCGTAGATAAATTATATACTTTTACCCATCGTGGTTCATGCATGATAGAGAACATGATAATTTAAATGTTTGGAAATAAGAAATAACCTTGTTTTTTACGTGCTGTGAAAATTGCAAGGAATTCAATCATTTTCAAGATAGCTCTTATAAAGCAAATAGTCTTGAATTAGGTGTATCAGTCAATATGTATATCGCCGTTTTTGTCCCTTGCTGTTTATGGTATATTGGTGTTTATGGTGCATTGGTGTTTATTGTATATTGGTGTTTGTTTTTTAGTCATTGCTATTTATGGTACATTGGTGTTTACGGTACATTGGTATTTATGGTACATTGTTTTTTTTATGGTATATTGGTTTTTATGGTATATTGGTGTTTTTGACCGTTGCTATTTATTGTACATTGGTGTTTTTGGTATATTTGTATTTATGGTATATTGCTGTTTATGGTGGCGTTCTACAGTTTCGTATTTAGCATAGGTTTAGAATTTTAAAGAAAATGAATTTCCCCGGGTTTTCCACTAGTTATACTGGCTATTTAAAAAAGACTATGTATATCTTAGGTATTGTTCAAAGAACCTTTAATTCTCTTTATTTTGGTGTATGATTGATGGACGTAATATGGGTTAAGAGAGTATACAGCTCTACTTGCTCATTTTCACTTCTCGAACTTCAGAGACAAATTGTAAAAAAAGAAGCCGATAACTTTTTTTTTTACATTTTATGTATTTGGTAATTCATTCATTGGACTTTTAGAAGCTAGTATTGTCTAGTTTGACAAATTCATTTTCCATATTTTGATAGCTGCCAAGAATAGTGTACTTTAGACAAATTCAGGTTGATTTTTGGAACACAAGACAGCAGTCATTTTAGTTAGCAGTGAACTAATAAGATCATTTAAAATTTCTAAAAAGTACAATATCCAAAGAAATTTCAGCTACATTACATGAAAGTATCATATAGGTACGCCAACATTCTCTCCATTGTGCATCTTTAAAATGCAAACAACTTCACCTAACATACATCACTCTCTCAAAAGTACAAAATAATTGGTGAGTGCCACCTGTGGTACATTGGTGTTTTTGGTATATTTGTGTCTATTGTATATTTTTGTGTTTATGGTACATTGCTGTTTATAGTACTTTGGTGTTTATGGTATATTGGTGTTTATGGTACATTGCTGTTTATGGTATTTTAGTGTTTTTGGAATATTGGTGTTTATGGTACATTGATGTTTATGGTAAATTGGTGTTTTTGTTATATGGGTGTTTATTGTATATTGGTGTTTATGGTACATTGATGTTTATGGTATATGGGTGTTTATAGTATATTGCTGTTTATGGTATATGGGTGTTTATGGTACATTGATGTTTATGGTATATGGGTGTTTATGGTATATGGGTGTTTATGGTACATGGGTGTTTATGGTATAATGGTGTTTATGGTATATTGGTGTTTATCACACAATAATGTCCAGCTGAGTTGACTTGTAATTATATAAAAGTAGCATATTAAGGAAATTCCTTTTTCTTTAAAAATATTTTGGTAGTGAAAGTAATTTATTCAGATAACAAATTAATTTTGCTGTAAATTGAACGGCCTTGAGTACCCAGTTGTACATATTGTTGATAAATATTACAAGAATGGCTTCAGAATCGTTGGTTCCGGTAAAAAGGTGTATTTGTCATCCTGCTGGTAAAATTTGCCGTGTGTCACGACTATGTTGTTGTTATTTTGGGCTTAACGCTATTTTTCAGCACACGATAGGCTATTCATGGCGGCAAGTATTAATGGTGGAGGAAGAAACCGGGAAATCACCGGAAAGAACCACCGACCCACGAGAAGCTACTGGCAAGCTTTCTCATATATCCACAATCGCCGAATCCTAGACTCTAACCCACGCAGACAGAGGTAAGATGGCAGTGATCCGTAACGGACATCGCTTGAGACCACTCAGCCACTCGGGGCCCCGGTTACGATCATGAAAGTACTGGCTACGGTATAGTTTAAACATTTACACTAGATGATGGAATGGTTTTGCCTACTACAAAAACAATTTACAACATCTACAAAACTAAATTTTAACGATTCTGATAATTTCAGGTGAGTTAGGCATTTGAATGCATGAAATGATACTTAAACCAACAGGTGCTTTTCAGGAGGTAATCTAAACAAATTTCCGTTTTGTATTAAAAACATCTTCCAGAGTTGGTAGTTGGGTGGCGTATTTCGAATTGTCTTGAGGTTTTGCATAAGTTGATAACCTTCAGTTTATGCGAAATATGATCACCTGGCCTTCATTTCCTGCTTACATTTTTAAAGAAGTAATTAACATTGAAGTTTTCTTCTCTGTCAGATTTTCTTGTTGAAAACAAGAAAGCTACGTTAAAAATCTAAATCACACACACACACACACACACACACACACACACACACACACACACACACACACACGTAAGGATCACAAGTGACACAATCGTAAATAGCATTATTATATTGTAATACCCAAGGGTCTTGTAGAACATTACTGTCTGGTGAGTCAAAAATGACCTGCGCGAGGCTGGATCGATGTCGTTTCACCTATTTCGAAGGACCCCAAGATAACAGTCGTTGTCAACTGAGGGTTTTTAAATGCGCAGGTACCACATATACTTCAATCAGCTAATGACAATTCACTCACACTTACGTGGCTTTTTTTCTTCACTTTTGTATAATTTATCCGTACGCCTTTCGCAGGCCCAGACCGGTTTTTCATGCCATTTACCAATAAACAGGACATATAAAGCAATTACGCAGAATACATCCTACGATAAATGCCAAATAAACAGATACATTATTACGAGCATATTTGAGAATTCAATATCTTTAGAAATTAGAGAGGGTTAAGAACTGATCCACGCTAATCCTCGGCACGCGTGATGTATTATAAAAAACCATCCAGAGTACGGGCAGCCATTCTCAATCAGGATCTACGTTCATTTGTTAAAGAAAGAGTGAGAAATTATATTAATGAAATACAATGGAATTTATATTTGGAAAAATTAAATATTCAGATAGTGCCTTAGAATGCTAGTGTGTCAGTTCGACATGGTAACCAGATTATTCCATAATAGTTTGATATGGGGGCACGAGTTGTTCTCATGCCTTGTCGTTACTACAAAATTGTTTAATATTACATCCGTTTAAAGTTTGAAAAAAAAACCAACAAAAAACAAAATAATGCTAAACTAATACTACACTGCTTACACTAAACGCATAAAAATCATGGGGTCAACTGTGTTAATCTTGAATGTAGAACGTTGTCTAGCGGATGTTGACTTTGTCTCTGTTAAGAAAATTTGAGTAGTGAACAAATATTAAGAAATTGCACAAGTAATTAGATCAGTTTAAAAAAGAGGATGTATATATGAAAAGTATAAACTTTGAAAAGGTCATTAATAAAGTGGTTCCCCGTTACGGCTTCTTCATGACTAAATCTGAAAAATCTAGCGCATTGAGCCCAGGATCTACCGGATTGTATTGTATGGGTCAATCAAGATCTACCTGATTGCAGTGTGTGGGAAACTGTATGGTCAATCAAGATCCCTCGGATTGCATTGTCTGGATCTACCTGATTGCAGTGCAACTTTATAGTCAGTCTGGATCTACCTGATTGCAGTGCAACCTTACAGTCAGTCTGGATCCACCAGATTGCAGTGCAACCTAATAGTCAGTCTGGATCTACCTGATTGCAGTGTATGGGCAATCGTATAGTCAGTCAGGATCCTTAATGTGATATGGCCAAATAAAGCGTGTCCTTACGAAATCTAGCATTTCTTCGATGTGATATAACCAAATAAGGTGTGTCCTTACGAAATCTAGCATTTCTTCGATGTGATGAAGCCAAATAAAGCGTGTCTTTGAGAATTCTATCATTTCTTCGTTGCAATACAGCAAAAAAGCGTGTCCTTAAGAAATATAACATTTACTCGATGTGATATATCTAAAAAAAGAGGTGTGTCCTTGATAAATCTAGCTTTTCCTGGATGTGTTATAGCTAAATAAGGTTCCAAAAGTTCATTTTTTGAAGAAAAAAAAAGTCATATTAAAATGTTCTCTTGCCATAATAATAGCTCACATCTGTATATAGATGAATTATGGAATGCTAAACGTCCTAATATCATAGCATTAGTATATTCTCTAGCCATTCGAATAGCTAAAGTCTATATTGAAATGAATTATGGAATGCTAAACATCCTAATATCATAGCATTAGCATATTCTCTAGCCATTCGAATAGCTAAAGTCTATATTGAAATGAATTATGGAATGCTAAACATCCTAATATCATAGCATTAGCATATTCTCTAGTCATACGAATAGCTAAAGTCTATATTGAAATGAATTATGGAATGTTAAACATCCCACTAGCATATCATTAACATATTCTCTAGTCATACGAATAGCTAAAGTCTTTATTGAGATGAATTATGGAATGCTAAACGTCCCAAAAACATATCACTAACATATTCTCTAGTCATACGAATAGCTAAAGTCTATATTGATAAGAATTATGGAATGCTAAACGTCCCAATAACATATCACTAACTATTCTCTAGTCATACGAATAGCTAAAGTCTATATTGAGATGAATTATGGAATGCTAAACGTCCCAATAACATAATCTCTAGTCATACGAACAGCTAAAGGTTGTAATAAGATGAATTATGGAAAGTTAACTATTACTATAAGCTAGAAATTGACAGCTGCTGTGTAAATATTAGCAACTGCAATGCAGAAAAATAATGCAAGATTATGTGTAGGAAATAAATATATGCGAGTTAATGATAGCTAATAAAAGCAAGTGATTGACATACTGCACACACAGACACCCTAAAAACTTGAAATAGAGTATAAATGTGAGACGACTAAATGTGAAATAATTATAGACATTAACCTTTTTGATGACTAAGTGTAGCACGGCACGATGACTGATAGGCTTGCTTACCTTTAGATGATATAGATGAACGCAGATGAAGGCAATAGCCGGGTAAGTATGGAAGAGAACAATACATCTCTTTGCACAGTTGTATTAACACCTAGTTATGTTCGGCAACCTTTTTGTAATGTTTATTTGTGTTGTGCTATGGGCAAATATATCTGCCGCTCATCGCCTTTGTTCCCAGAATAGTTACAACTCGACAATTGCAACTGAAAGAAAGGATACATTAAACCCATTAAATTTAAACTAATTTGCTCGCAATCAGGTCTTGGTACTACAGAATGTTGTCGAATTGTTGACAACTTGGACGACTTTTGTTTTTTCATTCAAACTACATCGACTACTTCTGCGCGAAAGAAATATGCATCAGATGTATGTCGAAGTAGTAATTTACAGTGTGTGTGTGTGTATGTGTGTGTGTGTGTAGCAGTTTATGTCTAGCATTGGGGCATCATGCCGCAGACATGTAGCATGATATCACACCCATTCACATTATCCTGACACCAGGCCGACCAGTCCTAACACTAACCTATTAAAGTTGAGTGTCAGGCAAGGCAGTTGTTAGTAACAATTTTGTAAGTATTTGGTATGACTCGGCTCGGTATCGAACCAACGACCTTCCGCATCCCAGTCGGACGCTCTAACCACTAGGTCACAGTAAGTAAATTGTACATTGTTTATCGGAAAGTGCTCCGCAACAAAAGAAAAAAAGAAGAGAAAATGTATTATATTCAGACTACTTCGAACTTTTCGACTGGATTAATAAAATGTTTCAAATAGTTGTACGCATTCGCGACTTCTTGTTCAGCCCTTTGTTTGGTCCAGCAACCAAGGTGGTCCAAATGGCAGCTATCGGTAGCCATTCCAGCAATCGGAACATTGTTGGGTTTTCCACCAAGGGTAGAGATAGAATCTTCATATCTAATTTCTCATCAATGAGCAATATATGCTTAACTAATTTCGTTTACATGGAATAATATGGCGGCGGAAGGAGACAAATCAGAATAATATCGGCTTTTGCGTCGTATTATGTGTGGTACACTCAACCAGAGACGTATAACCAAACAAATTAAATCGAATTTTCTATGATGTCGAACACATGAGTCATATAGAATTTATTTTTCTGTATACGCTGAAAATAAATAATTCGTAAAACACAATCGTTAGTCTGCCAGTCTTTTTTAAAGCTCTTTTGTTTTTGCTCTCCTGTCCATTAGAATAAGAAAGCTTATAGTATAACCCAGCGTCTCTCATCCCTTCGTCTCCAGTCCTTCAGCAGTTTGTTGTTGCCACTCCAGAGGCTACAATTCAGCTCGGATTGTGATCCGACTAGAACTATAGGCTTATGTCATCAAGATTTCAAAGAGTCGGATCATTAACGAGATTCAAGCATATAAATGAAGTCATATTGCATCTGATTCGTTGAGCGTTTTACCATTTTGGAGGTCATATCTCAGATCTAATTGTGATCAGACTTGAAATATCGGCTTATATTATCATGGTATATGATAGGTTTAATAATGAGTTAGATTCAAGCACATTACTGACGTGTCTTAGCTTGATACCACTGTGGATGTCATATGTGTGATGAGACGTTGGTCAAACTTGCAGCGTAAGCTAGTACAGTCAGTTTTTCTTTACAAACACCAACTTGTTTGCAAGCAGGGTCATTGTTTATCGAGTTTGCCGTTGCGTTACTTTAGGCGTTTGTTCTGTATAATTTGTATTTATTGTTTAGCTGTACACAACAAAGAAGGAAAGAAGTGGAGAGGGGCAGAGATTTCTTACTTGTTTGTTGTAATTTTTTTTCAGTTTTCAACAGCTTGTTAGCAAATATTCCTGTACTGATAAGTAATATAATAAAATAATGAAGACAATGATTATAGTGCCATATGGATAGTAATGCATATGCAAATTTTACTATGCCGCTCATTTGTAGTTTTAAAATGGCTGCAAACTGCAATCTTACATTAATATTCAATCACAATCATCCATATTTATTTATCCTGGTATTTTTAGTTATCCAGTTCTTCATACTAGAACGTGACATGAGATTATTTTATCGTTTTAGTCATTAACTGTGAAAAGCAGATCTGATATAAGATAAGAACCTCTTGTGCGTAGTTGGACCCACCAGAAAGTTGCATATAAATCAAAGAAACTGATCGATAGTTAGTCTTTTTACAATAATAGACCCGGGTAGTAACTTTACACTAATAGGTCCAGGTAGTAACTTTAGAATAATAGGCCCCCGGTAATGTCTTTAAAGAAGATTATTTATGGAGGTAATTTGCCTGCTTAGTACAGAAAATAAACGTTGGTGGTAAAATTGAATATTCATTGGTAATGGTCAAAAGATTTTTCGTCGATAACTGAATATTCCGTTATAACGAATGTCGTTCTTATGAGTTGACTGCGTACCACTCATAAATGGGAAGAACAAATGGGATCCTGGCTTATCTTTTAGATGGACATACATCCGATTGGCCGAGCCTCTTAATTTAGACGCATTATTTCTGATTCGAGTTTGCTCAGACATGGAATATAAGTTTACGCGAATAATTGAACCAATCCTGTGATAAACGAGATCCGTGCATGTTAAACGAGGTGATCTTACATCTGAGTCTGTGTGCTATGTGTCTGGTATGATTTTGATCAAGCTTACAGTATAAACCGATACAAGCAAGATTTCTGATGATTTCCATAATAAACAAGATCCGTACATATTAATGCCATGGTATTTCATCTGATTGGCCGCTCATGTTACCATAATAAACGAGATCCGTACATATTAATGCCATGGTATTTCATCTGATTGGCCGCTCATGTTACCATAATAAACAAGATCCGTACATATTAATGCCATGGTATTTCATCTGATTGGCCGCTCATGTTACCATAATAAACGAGATCCGTACATATTAATGCCATGGTATTTCATCTGATTGGGTGGCGCTCACCAGTTATTATGTACTTTAGAGAGAGTGGTGTATGTAAGGTGAAGTTGTTTGCATTTTAAACATGCACAGTGGAGAGAATGTTGGCATACCTATATACTACTTTCATGTAATGTGGATGAAATTTCTTTGGATATTGTACTTTTGGAAATTTTAAATGAGCTTAGGACACTGCTAACTAAAATGACTGCTCCCTTGTGCTCCAAAAATCAACCAAAATTTGTCTAAAGTACACTATTCTTGGCAGCTATTAAAATATGGAAAATGAATTTTGCCATACTAGATAATGCCAGCTTCTAAAAGTGCAATGACTGAATTACCAAATACATAAAATGTAAAAAAAGTTATCGGCTCTTTTTTTACAATTTACCTCTGAAGTTCGAGAAGTGAAAATGAGCAAGTAGAGATAGCACGTTTTTGAAAGGTGCACATCTGCAGTAAGGCCAAGCTGTATACTCTCTAACCCATATTACACCCATCAATCATACATCAAAATAAAGGGAACTAAAGGTTCTTTGAACAATACCTAAGATATACAAAGTCTCTTTTAAAAAACCAGTATAACTAGTGAGGAAACCCGGGGAAACTCTTTTTCTTTAAAATTTTAACCCTATGCTAAATACGAAACTGTAGAGCGCCACCTTAAAAACAAATATAAACATATATGCAATTATTTTTCTTATTTTCATATTATTATGTATGATCTTCTGAGTAAAATGGTACATTAAGAATGATTTTATTCATGAAAATAAGCTAATTATGCTTATTTTTGCTCTAGCATACCTACTTTGCTATGAGAGCATGTTTGGGTGAGTAGTGACCTTCATCATGGGGAAATTAGAAGTCTTAGAATATAGAAATAAAGTCAACTTAAATTGAAAAATGTTGCAATAAATAACAGAAATACATAGTGAAAATGTTTCATTTCATTTATTTGCAATGAAATTAAAAAATAAATGATAACAAAGCAAATTCGCTTTCCTCCATATAAAAAAATTAGTTAATATTTTACCCTTTAACCTTGGACCTTTATGAACCTCACCTGTTATATCCCTTTTATAACTGCAAAATTTATTGTTGACATCTTAGGAATAAATATGGTTAGTTTCATGTTCCTGTCTATCAGCATAACACTGGTTGCTATGTTGACAAAATGCAATGCACATTTTTAAAATTGTTCACTTTTTATCATAAGGAGGGGGGGCTGTACCGGTTTAAGACTCTGACTCTAATAAATGCTGTTCTGAGGGGGAAAATATAGGACAATTATTACAAAGGACTGTTTTAATGCTTGCGACTTAAATATTTCAGCCATACAATCAAAATTAAATCATACAATAATAATTTCTATATCCTCTTTATGGTGGCGCTCACCAGTTATTATGTACTTTAGAGAGAGTGGTGTATGTAAGGTGAAGTTGTTTGCATTTTAAACATGCACAGTGGAGAGAATGTTGGCATACCTATATACTACTTTCATGTAATGTGGATGAAATTTCTTTGGATATTGTACTTTTGGAAATTTTAAATGAGCTTAGGACACTGCTAACTAAAATGACTGCTCCCTTGTGCTCCAAAAATCAACCAAAATTTGTCTAAAGTACACTATTCTTGGCAGCTATTAAAATATGGAAAATGAATTTTGCCATACTAGATAATGCCAGCTTCTAAAAGTGCAATGACTGAATTACCAAATACATAAAATGTAAAAAAAGTTATCGGCTCTTTTTTTACAATTTACCTCTGAAGTTCGAGAAGTGAAAATGAGCAAGTAGAGATAGCACGTTTTTGAAAGGTGCACATCTGCAGTAAGGCCAAGCTGTATACTCTCTAACCCATATTACACCCATCAATCATACATCAAAATAAAGGGAACTAAAGGTTCTTTGAACAATACCTAAGATATACAAAGTCTCTTTTAAAAAACCAGTATAACTAGTGAGGAAACCCGGGGAAACTTTTTCTTTAAAATTTTAACCCTATGCTAAATACGAAACTGTAGAGCGCCACCTTGGCCGCTCATGTTACCATAATAAACAAGATCCGTACATATTAATGCCATGGTATTTCGTCTGAATGGCTGCTCTTGTTACCATAATAAACGAGATCCGTACATATTAATGCCATGGTATTTCATCTGATTGGCCGCTCATGTTACCATAACGAACAAGCTCCGTAAATATTAATGCCATGGTATTTCATCTGATTGGCCGCTCATGTTACCAAAATTTAAATAGATCCGTACATATTAATGCCATGTTTTTCATCTGATTGGCCGCTCATGTTACCATAATGAACACGATCCGTACATATTAATGTCATGGTATTTCGTCTAATTGTCCACTCATGTTACCATAATGAACAAGATCCGTAAATATTAATGCCATGGTATTTCATCTGATTGGCCGCTCATGTTACCATAATGAACAAGCTCCGTAAATATTAATGCCATGGTATTTCATCTGATTGGCCGCTCATGTTACCATTTTAAGGACTATAATTTGAATCCTATTTTGATAAATTTTTGTCATTTGGATTAATTTTATTATCGACGAGATCCATGCATATTGGTATGCTGAAATGGAATATATTAACCGAGTATGTTACCGATTTACAAATGTTTGATTATGATAAGATTTTAATAAGGCCTGAGAAATAAGACATTAGATGGTTGCTGAACAATACCCACACACATTGACGAGGTGATCTTTCATTTGATTGGTTGAACTTGTCGGCAATCTAGCGATTCTATTTTACGATTAGATTTTAATGACAGTTGTTAATTTTGTCTTAAATCATAAACATTTTGGACGATTGTGCTTATACGCACTGTCTGCTTATGTATTAATCTTGTGACAAATCGACCGAGCTTGTTACCACTTTAGAAGCCTAATTTCAATCCGACTTTGCTTTGGTAAATAATCTCACCTGATCCAGGTTATATATATATATGATCCATATAATAATCGAGATCTGCGCATACTAATGTAGTAATGGTGAATCAGATTGGCCGAATCTGATAGATCACTGTACATTCTTATGCCAATTCGAGAATCGTAGTATATATCATGATAAAACTGCAATCTTGAATTAGTTCATTTGTGAACTAGAGCTATGCAGTTATTGTTAACCTGATCCTTTAAATTAAGGTACAGCTGTTGTTATAATTATATGTTGTGCCAAGTTTTTTTCAGCATAGCTTGTATAAAATATGTCAAGTATTGTTTTGAAAAATAAAAGTTCACGCTCAAAACAATTGAAAACAAATGTGAATCGTGCTAAATGAAACCTTTAGTTTTTGAACAAGATCAAGATCAGCAGTTGATACCATGTCCTAAATCTGTTCAGATTACAAGAAGGAATGCCCTTCAAATGTTGTTCGATTGTGACCAGGCGTCCACCTATTGTTCTAGCTAAGAATGAACTAATTCTCACTTACTGCTCAGGGAACCGGTACCGAAATTTAAGATTATCGTTGCACTTGTTCGGATTTATGAGAGAAACTCGAGTAAAGCAAATTCTGAAAAGGTTAATTGATGGACCGTAAAGCGTATTAAAATAGAACTAAATATAGGTCAGTAACACGCCCTTTTTCACTACATTGGTGGCCAGTATTGCAACACTGTAAAATATATTTATTTCATGATGTCTATTTTGACGCATATATGGACCTACATAGTTCCAGGTATGTATGTATGTATGTATGTATGTATGTATGTATGTATGTAGGTATGTAGGTAGGTATGTAGGTAGGTAGGTAGGTAGGTAGGTAGGTAGGTAGGTAGGTAGGTATGTATGTATGTATGTATGTATGTATGTATGTATGTATGTATGTATGTATGTATGTATGTATGTATGTATGTAATATAAGTGCCAGAAAGCAATAATAAAACAAACTTGATATAGTGATCCATGACCCTAGAGTCAATGTAACAGCACAATAATGGTCATATGATGCCACTGTATATTCATGACCAATGAGGCTTAAAATCTTCGGTACTAGATATTATTGAAATTGGGGGTGGGGGTGGTTGGGTATTGTTGAATATGATAGTATAATGTGTCAAACTGTTACCCTTAAGTGATCAAATATCTTTCTAGGTGTGCCACATTATGAGTATAAAACAATCCAATTGGTGCGCTTTTTAAAAATTGCATATACTAATTTTATTTATGTTTTGCGAGTTGGTACGCTAAGTTGGGTTTTCTGTAGACAATATTTTAATACACTACCAAAGTTTTTTTTTGTGCGGCGTTTTATGTTCTCCGTTTTATTTATTCACTGTCCGTTCTTTCCGTTTATTTTTTTTGCGCACAATACATTCAGTTCTGCAGCTAGTAAGCTCACCGACCTTTATGGATAGCTTGAACTTTGGGTAAAAACGAATACTCTTGATTATATTCGGTGAAATTCAAAATTCCTGGTGACTGGAATAAGACAGACGGTTTCCATCATCTAGAGTTACCAATACCTATGAACAGCTTGCACTTTGGGTAAGAGGGAACCCTGTGGATTTTGATATAAAAGGTCAACGGTCAAGGTCATTGCGACTGAGAAGAAAAATGGTTTCAGCACAAAAATGTAGTACTTGATCATCTGTAATACCAATGTCTGTGGATGACTTGGAAGCTGAGTTCAAAAGAATCTATCTATTCCTTTTGGGATTTAAATGTCAGTGCCAAAGTCAGATGCTGTATAAAATAACTTGTAGAATTAAGGATGCCCGGCCATTAGAGCATTTAAATAACTTATAATTAAACTGCTGGATACATTTTGAAAAAAATATGATAGAAAACATTATTGGATAAGTCCTTATAAAGTTTTAATGACAATGCTAATCCACTGTCAAATCCATTTTTAGTAAAAAGTATAAAGTCATCCAATAGACATTCAGTTTGGTATGCATTTTCCAGTCAGTTATCAAATGCAAATTCTCCTACAAAACTAAACAGAAGTTGTCCAAATTTTATGGAAACTATTATGACTCAAATGTCTTTTAAATTTTTACAAATCATGCCAATCTGTCAGATGATCACCTGAGCCAAATCGCTAAATAGAATTCGACTTTATGAAATACCAATTTAAACTTACGTGCTTGATGTCATATTCGATACAGCTGTTCAATCCGTATGACATATCACACACCCAGATTTAACTATGGGTTTCTTCTTTTATGTCTGCAATGTAGATAATTTGTAGATGCAGTGAATCAAACTTTTATCAGTCCCAGTTTGCTTTGATTTGCCTTCCTTCAGTAAAGCTGAAAATACTTAGAAAGAGTAAAAGAAGTTATGAATACAAAACCGCGTCCGTGTTCAAGCTTGTCAGGCTGAGGCGTATCACTATGTCATATCAAACTAGTTCTTTCCGCAGACTCACAACAGAACACGTATCCAGTTTTGTGTATAAATTGGACAGAAACAATTCTTGCTGAAAGGCCTTTAAAATATTTGATAAATGATATCAGTCTGACATAAAATGTAACCACCATTAAAAAATGGCAGATACATTTAAAATATCATTTCAGAAGCTAAATAATAAAACTTGACCAAATTTGACAGAAATAAAGGCGTTTTCAGGTTTTTATAAAAGATGACCATCTATTTTTAAAAATAGCTCCTGTTAATAAAAGTGGCAAAACCTTGTTATAACTTTTTTTTAAAAAAGAAATGGAGTTGGATCAGAAGTTTTGATTCTCTATTATGCAACCCCAGTTCAAGCCTAATGGCCTTTGCACATTTGGTAATAATAATAATGCTGATATATCATTAGATAAAGTTGAATTTTTTTTTTAAATATGGGAATCGTGAAACAGTTTTGTTCATGACATATACAGTTATTAAAGATGATCAAAATGGAAATATTTTAACACCAAGTATCAGAAAAGCTCAGATTTCTTGGCCAACGAGTCTTTCATATGGCAGTAAAGCAAATGTCAGACTGGTTAACAGTCTCAGATCCACTTGGGCATCTTGTTTATCCTCCATCTCCACGTCTATCCGTACATCATATGTTGCCTAGAAACATTTATAAACGAGTTTGTTCATGAATTACTACAAAAATAATTGATTTGTCTAGACACAACAGCTGACACACAACTACTGGTTATGACTACCTGGTTGAAATATTTAATTAGCTTCGAGGATTTAATCATGATACAAGTACATGTACACCTGCTTACATTTAATATTCTTGCTACATCAAACAACATATTAGAACATAAGGAAAGGTGTGACAAATGATATACAGAAATGTATCATATACCATACTTGTCCTGTATAAGGGATGTTGACAGATGAAATATGGAAATGCGTCATATACCATATATGTCCTAAAAAAGAGACGGTGACAATTGATGTATGGAAATGCATAATCTACCATATATGTCCTAAAAGATGCACATTGACAAATGATACATTGAAATGCATCATCTACCATATATGTCCTAAACGATGCACAGTGACAAATTATACATTGAAATGCATCATCTACCATATATGTCCTAAAAGATGTACAGTGACAAATGATACATTGAAATGCATCATCTACCATATATGTCCTAAAAGATGCACAGTGACAAATTATACATTGAAATGCTTCATCTACCATATATGTCCTAAAAGATGCACAGTGACAAATGATGCATTGAAATGCATCATCTACCATATATGTCCTAAAAGATGTACAGTGACAAATTATACATTGAAATGCATCATCTACCATATATGTCCTAAAAGATGTACAGTGACAAATTATACATTGAAATGCATCATCTACCATATATGTCCTAAAAGATGCACAGTGACAAATAATACATTGAAATGCATCATCTACCATATATGTCCTAAAAGATGCACAGTGACAAATTATACATTGAAATGCTTCATCTACCATATATGTCCTAAAAGATGCACAGTGACAAATGATGCATTGAAATGCATCATCTACCATATATGTCCTAAAAGATGTACAGTGACAAATTATACATTGAAATGCATCATCTACCATATATGTCCTAAAAGATGTACAGTGACAAATTATACATTGAAATGCATCATCTACCATATATGTCCTAAAAGATGCACAGTGACAAATAATACATTGAAATGCATCATCTACCATATATGTCCTAAAAGATGCACAGTGACAAATAATACATTGAAATGCATCATCTACCATATATGTCCTAAAAGATGCACAGTGACAAATGATGCATTGAAATGCATCATCTACCATATATGTCCTAAAAGATGTACAGTGACAAATTATACATTGAAATGCATCATCTACCATATATGTCCTAAAAGATGTACAGTGACAAATTATACATTGAAATGCATCATCTACCATATATGTCCTAAAAGATGCACAGTGACAAATAATACATTGAAATGCATCATCTACCATATATGTCCTATGCATAGATAGATGGAGATGCATCATATACCATATATATTCTAAATAAGGGATGTTGACATGACTTGTGGAAATATATCATATACCATACATGCCATATATAATGGATGTTGACAAATGATACATTGAAATGCATCATATACCATATATGTCGTATATAAGGGATGTTGACAAATGATACATGGAAATGCATCAGATACCATATATGTCGTATATAAGGGATGTTGACAAATGATACATGGAAATGCATCAGATACCATATATGTCGTATATGAGGGATGTTGACAAATGATAGATGGAAAAGCATCAAATACCATATATGTCGTATATAAGGGATGTTGACAAATGATAGATGGAAATGCATCAGATACCATATATGTCGTATATGAGGGATGTTGACAAATGATACATGGAAAAGCATCAAATACCATATATATTGTATATAAGGGATGTTGACAAATGATAGATGGAAATGCATCATATACCATATATGTCGTATATAAGGGATGTTGACAAATGATACATGGAAATGCATCAAATACCATATATATCGTATATAAGGGATGTTGATAAATGATACATAGAAATGCATCAGATACCATATATGTCGTATGTAAGGGATGTTGACAAATGATAGATGTAAATGCATCAGATACCATATATGTCATATATAAGGGATGTTGACAAATGATAGATGGAAATGCATCAGATACCATATATGTTGTATGTAAGGGATGTTGATAAATGATACATAGAAATGCATCAGATACCATATATGTCGTATGTAAGGGATGTTGACAAATGATACATAGAAAGGCATCAGATACCATATATGTCGTATGTAAGGGATGTTGACAAATGATACATAGAAATGCATCAGATACCATATATATTTTATATAAGGGTATATAATACACAATTGTTTAAGGTTGTTTGTTCTCTGACACTTAAAATTGTTTGTACACTGACACTTTTTTAAGGTTCATTGTATGCTGAAATTTATTTAAGGTTGCTTGTACATTGACATATTTTTAATTAAGGTTTTTAGTATACTGACATTTATTATAAATTTGTTTGTACACAGACACTTATCTATGGTTCTTTGTACACTGACACTTAGTTATGGTTCTTTGTACACTGACACTTAGTTATGGTTCTTTGTACACTGACACTTATCTATTATTCTTTGTACACTGACACTTAGTTAAGGTTCTTTGTACACTGACACTTAGTTATGGTTCTTTGTACACTGACACTTAGTTAAGGTTCTTTGTACACTGACACTTAGTTATGGTTCTTTGTACACTGACACTTAGTTAAGGTTCTTTGTACACTGACACTTAGTTATGGTTCTTTGTACACTGACACTTAGTTAAGGTTGCTTGTGTGTTGATGCTTATTTAAGGTTGTTTGAACATATAGATACAGTTGTTTGTAAACTGACATTTATTTAAGTTTGTACACTGACACTTATATGAGGTTGTTTGTATACTGACACTTTTAAGGTTCATTGTATGTTGACATTTATTTAAAGTTGTTTGTACACTGACATCTGTTTAAGGTTCTTTGTATACTGACACTTATTAAGGTTGTTTGCACACAGACACTTATCTATGGTTCTTTGTTAAGAATGCTTGTGCACTGACACTTATTTACTGTTGTTTGAACACACAATTATTTAAGGTTGCTTGTAAGCTGACACTTATTTAAGTTTGTACACTGACACTTGTATAAGGTTGTTTGTACACTGAGACTTATTTAATGTTCATTGTACAATGACACAATTCAAGGTTTATGTACACTGACAAATTTTTGAAGGTTCTTTGTACACTGACACTTTTTTAGTTTCTTTGTACACTAACATATTTAGGGGTCTTTTGTACAATGACACTTATTTAAGGTTGTTTGTACACTGACACTTATTAAAGGTTCTTTCTATGCTGACATCTGTTTAAGGATCTTTGTACAATGACACTTATTTGAAGTTCTTTGTCCACTAAAATATATTTACGGTTCTTTTGCACAATTAAATTATTTAAGCTTGTTTATACACTGACACTTTTTAAGGTTCTTTGTACACTGACATCTATTTAAGGTTGTTTGTACACTGACACTTATTTAAGGTTGTTTTTACACTGACACTCATTAAGGGTTCTTTGTACACTGACACTGAACACAGTAGAGTGGGTAATTCACAGTAACCATGGTGACATTTTCAACAACTTTTGGAAGGTAGGTATTGTTTTTATAGCTTGATGACAGGAAACTTGAATGGCATTGTTTTTGAATGCATTGACTCAGTTAAGGGCTTTTATATCTATGGAGTGTACCATTATAATTGATTTATTATTGATTGAACTCAGAAGCAGTCATTGTCCAATATATTTGTTTTACTAAAGTATGTGTGAAATCTCCATGCATATTGCATACTTTCTTATGCAATTTGATATTAACAAGCACTCAATATATTTCCAGGTTTGCTTAAGCATGTGTGAAATGTGCATGAATTTCATATGCTTTCTTACACAGTTTGGTATGAGCAAGCCTGGCTGAAGGGATGTGACTTTTCTTCTCAAAAGTTTTCAAAGTGTGTTGTGTTAGGTCTGAGTCCTTTCTTCAATATTATTCTCAAGCTGCAGCCATATTGGACATTTTCAAGTGTTGAAATTTTGTGTTTCATCATCTTTATCAAATTTCATCTTATCAGTACTCCTTTTTGATGTATAAAGTTACTGACATGTATATCCGTTAATATAGATTTGATTGAGTACATGTGCTTGAGTATTTTATCTGTCATGCATGCAAATTCAACCAAAGCTTGTACCTGGAAGAGAAAGTTGTTGGAATACTTACATTACATGATGGTCAATACATCATTTTGTCTATTTATTTTGTGAAGGTAGTTACATTACATGTTTGCACATAAATCATTTTCCAGATGAAATTTTTTTTTTGTGCTTGTATGATAATTGCAAAAAAATCATTATTTCTAGTTTCTAAACTGGAATTCATGTGCACCAACTGAGAGTGATATTTCTTGATTACTTCTCCATGAGCTCTGTATATAAAGTTCACCTTTAATTTTTTTGTCATATTTTACACATTTCATCTTGTTACAGTTCAGTCATATTCACCACTATTTCATCCAGTAATTGATTCCAATCATATTCACCACTATTTCATCCTGTAATTGATTCCAATCATATTCACCATTTCATCCTGTAATTGATTCCAATGGTATTCACCACTATTTCATCAAGTAATTGATTCCAATCATATCCCCCACTATTTCATCCTGTAATTGATTCTAATTGTATTCACCACTATTTCATCCTGTAATTGATTCCAATCATATTATCCACCATTTCATCACATGTTTCTAATCCAGATGATTGTCAGTGTAATTCAAGTGCAATAGCTGATTGTGTTTAGCTGGCATTGAAATGACTTAGAAATGAGATGTATTTTATACTGAACTGGAAAAAGAAGAAAGGGTTGGTGTGTTTGTGATGAGTGTGTATGTATATTTGCATAATGTTGAAAGAAAGATCTTTTTAATATTGTCTCGGAATTGTAGGTTTACAGGGGTAGATGTGTTATGGTGTTTCTATATGATCTATATTTTCATTTTCTCTATAAATTTGCTCATCTTACTAAATACTTTGTGGGAATGGGGTTGGTGGGTTGGTGGTTAGTCAGTTATCAAGCATTGTCGCCAGTTACTGCTGATGCTCGGATGAACAGTAGTCATTACAGCCCTATTAAATAGTGATCTTGGGAATCTTGCTATAAGGCAAGTTATTGATACCTCGACAAAGTGTATAAGACATTATATAGTGATCATCCCTTTATTGAAAACTGCCCTTAACTCAAGAGAGATCATAATTTTATCAAGAGTACCATTATATATTGATCAACCCTCTATTGGAAACTGCCCTTAACTCAAGAGAGATCTTAATTCCATCAAGTGTACCATTATATAGTGATTATTACTCTATTGGAAACTGCCCTTAACTCAAGAGAGATCATAATTCCATCAAGTGTACCATTATATATTGATCAACCCTCTATTGGAAACTTCCCTTAACTCAAGTGTACCATTATAACAGAGTTGCTCATGGATTTTAGTAATGTAACATGCATCATAAGTGAGGTCACATCATAGTGAGGTCTGTTAATGAATAGTTTGTCTTTAGAGTGCATCAGAAAATTCCAAAATGATGTATTTATAATGAAGCCATATTATAATTGAATCTTATATAATATAAGGGCCATAAAGCAGTAATAAAACAAACTTGACTCTGAGATCCATTACCATAGAGGCAATGTAACTGGACATGTATATTAATGATTTGCAGTATAGTGAGTAGTTTTATGCTGAGGTAGCACTGAACAGATTATCTTGTTAAATGTTAATATTAAACTTTTTTTATTTCAGTCCTGAGGAGAAGAGACTGTATGTATGGCAGGGTTTTCATGGAAAAATAGAACTTGTTTCATTCAGTATTCTCAACACAAGGACAGTTCTTCAAGTAGCACTAGGGGGAGAGCACTCTCTATTCCTTACTGATACCGATGAGGTGTACTCATGTGGTAGCAATAAGTCTCGACAACTAGGAGTAGCCTCCCTTGATGTTCAGTATTCATTTGATCCCTGCTTGGTTCAAGATGTATCTGGTAAAAATTCAGCATCATTAATTTTTCTTAGTAATTACCATTTTTTTTGCAACATGATAATTTGTAATATGCTTGTAAGCAGCCTGATTATTGTTGGTCTGTTTTGCTTTTATAAAATTTTACTTAACTCAGTTGTCCAAATTATTAAAATCATTCTGTTTTGATAAAGTTTCTTAACAAATGTACATTAGACAGATACCATATATAATTGTTTATAAGTTGAGTTCATTGTATCATGTTCTGGTAGATCAGGGTCAGTGCTATTTGTTCTACTTATTGGTATTTACAGGCTGTATAGAGACTGTATAATGGCAAATTTTGCGACAGTAGGTCTTGGTTTGTGCATTTTGCATTTGCGTTGAAACTCATTTTATAAGGTAGTATTCATGGTAATGGACTTGTATTTCAACAGATGTAATATAAAGCACAGATGTAATATAATGCACAGATGTAGTATAATGCACAGATGTAATATAATGCACAGATGTAGTATAATACACAGATGTAATATAATGCACAGATTAATATAATGCACAGATGTAGTATAATGCACAGATGCAATATAATGCACAGATGCAATATAATGCACAGATTTAATATAATGCACAGATGTAGTATAATGCACATATGTAATATAATGCACAGATGTAATATAATGCACAGATGTAATATAATGCACATATGTAATATAATGCACAGATGAAATATAAAGCACAGATTAATATAATGCACAGATGTACTATAATGCACAGATTAATATAATGCACAGATTAATATAATGCACATATGTAATATAATGCACATATGTAATATAAAGCATAGATGTAATATAAAGCACATATGTAATATAAAGCACAGATGTAATATAATGCACAGATGTAATATAATGCACCAGCCTCTCAAGCCACAAGCTGTTTAATATGGCTTTTTGTTTATTTTTGGTCTGCCAAGAGTGTTGAAGAAGCTTGTATTTGTACCTTTGTCCTTGCATCTTGCCTTTTGTTATACTTTGGTGATATAGTTATCTTTGGCTTATATAACTAGTTACTTTCTCATATATTTTTTATAGGGTTATAGTTTTTTCTGTGCATATCATCTGGTGAGAACTAGACACTTTCAGCAAAAGCAAGCCATTGTGATTAGAAGCCATCGACTTTGAGTAAAGAAATTGTTTGCAGTTCTACATAGAATATCAATGGAAAAAAATGTTAGCTGTAACAAGTTCTGTAGCATTATGTTCTTTTTGTTTATTATGCAATTGTAGATTGTTTCCTCCCAAAATATTTGGTATTAACTGTTGCTATTCATGCAAAAATATATATACACCATGCACTAACAGAAACTTGTACATCCCAAACATCAACCTGATAGATGGGGATCACATGCAGCTACTTTGTATGTACAAAACATCAACCTGAAAGATGGGGATCACATACAGCTACTTGTACATACCAAACATCAACCTGATAGATGGGGATCACATGCAGCTACTTGTATGTACAAAACATCAACCTGAAAGATGGGGATCACATACAGCTACTTGTACATACCAAACATCAACCTGATAGATGGGGATCACATGCAGCTACTTGTATGTACAAAACATCAACCTGAAAGATGGGGATCACATACAGCTACTTGTACATACCAAACATCAACCTGATAGATGGGGATCACATGCAGCTACTTGTATGTACAAATATCAACCTGATAGATGGGGATCACATGAAGCTACTTGTATGTACAAAACATCAACCTAATAGATGGGGATCACATACAGCTACTTGTATGTACAAAACATTAACCTGATAGATGGGGATCACATGCAGCTACTTGTATGTACTAAACATCAACCTAATAGATGGGGATCACATGCAGCTACTTGTATGTACAAAACATCAACCTGAAAGATGGGGATCACATGCAGTTACTTGTACATACCAAACATCAACCTGATAGATGGGGATCACATGCAGCTACTTGTATGTACAAATATCAACCTGATAGATGGGGATCACATGCAGCTACTTGTATGTACAAAACATCAACCTAATAGATGGGGATCACATACAGCTACTTGTATGTACAAAACATCAACCTGATAGATGGGGATCACATGCAGCTACTTGTATGTACAAAACATCAACCTAATAGATGGGGATCACATGCAGCTACTTGTATGTACAAAACATCAACCTGATAGATAAGGATCACATGCAGCTACTTGTATGTACAAATATCAACCTAATAGATGGGGATCACATGCAGCTACTTGTATGTACAAAACATCAACCTAATAGATGGGGATCACATACAGCTACTTGTATGTACAAAACATCAACCTGATAGATGGGGATCACATGCAGCTACTTGTATGTACAAAACATCAACCTAATAGATGGGGATCACATGCAGCTACTTGTATGTACAAAACATCAACCTGATAGATAAGGATCACATGCAGCTACTTGTATGTACAAATATCAACCTAATAGATGGGGATCACATGCAGCTACTTGTATGTACAAAACATCAACCTAATAGATGGGGATCACATGCAGCTACTTGTATGTACAAAACATCAACCTAATAGATGGGGATCACATGCAGCTACTTGTATGTACTAAACATCAACCTAATAGATGGGGATCACATACAGCTACTTGTATGTACAAAGCATCAACCTAATAGATGGGGATCACATGCAGCTACTTGTATGTACTAAACATCAACCTAATAGATGAGGATCACATGCAGCTACTTGTATGTACAAAACATTAACCTGATAGATAAGGATCACACGCAGCAGTTTGTATGTACAAAACATTAGGCACATACATCATGCTGATACATAAGGGTCACTGACAGCAACTTTAGCTTGTATATACAAAACATCAACCTTTTGGGAGGATCACATACAGCAACTTGCATGTACAAAACATCAGGCTGATACATGGGGTTTACATACAGTAACTTGTCTGTACAAAACATCAGGCTGATTCATGGGGTTTACATACAATAACTTGTCTGTTCAAAACATCAGGCTGATACATGGGGTTTGCATACAGTAACTTGTCTGTACAAAACATCAGGCTGATACATGGGGTTTACATACAGTAACTTGTCTGTACAAAACATCAGGCTGATACATGGGGTTTACATACAGTAACTTGTCTGTACAAAACATCAGGCTGATACATGGGGTTTACATACAGTAACTTGTCTGTACAAAACATCAGGCTGATTTATGGGGTTTACATACAGTAACTTGTCTGTACAAAACATCAGGCTGATACATGGGGTTTACATACAGTAACTTGTCTGTACAAAACATCAGGCTGATACATAGGGGTTTACATACAGTAACTTGTCTGTACAAAACATCAGGCTGATGCATGGGGTTTATATACAGTAACTTGTCTGTACAAAGCATCAGGCTGATTCATGGGGTTTACATACAGTAACTTGTCTATACAAACATCAGGCTGATACATGGGGTTTACATACAGTAACTTGTCTGTACAAAACATCAGGCTGATACATGGGGTTTACATACCGTAACTTGTCTATACAAACATCAGGCTGATACATGGGGTTTACATACAGTAACTTGTCTATACAAAACATCAGGCTGATACATGGGGTTTACATACAGTAACTTGTCTATACAAACATCAGGCTGATACATGGGGTTTACATACAGTAACTTGTCTGTACAAAACATCAGGCTGATACATGGGGTTTACATACAGTAACTTGTCTATACAAACATCAGGCTGATACATGGGGTTTACATACAGTAAATTGTCTATACAAACATCAGGCTGATACATGGGGTTTACATACAATAACTTGTCTGTACAAAACATCAGGCTGATACATGGTGTTTACATACAGCAATTTGTCTGTACAAAACATCAGGCTGATACATGGGGTTTACATACAGTAACTTGTCTGTACAAAACATCAGGCTTATTCATGGGGTTTACATACAGTAACTTGTCTGTACAAAACATCAGGCTGATTCATGGGGTTTACATACAATAACTTGTCTGTTCAAAACATCAGGCTGATACATGGGGTTTGCATACAGTAACTTGTCTGTACAAAACATCAGGCTGATACATGGGGTTTACATACAGTAACTTGTCTTTACAAAACATAGGCTGATACATGGGGTTTACATACAGTAACTTGTCTGTACAAAACATCAGGCTGATACATGGGGTTTACATACAGTAACTTGTCTGTACAAAACATAAGGCTGATACATGGGGTTTACATACATTAACTTGTCTGTACAAAACATCAGGCTGATACATGGGGTTTTCATACAATAACTTGTCTGTACAAAACATCAGGCTGATACATGGGGTTTACATACAATAACTTGTCTGTACAAAACATCAGGCTGATACATGGGGTTTACATACAGTAACTTGTCTGTACAAAACATCAGGCTGATACATGGGGTTTACATACAGTAACTTGTCTATACAAACATCAGGCTGATACATGGGGTTTACATGCAGTAATTTGTCTGTATAAAACATCAGGCTGATACATGGCGTTTACATACAGTAACTTGTCTGTACAAAACATAAGGCTGATACATGGGGTTTACATACATTAACTTGTCTGTACAAAACATCAGGCTGATACATGGGGTTTATATACAATAACTTGTCTGTACAAAACATCAGGCTGATACATGGGGTTTACATACAGTAACTTGTCTGTACAAAACATCAGGCAGATACATGGTGTTTACATACAGTAACTTGTCTATACAAACATCAGGCTGATACATGGGGTTTACATACAGTAACTTGTCTGTACAAATCATCAGGCTGATACATGGGGTTTACATACAGTAACTTGTCCATACAAACATCAGGCTGATACATAGGGTTTACATACAGTAACTTTTCTATACAAACATCAGGCTGATACATGGGGTTTACATACAGTAACTTGTCTGTACAAAACATCAGGCTGATTCATGGGGTTTACATACAAGAACTCGTCTGTACAAAACATCAGGCTGATTCATGGTGTTTACATACAGTAACTTGTCTGTACAAAACATCAGGCTGATACATGGGGTGTACATACAGTAACTTGTCTGTACAAAACATCAGGCTGATACATGGGGTTTACATACAGTAACTTGTCTGTACAAAACATAGGCTGATACATGGGGTTTACATACTGTAACTTGTCTGTACAAAACATCAGGCTGATACATGGGGTTTACATACAGTAACTTGTCTGTACAAAACATAAGGCTGATACATGGGGTTTACATATATTAACTTGTCTGTACAAAACATCAGGCTGATACATGGGGTTTACATACAGTAACTTGTCTGTACAAAACATCAGGCTGATACATGGGGTTTACATACAGTAACTTGTCTGTACAAAACATCAGGCTGATTTATGGGGTTTACATACAATAACTTGTCTGTACAAAACATCAGGCTGATACATGGGGTTTACATACAGTAACTTGTCTGTACAAAACATCAGGCTGATACATGGGGTTTACATACCATAACTTGCATGTACAAAACATCTGACTGATACATGGGGTTTACATACCGTAACTTCTATGTTCAAAACATCAGGCTGACACATGGCATTCAAATACAGATTTTTAAACCTCTCAGGCTTATGTCACATGGACATAAATTAAGTCTACAAGCCATATTTTGCAGTTGGGTATTGATGATAATCAAATGCTACCAGTTTCTTTCAAGTAGCAAGGAAAGCTTGATTAAAACATTGCTGATATGTCTATGACACTCATGAAAAAAACAAGCTTTTGCAGTTTCCATAATTAATGGCCATGAGGGTTAGACTTGCACATTTTCTCTGCTATAGTATATATATGTGTGTGTGTATGTGTGTGTCTGTGTGTGTGTGTGTGTGTGTGTGCATGCACTGAGGATATTGACCATTATACATAGGTGGAGTTTGATTATAGTTAGCCTTGTAGCCCTTTCTACAGGTTGTCTTTGTATGGATAGAGCTCCTATATTCAGGTGCATCCTGTATATAGTTTTCCTTATATACTGGTGGTAGTTGTCTGCAGGCGATTTTTACATAATACATCTTGATGTATATGTGGTTGTGGTCCTTGTATACATTGTCTCTATATGTTGGTGGTTGTTATATGTAGGTGTCTTATATACAGATAATCTTGATATGTATATATATATATATATATATATATATATATATATGGTCCTTGTATTCAGGTGTTTTTGTATACAGGTCATCTTAATGTATATATGGTCATTGTTTTCAGGTCTTTCTATATACAGGTCATCATGATATGTAGATGGTCATTGTATGCAGGTGTTCACTACAACAAGTTTTAATAAACTGCAAGGACTAGCTGGGCATTCTTTTTCTATGTACTGATTCCTACAGCTACCATTATCATCAGATTTTGCACTTTATTATTTAATATTATGGGAGTTTTATGTGCTAGTGGTGATAGCCTCAAAGTTATGCAAATTGGTCTGCTAGGTCACTGGCAAGAATGACTCATTTCATATGGAAACTTCAGGTATCACTACACTAAGTTCCTTATCTGCTTCCTTTTTTCACACAACATCTTAAGATATATTAACATAGATTAATTTGCATTTTCTAGAAATAGTTGGATTTGAACAACTGGAATTTTTTGTGAAGGTACCTTTTCTAAGACTGTTTAAATTATACCTGTTTGTTTGCTCACCATTCATAGAATGAGCAGACTGAACCCAATGAGCGCTTTATTTTCTGTTCATTCTTTAGTTCTGTGTTTGGTTGAATGCAGATGATATTTTTCACTGGATAGCAAAATCAGAGAAGAAATACATGATATTTTTTAGGGACTACATTAGTAGGCAATAACAGCTTGGCTTAGTGATACTTGTGTATAATATGTATTGCAAGTGGAGTCCTGTGGTTGGATATGTTTGATTTACTTATTGGTAATTAGGATGTGAATGTATAAATTTATTTTGTTTAATTTTTTTTTCAACACAGATTTGATTTTGTGCTGACAAAGTGTTTCATCAAATAAAATAGTTAACATTTTTAACATTTTTTATATTATATGTATGATCGTGTTAATGGAACTTAATGTACAAATATCGTACGATAGGAGACAAACAATAGAAACAATAATTAAAGTGTGGTATAATCTACTAAGCATCACTAATTATCTTGCATTTTCTTTTAGGTAAACATGTGACACACATTGCTTGTGGATCTTGTCACTCAGCGTGTGTCTGTTCTGATGGACATGTCTTTACATGGGGTGACTCAAAATCAGGGCAATGTGGCCTTGACATCAAAGATGCTGTGGTTACCTCCCCTTCCCTTGTGGACCTGACAAATGTTAGAGAATTGTGTGAGGGGGAAGGTGGCCATACTCACATAATTCAAGTAGCATGTGGTGCAACCCATACTCTCGCACTCACAAAAGAGGGAGAAGTTATCGTATGGGGATCAGGGTGCCAGCTAGGGCTTGGTTCAGAAAAACTTTTCTCAAAGCCAACAATTATTCCAGGTCTAGAAGGCAGGAGAGTGTTGAAGGTATACTGTGGAGATTTTCACAGTGCCCTTTTGGTGGAGAAGTCAGATTTACCAATTCCAAAATCTCCAAATAAGAGAGTCTCTAAACTTGATACTCCTAGCAGAAAAAGTTCACCTAGTTTAATGCCACATAATTCAGGAAGAAAAATTTCATCTGGTTCAAATGAAGTTGTGGACAGAAGGACTCAAAGTTCTGAAGATCTTTCAAGTCATCATGAAGAAACAGGTAGGACTATTTCAGTTTCAAAAACAAATATTCAAGAAATTGAACAGAGAGATAGTGAACCTGCAAGTGACAAAAGCCTACAACCAGTCTCAGATGGCAGTAAAGAAAAATATGGGAATGAGCCTCTGGAACCTGTCATTAGTGAAACAAATCAGAAAGATATTAATGATGAAGGAATTTCACAGATAGCACTCTCTGCAATGCTAGATAGTGATAAAGGAGATAGCGAAACAATTCCTGATTCAAAAACATATCAAATCATTCCATCTGTAGAACAAAGTTTAAACAGTAAGTCTGCCATAGAAGTTAGTGGTAGGGATGAAAGGTCTGTTGAAGACCAAAGTGGACAAGGTTCCAACATGGAGACTAATGCAAGTGAATTAGATTCCAAAGCTTCAGAAAATGAAGAGTCTGCTCCATTAATTTGCACAGTTTCTAGGTCAAGAAGTTTTCTAGATGAAGAACAAGCTAGAAAATATTTAGCAAAACAGTTTGAAACAGATGAGTTTGAAGTCTCAGAGAAATCATCGTGTAAAAGTTTGGAGAAGACAACTAAAAGCAATGCTTCATTTCCTCCAAGCATTCTAGGTTCAGGTGTATTTGGACAAGTTACCTCCCTTACTAGTCACATGACTAGTCAGGTGAGTTCAATGACTTCTAAAGCATTTTCAACTTTGAAGTCTACTGTGACAGGTACTTTGAGTGTAGGTGGTACAACTGGAGGTGTTGAGAAATCACCCAGAAAATCGAGTGGGGAGAATTACGACATATTAGCTGACTTAGAACTGAAAGCTATTGACAGTCTCAACGAGTCAGACTTGGACATTTCACTAGTGGGTGTCACTGCTTCAGCCAATGAGGATGCATCAGGTACAGGTAATAATAGTTTTGTGTAGAAACATCTCAGGAAATTGTTTTTCAATTTAAACTTGAAATATTGCTTGATATACAATTCTGCCAGACTTTCAGGCTGTAAGTCTTAATGAAATCATATTTAACTTATGGATTTACGGAATAATATCAACTGGCATGAAGATATGTTAATTGGAGTCAAATCCAGATACATGTATTTGGTTATCTAGGCTTTGGTCTGCATAAGGATTTTCACATTTGATTTAGTGGTATTGGTCAGGAAACCAGTCTAACTTAACAAGAGTATTATTAATGCATTGTTGAACATGGTCATGCTTTTTTATTAGGATTCCAAACAGCAGTCTTGTACATAATGTTGACTTTGCCACAATAAATTACCTTTCTAAAGTTGTCAGATGCATGTTTTCTGACTTGTCAGTATCAGAAAATGATATTGTATTGAAGCTTTTATTAAAATTTTGTATAATTTGCTCAAAATTATATACTGTTTTTTGCAAAAAATGTTGGTATTGACAGATCTGGGTATGTTCCCCAAAATTTCTTGCAATTTATCTGTGCATAACCAACAACCCTGCATCTGACTATGAACTATACAGAATAGTTAGCAAATTACCAGATGTGAATGCGAGATAAACAACAACTTAGACTGTTCTTTTAGATCTAAGAAGAAATAATTTTGATTCTAAAAGGAGACTTATCATTTAGTTTTTGTGTATATTATATGTATCACAAACCATTTTGAATTAAAAATTGCAAAGCATTTCTACTTACATATATATTTTTATATAAAAGAAAATATAAATATAATAAACAATTTTAAAACAGTTTTAATGCCTCTAATCTTCAACATTTTTAAATTTATTTTCTCTACTGTTTGCTTAAAGCACCAAAGAGGGTGATTTTCCAGCATAAACATTAGGACATTTTCCCAAAAGGTGTAGAAAAACAATTATGAAATAAATCAAAAATTATTTAGCCAACAGAGAATAATTTTGATTGCTGTAAAATGTCTCTTTTGTAAATGCCTCAAAATGTAGGTCTTTTCTTGATGCAGATGCTTTAAAATGTAGACCATTCCCCAATAGCAAACACCTAAAAATGTGGACTGAAACCCAGTAGCAAACACCTCAAAATGTTGACTGAATCCCAAAAGCAAACACTTAAAAAATGTGGAACAAACCCTAATAGCAAACACCTAAAAATGTGGTCTGAACCCCAATTGCAGACAACTCAAAATGTTGACTGAATCCCAACAGCAAATACCTTTAAATGTGGACTGAACCCCAATTGCAACACCTCAAAATGTTGACTGAATCCCAACAGCAAATACCTCAGAATAACGACTGAACCCCAATAGCAAACCCCTCAAAATAACGACTGAACCCCATTCGCAACACCTCAAAATGTTGACTGAATCCCAATAGCAAACACTTAAAATTGTGGACCGAACCCCAATAGCAAACACCTAAAAATATTGACTACTCCCTTTTCCAAACATCCCAAAATGTAGACCACTCTCCAATAGCTACTATCTTTTGCAACACCATAGAATATAGACCAGTTCTATTTGCAAATACCTCAAAATGTAGATCACTTCCCAATAGTTACCGTCTCAATATATAGACCATTCCCCAGCAGGTATTTTTTTCTGTGTGGCCCATTTGCTGTGTAAAAGTGGTCCATAGGCTCATTCAAGTGATTCTTTCTAATCTCCAACAAATGAAGGTCTAGTAAAACATAGTTTTCCTTGTAACATGGCTTGACTCTTTTCCAAAACAAATTTGATTGAATGATCAGATCAAGTCATGTTTCATGGACGGTTTCATTGCATTAACATTCAGGGTCCATGATGCCATGTTTCATGGACAGTTTCAATGCATTAACATTCAGAGTCCATGATGTCATGTTTCATGGACGGTTTCATTGCATTAACATTCAGGGTCCATGATGTCATGTTTCATGGACGGTTTCATTGCATTAACATTCAGGGTCCATGATGTCATGTTTCATGTACGGTTTCATTGCATTAACATTCAGGGTCCATGATGCCATGTTTCATGGACGGTTTCATTGCATTAACATTCAGGGTCCATGATGTCATGTTTCATGGACGGTTTCATTGCATTAACATTCAGGGTCCATAATGTCATGTTTCATGGATGGATTCATTGCATTAACATTCAGGGTCCATGATGTCATGTTTCATGGATGGTTTCATTGCATTGACATTCAAGGTCCATTATGTCATGTTTCATGGACGGTTTCATTGCATTAACATTCAAGGTCCATGATGTGCTCTAGTAGTGAATACACTCTGCCACGATAGGAAAAAGTTGTGGGAAGCAGGGAGGAGTAAGTTCATATAAGTGAAAATTGAGAATGTTTAATAATCATGGTTAAATCATTGTTTTAGTAATCATTTAAGCCAATTAGTGTTAAAAACAAATAAAAGAGTATTCAAAGTTGCCAAAAATATTATATTATTGTTAGTGCAATGCAGATTTTTGGTATGTCATGTTTTTGGCTAAAGACTGTTGCTGCTGGAATTAATTAGTGTCAAATGTCTATGATAGATATTGTGGTAAAAGTCCTTGCTTCCTACTTTTATCGGGAGGAAATGTGAAATAACATTGCTTGCTGTTATGAGGAATCAGATTATCAAACTCCAAAATATTAATTTACTCTTGATTAGGCTACAAATTCATGGAATTTTACTTCATTGTTTCAGGAATAAATATTTGGCAGCAATATCGTATGATGAAATATATTTTCTGGCATAAATCATAATTGTTTCAAAAAGGCCATTTGGTTGCTCCAAAATACTATGTTGATACTGTTTTAAATTGCTCTTTGAAAGAAAAAAAGACTTTGGAGTTTTAGATTGCAATATGAACAAAAAAAAAAAAGATGCTGGAGTTGTAAATTCCACTTTGAACAGAAAAAAGATATTAGAATTATAAAAAGCAATTTGAACAGATTTTTTTTTTTTTACAGGAATCTTAAATTGCAATTTTGAAAGAAAAAATACTGGAGTTGTAAATTGCACTTTCAACAGAAAAAAGATACAGATGTGATACACTGCAGTATTAAGGATACAAAAGTTATAAAATATAGTATTAAGGAGATGAGTTATAAATTGCAGTATTAAGGATACGAGAGTTATAAGATACAATATGTAGAATATAAGATTAAAGATACAAGATTAAGGATACAAAAGGTTGTAAAATGGAGTATTAAAGATACAAAAGTTGTAAATTACAATATAAATGATACAGATTATAAATTGGAGTATTAATGATACAAGATTAAGGATACAAGATTAAGGATACAAAAATTGTAAATAGCAGTATTAAGGATACAAGAGTTATCAATTGCAGTATTAAGGATACACAAATTATAAATTGTTATATTAACAATAAAACATTAAGGATACAAGAGTTATAAATTGTAGTATTAAGGATACAAGATTAAGGATACAAGAGTTTTGAATTGCAATATCAAGGATACAAGAGTTATAAATTGCAGTGTTAAGGATACAAGATTAAGGATACAAGAGTTTTGAATTGCAGTGTTAAGGATACAAGAGTTATAAATTGCAGTGTTAAGGATACAAGAGTTATAAATTGCAGTGTTAAGGATACAAGATTAAGGATACAAGAGTTATAAATTGCAGTGTTAAGGATACAAGATTAAGGATACAAGAGTTTTGAATTGCAATATCAAGGATACAAGAGTTATAAATTGCAGTGTTAAGGATACAAGATTAAGGATACAAGAGTTTCGAATTGCAGTGTTAAGGATACAAGATTAAGGATGCAAGAGTTTTAAATTGCAATATCAAGGATACAAGAGTTATAAATTGCAGTGTTAAGGATACAAGATTAAGGATGCAAGAGTTTTGAATTGCAATATCAAGGATACAAGAGTTATAAATTGCAGTGTTAAGGATACAAGATTAAGGATGCAAGAGTTTTAAATTGCAATGTTAAGGATACAAGATTAAAGATGCAAGAGTTTTAAATTGTAGTGTTAAGGATACAAGATTAAGGATGCAAGAGTTTTAAATTACAGTGTTAAGGATACAAGATTAAGTATACAAGAGTTTTAAATTGTAGTGTTAAGGATACAAGATTAAGGATGCAAGAGTTTTAAATTGCAGTGTTAAGGATACAATATTAAGGATGCAAGAGTTTTAAATTGCAATGTTAAGGATACAAGATTAAGGATGCAAGAGTTTTAAATTGCAGTGTTAAGGATACAAGATTAAGGATGCAAGAGTTTTGAATTGCAATATCAAGGATACAACAGTTATAAATTGCAGTGTTAAGGATACAAGATTAAGGATGCAAGAGTTTTAAATTGCAGTGTTAAGGATACAAGATTAAGGATACAAGAGTTTTAAATTGCAATATCAAGGATATAAGAGTTATAAATTGCAGTGTTAAGGATACAAGATTAAGGATGCAAGAGTTTTGAATTGCAATATCAAGGATATAAGAGTTATAAATTGCAGTGTTAAGGATACAAGATTAAGGATACAAGAGTTTTAAATTGCAATATCAAGGATATAAGAGTTATAAATTGCAGTGTTAAGGATACAAGATTAAGGATGCAAGAGTTTTAAATTGCAATGTTAAGGATACAAGATTAAGGATGCAAGAGTTTTAAATTGCAGTGTTAAGGATACAAGATTAAGGATGCAAGAGTTTTAAATTGCAATGTTAAGGATACAAGATTAAGGATACAAGAGTTTTAAATTGCAATATTATGTATACAATAGTTTTAAATTGTAGTTTGAATTGAAATATTATGGATACAAGAGTTATTAATTGCAGTTTCAACAAAAAAAGACAGGAGTTACATATTGCAATATTAAGGATACATGAGTTTATAAATTGCAGTTTCAATAGTTGTAACAGAAAAAAAATATGGTTGTTGCTTATTACAATTTCAGCCCAAAAAAAAAGATACAGGAGTTATAAATTGCAATTTCAATGAGAAAAAAATACTGGAGTTATGGATTGCAGAAGTTTCAAATTACAATTTCAATAGAATAAAGATACTGGAGTTAATATTGCACCCTCAATTCAAAAGCTCAAAGAGGTAAATAAAAGGGGAGGGCAGATGTACACATGAGCTTGAGAAAAGGCACAGTTGGCATATTTAGGTGACATGATAGGCTTGCTGGTGACTGTTTTGCCCTAATATGGATCCATACATCTGCATATAAAAATATGTTTATGATTATCCTTCTATGTTTACAATATAACTTTGGCTTGAAGAATGTTTTGATTATTCATGAGAGTGTGAGAAATGACCATGTAGTTTCATTTCTACAAAATTTAATTGAGTGCTTTCTGGTAGTCAGAGATCCATTAAGCAATTTATCAGTCTCATATGGCACAGGTCTTACACAGTCACTTGAGGGACATGGCACAGGTCTCACACAGTCACTTGAGGGACATGGCACAGGTCTCACACAGTCACTTGAGGGACATGGCACAGGTCTCACACAGTCACTTGAGGGACATGACACAGGTCTCACACAGTCACTTGAGGGACATGGCACAGGTCTCACACAGTCACTTGAGGGACATGGCACAGGTCTCTCACAGTCACTTGAGGGACATGGCACAGGTCTCACACAGTCACTTGAGGGACATGGTGCAGATCTTTACACAGCTACATGAGAGTCTAGTTGAACAAAACTAAACTATTGCATTAAATGAGCTCATCAGACCATCTTTAAACTAAGACCTTTTTTCTCAGTCTGATCCATAATTGTATTTGGGATGTGTCATTACAACAAACAACATTAACCCTGATCAGCTAGTGCATTATGTGATGGCCGGTCAGGGTGTGTGTTGTTTCCCATTGAAGTTAACTATGGTATTCGGTATACCTAATTGATTTTAGTTATAAATTATGAAAGGATTTTTTGTTTAAAGTCCACACAATGGTAACATCTTTTAACAGAGAATACCAATTTTAAAGCATCCAGCAGTTTAATATTTCAATTTAAGCTTCAGTTTTCTACAGTTTCAAATATGTCATAAATATAGCAATAAACATTTAAAAGCCCTGAATGCATTATAATTCTTAAAATATTAATATAGCTGAATTTATACCAGAAACAGAGCTAACCAGTCTTGTGGAGGGTACTACTGAATCACTAGATGTCAGCACAAACATTGACAGGAGAAAATCATGTTCCCTTCGGACCTTAGAAGTACGTGAAGAGCAGCTTCGTAAGAAGTCAGTTCCATCCATAACAGGTTTGACTTGATATCTTCACTTTACAATAATTTCTTTTATATATTAGATGCCTATTTATAATGTGTCAACTGATGTGCTCTCTTATAATGGAGGAAAAGGTCAGCATGTATTGTATTTGCTTTAAGCATGGTTTCAGTGGAAGCCTGTGCCCCAATATGTTGCCTCTTATGCCATGGCAACTCTGGGTGTGTGTTGAGTGCATGCTGTGGAAGGTGTGTATGGTACCAGTCATTGTTTGAATTTTATTCATGGTTGTTTTTCACAGGAATATAGGATAAATGTATGAATGTTCTGTATGGAGTACATATTATAGTAGTATATTATAGTAGTGTGCCTATTATTCATGGGTGTTACATATGGTAGATGTATTCATGTTAGCCATGGATACATATGGTATATGTCCATGTTTTCCATGGACAGGTATGGTAGATGTGTCCATGTTATTCATTGATGGTATATGTATCCATGTTATGGATGGATATATGTGATAGATGGATATATGTGATAGCGATACATGTGATAGCTGTATTCATGTTATGTATGGATACATATGGTAGATGTTGTCCATGTTCTGCATGGATACATATGGTAGATGTATCCATGTTCTTCATGGGTGCATATGGTAGATGCATGCATGTTTTTCATAGGAGCATATGGTAGTTGTGTGCATATTATTTATGGGTATATATGGTGGTTGTCTGCATGTTATTCATTGGTGTATGTGGTAGATGTATCCATTTTATTTATGGGTACATATGGTGCACCTTTAATTCATGAGTCCATATTGCTAGTAGATTTAGTTGTTGGCCATCTGATTCTCTTTGCCTAACTTTTTTTAGTGGAGTGCTGGCAACAGGCAGTCAGTGCCTTATCAAGAATGATTTATGTAAGCTTATTCAGATCCAAATATTTAACAAACAACAAATACAAATTGAAGGACTGTGGTATCCAGCTGACTGTATCCTACATTTTGCCAAATTTCTTTGTGCCATTGTCCTCAAAATTTGCCTATATCAGAATACACCTGACCATGTGGTAATAAGCCATCTTGAGAACAAATTTTCACCTGAAGAGAGAGCTGCTTAGATTTTCAGCAAATATACTCCGAAAATATAAGTATTCCAGGATTTTAGGTTATTGATGTTGGCATTTGATTTAAGTGTTTGAAGAAAAATGGATGATTATTTTTTATGTTTTGTATCATTTCAAAGTTATGGAATTTGTTGTTTTCTTTATTTGCTCATGTTTGTTTAGCAGACACATTTATCACTTTCACAACTATCATAATTAGAGCGGCCCCGAGTGGTCTAAAGCGCTGTCCGTTACGGATCACTGCCATCTCACCGCTGTCTACGTGGGTTCGAGTCTAAGATTAGGCGAATGTGGATATGTGAGAAAGCTTGCCAGTAGCTTCTCGTGGGTCGGTGGTTCTTTCCGGTGATTTCCCGGTTTCTTCCTCCACCATTAATACTGGCCGCCATGAATAGCCTATCATGTGCTGAAAATGGCGTTAAGCCCAACAACAACAACATAATTAGAGCAATGGAGTTGTTTAAGCTAAACTAAAGTGTTTCAGTTTTCTGCTAAAGACAGTGTGTATAATACAGCACAGGTTACAGGTGGGACAGCACATTATTGCAAGTTGTAAACAGTGTTTAAGCAACTTTGCATACTTTACAGGTGTGGCATCACTTTATGCAAGTCATAACCAGTCAGCATACAACATGGCAAAGATTGCAGGTGTGACATCATATTATGTAGGTCATAAATAGTTGGTATACAACATGGCACAGATTGCAGGTGTGACAATAGTTGGTATACAACATGGCACAGATTGCAGGTGTGACATCATATTATGTAGGTCATAAATAGTTGGTACACAACATGGCACAGATTGCAGGTGTGACATATTATGTAGGTCATAAATAGTTGATATACATCATGGCAAAATTGCAGGTGTGACATCATATTATGTAGGTCATTTAATAGTTGGTATACAACATGGCACAGATTGCAGGTGTGACATCATATTATTTGGGTCATTTAATAGTTGGTATACAACATAGCACAGATTGCAGGTGTGGCTAAGATTATGTAGGTCATTTAATAGTTGGTATACAACATGGCACAGATTGCAGGTGTGGCTAAGATTATATAGGTCATTTAATAGTTGGTATACAATATGGCACAGATTGCAGGTGTGACATCATATTATGTAGGTCATTTAATAGTTGGTATACAACATGGCACAGATTGCAAGTGTGACATCATATTATGCTAGTCATGAACTATGTGCACAGCATAGTACAGGCTGAAAGTGAGATATAATGATTTTGCAAGTGTTAAAGAGTGAGTGTATAATACAGCACAGGAAGGGCATAGTGCCTTTTGTAAGTCATAAACAGTGGGTGTACAATTTAGCACTGGTTGCAGGTGGGACAGTCTTCTGAACCCTTGATTTTTTGTCAAGTCCAAAATATAAGTTCTTACCGGTATTCATTTCAGGTGATTTGCCCTTCACAGTGAATGCTGATATTGGTGTTATTGAGACTGAGGTCTGGAGCTGGGGCAAGAACACAAAGGGGCAATTAGGACTCGGTGACATGATTGATAGGTAACTTATTTTAGCAGCTAACAGTCTTATGCTCTTTACTTTATTCAGTAAGAAATAATGGAGGTATCATTTTCTTTCTTGTATTATATCTGTACTGGTCAAATATTAAAAAATACTCCAAATAATGATTGTCAATGGTATTGACCCATGTGAAATATCGATAAATTATTGGTTTATGGTAGTATTTGCATATAAAACTCTTAATACATGAAAAGAATGATTCATATTATATTTTTTGTTATCATATTAATAAGTGACATTATCTTAAAGCTGAATTCCCTGTCCAAAAAGTGAATAAAGCACTCCAAGTTGTGACTAAAATTGTCACATATGCAGCAAAAAGTCATGATATGTGAATGATAATTGTCAACAGGTCATCCTCTGGAGACCTTCAGAATCATGATGAGGAAGTTAGAAAATGACATCGTTTTCTTTCATTGTAAGTGTATTGGGTACCATATTTTATGTTAAAAATATTTTTGTTGATGCATTATATGGCACTGCATAGCCCCATTTTACTTGTGAGACTTCCTGTTTATACAATAAGATGGCATCTTTATCTGTGACTGGTCTGCTTACTGCCTTATTAATGATCCATCTAATACATGGACAGTACAGTCAATCTCAGATAATGGGATATACAAAAATGTAGGTATAGGTAAAGGGACTAAAAATTTAGTTGGCAGCAAATTAACTGTCAGTAAAACTACCATAAATGAAGATTTGGATAAATTTACAAGTTAGTCCAAGCTTAAACCATTCTTGGACATGGGCTGGTTCTAGACCACAGTTAAGAAGTGCACAAAATAAAGGAGCTTTTACAAGGCATCCAAGGCCAGTCTAACTTGTGTTTGGTTTGGTGCTTTACAACACAGCAAAACAAGAAGATTATTTAGTACTGAGGCAATGTAGTAAAATAAATAGCCTTGCTGAATGGTACATCACAGTAGCTGACCCTGTCTGGTCTGATGTTAGGATTGGAACCTGCATTCTTTCAATTGTGAGTCCAGCACTCTATCCACTGAGTCACCAAAGCTCCTGTTTAGCTGTTTAGTGTAGAGAAAACAAAACAAGTCCAAGGTCATCCCTAGATTTGGCAATTGGCTGCCTTTCAACTCTAAAGAAAAACATGTATTTGCATGGTATAAAGTTTCATTATCACTGATACTTAGATTTGAAATATTTTTCGGTAGCTTGTAATAATTAATTTCCATAATTGATATTCTTATATGTAGCTTTAAGATAATTCATTTACATAATTGATGACCATGTCTTTTTCCAGTACCACAAGTTATTGTTTAATTATCATTTTTTTAATAATACTTTGATGAAATGAAGTCACATGATCATCAATAAATCTGTTCTTGTTAACATGATTGTCAACAAATCTGTTCTTGTAAGTTTATTAAGAGATGACTTTCAGCTTCAGAATCAACTTTGCTAACTATATATAGAGTATAGGCTGGTACAAATGTGCCATTTTTAACAAGTCACAAAGAGACAAAATAATGTTTTAATTACTTGTATAATATTGACTGGAAGTCTGTTTTCTCTGTAATTATAAATTTTATAATTATATTTTTTTGAGGTTCAAATTAATTTATTTTTATTGGACTTCTCTGAAATCAGTATAGAATATACACCTTGTAATCAAATATGGCTGACATTGATTTCATCTTTGTAATGGATGTAAGTTAGTTGCTATGACAATCAAGGTAGACTGAGTCTTAAACTTGAAAATTTTATACTTACTTTTAAGGAGGTTAAAGGACACCCATTTTAGTTGCAGCATTTTTGCCCCCAATTAAAAATTATTATTAATAATAAACACACCAAAAGGTTAAAGGTCAAGGTCAACAAGGAAGTGTTGTTTGCAGTGTACATATTTTTTTTTGTATTTGATTGTACAACTGTTATGCTTTCAGATGTGAGCCCTGTTGCATACGGATGTTGACTGAAAAGCAGATAGTCAAGCTTGGGTTGGGTAGCCAGCATACACTGGCCCTAACAGCTAGAGGAGAGGTAAGATCAACTTATGCTATGTGTATTGAATTTTATATACAGTTGGAAACATTTAATGTAGATAAGGTTCTAAACAGGTTATAGGTTCGTCTGCTCAAAATTAAAGCACAAAATTCTTTATCTAATCCGCCAAAAAAGTCATGTCCATTTTTTTAATATGTCATTTCAAGCCATGAGATTGCAAGCATTCTCATTTAGATTTACATAAAAATGTATTCAACTGATTGGTTTGATGTACACATCTACAGGGTTAGAAATATCCTTTGCACTGGGGCCATGAACAACCAGTAATTAAATGCAGGACAATCACTTTTTGCATTATGATAGCACTGTTGGGAAACCAAAAGGATACTAAGATGTGATTATGTTAAAATTATAAAGGAATTTTAGATTTCATCCAGGACATTGAGCATTGTATTATCCATCAGGGTGTATACAGCAGAGTGCCTGAATTTTCTTGATATAATTCTGTAGTTGAGTCCACACTAATCCATGTGTCAATTATTCATGATCAGATTAAGTAATCCCAGCCCTTGCTGCTCACTCCTTGCAATAAACCCTTAAAGAAGCAAGACTTGCTAATTATGTCTTTTTTCAACACCTGACATATGGTAGTGAAATCTTTCATCTTTGACAAGACATGAATGCCTCAGTTTCTGAAAGAATTGTTGTTTGCTATAGAGTATGTGACTGTTGTTTCTGCTGGCTAACTTTAGCTTAAGACATTGCATGTATCAAAAATCAAACCAATCACAACTGTTGTTGCATCATATATTGGCTTGGTACTGTAATGGGTAGACACAAAGTCCATGTGGAAAGTTTACATTTACATGACAGCTTAGATACAGGAATAATACTGTTGGATTGACTCTACCATGAACCATAATGGTATAAACTCAGATAAATTTAAAATATGGATAATTGTCTGGTCAAGGGTAGCCATCTACTGGAAAGTTGATGGACGTCAAGAAAACCAGTCCAATAAGTCAGCCTCCAAACCTGTATTGATATCATCCATTAATACCAATATAGGTTTGGGGACTAACTTACCAGACTACAAGACACTTTCAAGATAGGAAATTGTTTGATTATCTTTTATTTGCTGTTTCTCAGATAGATTAAATAAGTGTAGAAATTATCTTCAGCTTGGAGTGCATCAGTTTCTTCCAGGGATTCTTCTTTTTGTGTAAACTTGGGGTCATTCTATAATGATAACAGTCAGTCATTTTCTCCAACGATATAAAATGCAGAACATTATTGAATACTGGCAATAAAGATAACTTAGGTGTAGCCTTGACAGAGTACATTCATTTGAAAACCAAAAATTAGTTTGTCACTATGAAATGCAATTAAGATGCACAAATCATTGTTTGTTTGAATTTCAGGTGTATTCCTGGGGGTTGAACAACTCTGGACAGCTGGGCCATGCAGAAATGTCTTCCACTGCTTTCAAGATCAAGGTAGAATTTTGACGGACCTTGCTCTCTCAAAACACATACAGTAAACAACTTTTGTCAGAAATGTTTCCCTCTGCTTACTGTCAAAAGAGGCATCTTTTGAAAATAAAAACACATAGACCTTCCCATTTTATAATAAAAAAGTGAAAATTTTTTGCAAATAGACACATATACCTTCTTTTTTTATAATGCAAAAGTGAGCATTTTACAGAAAATAAACACATATAGACCTTCCTTTTTTATTACAGCAAGAATGAGCCACATTTGGAAAAAAATTATGTATGGCTTACCTGATTTTGTCTGGGTATTAAATGTAATGTAATCCTTTCAGTTGGGACCAAGCCCAATTCATAATTGAGCCAGTAGTTTAAACATGCAATCACCAGGAGCACTTCCTAACTACAGACACACACACAGCATGCATGAGTTAAGTAACTGGTATGTATTGGCCCATTGATATGGACTCCCTAATTACAGAGACACACAACATGCACAAGTTAGTAATAGGTGTGTAGTGGTGCATTGATATGTACTCCATAGTTACAGACAACTGCATGCTTAAGTAACTGGTGTGTAGTGGTGCATTGATATGTTCTCCCTAGTTACAGACAACTGCATGCTTAAGTAACTAGTGTGTAGCTGTCCATTGATATGTACTTTCTAGTTACTGACACAGTCATCATGCATGAGTTATGTTACTAGTATGTAGTGGTTCATTAGTAGTTAGTTAATTAATCATCATGTAATGAAATTTTTTTAATATTAAACACAAGGCAAATAAAAGTTGGAATAGCTGCTGATAAATTTTGGGATGTGTGTTTGAAAATCACAGAAAATGTACATTAAAAAAAATCATGTACTGATTTACACATTTATAAGCATAACAAACTATTGCACAAATTAAAAATGGATTTCTTTGTTTTTGTTGTACATTTATTTACATTAAGTGTCTTTCCTCTTCATCTTTTTAAAAGACATTCTCTTCTGTACTTGTATATGTTATAATAAATAATAGAAACAGTTTGTAGTGTTCAATCTGCATAAATACACAGGAAAACTGCCTTATACACTCTCATATAATTTGGGTCCAGTTTCAAACTGTACAGACCTGTATATGCAGTTACAAAAAAGCACAAACAGGTTTGGGTGTATACAATCTGTAATAAGTAATTTGAATAACACAAAAAAGACCATGATCTGCCAGCCTATTATGCAAATGATAATCAGAATCAGTCTTATTTGCAGTTGTACTCCACTTATTATCAAGTATATACAGTAGTCTTCTGAACTGAGACTGATTGATCAGAATTAAGTATATTTTCTCTTAGTTCCAGTGGTGATCTTTGTTGGTATGTTTTCCTTTATTTGTTGATGAGAACATATCAGTTATGCTGATGTATGTATAACGATGTTAATGATTTAGAAAACAAACATATATACTTATTATCAAGATTCTACAATAGCTTTGTCATTTTTACAACTGCTTCGGTTAAAGTGGTTAAAATAACTGCTGCCGATGAGTGAGGTCACTGGTTCAAACCCCAGCTGAGTCATACAAAAGACTTATTAAAATGGTACTCAGCTTTAAGAGGTTAGTGCTAGAACTAATGTGAGTGGGATGTACATGATGCTACATGTCTGCAGCATGATGCCTCAGTGCTAGAAGTCAGTATATACTGCCACACTGCAGACATCATAGTGATTTCACTAAAAATATGTTAAAAATATGTTAAGAATCCAAATCATATGCATACATACACTCATACTCTATTTTTCACATTGGCACTTATGTGATATCAGAAAATGTTATGCCACCATGGAAACATCTTAGGACATTTACTTGCCACAGCAACAGATAGTGTTTTGAATTGAGTATTGCTGTGTTTTCCATTGTCAGGTGTGAAAATCACAACTGCATGATACCATTGTTGTGCATATGTGGCATGTTTAAGAGAAGGCATCATTCTCAGTGTTCATGACTGATAGCTAAACATGATACTTGCCTGTCTTAATTATGACTATAGAAGCTGCAGTTATGTTTATTGGCAGTTGCTGCTAAATGATCATTACATAAAAATATACACTCTGCTGTTAAGTGCATGTTTTAGACTTCAGTTATCAGGGAAAGTACACAAGCTGTCTATGCATTAAGATAAAGTTTTCCGTGGAGTTTATTTTCTGTATCTAGTTCTAACAACTGATAACATAGTGTATAAACTGATAGACAATGCTACAGAATGACTTTAAAATACTATTGTCAGTCAGAATTAGTAGGAACCATGTTTAACATGCATTCATTTTGAAACAGTACTTTCATTAGTACAAGGATGCACAGTGTAGACATTGCTATGGTCCATTATTTGAGAGATGATCTTGATCTGTGGTTTCCATAGTTTCATAGATATTAAACATGAAAAGAAAATGTGTACCATAGAAAATGTAAAACTTATTATCTTAAAAATTGTTGTCAAACTTGGAAATGTTGCCAGTCCAATGATACTATTTTATTTTCTTCTCATTACACACACCCAATATTTTTTATGTGGAGTATAGTGACTCAGGCAGTACAAAACCCTCAGTCTGAGAAACTAGTGGGAACTCTGAGCAAATTGCTTGGAACTTGATCTGTGATGCATTATGTGAACTGGCAAAGTCAAGCAAATGACACTGAACCTGCTCTGTGGATCTGAACTGTGTATAATTAGGCATTTATTATGATGGAGTATTTTGAATGAAAGCATTATTCTCTGTGATACCGCAAGGAAAAAAAGCCACAGTGGTTTATGATTTATATTACAAGTTTTAGATATCCAATAAATTATAACAGTGTAATGCATTATGCAACATATTGTATCAAATTTATATGTACATGTATTTTTGTTTCATTATGGCCAGGGCTGTCAGTCAGTGTGGAACATTGCTGCAGTGTATATTAAGATGTACATGTATTTTTGTTTCATTATGGCCAGGGCTGTCAGTCAGTGTGGAACATTGCTGCAGTGTATATTAAGATGTACATGTATTTTTGTTTCATTATGGCCAGGGCTGTCAGTCAGTGTGGAACATTGCTGCAGTGTATATTAAGATGTACATGTACTTTTGTTTCAGTTAGGGCCAGGGTTGTCAGTGTGGGACATTGCTGCAGGAGACACACATTCTATCCTACTTGTAGACAACCAGAGTGATCCAACTGCCAGACCTGATGCCTACTATATTGGCAAACACCCAACGTGAGTTTTTTTTTAGTGTCTCTTTTTGTACTATCAATGTTTATCAATACTCAACATAGCATTTATTTCATTTTTCAGCTCACTTGGTCCATAACAGTGATTTAAGTTATGGTATATCTCTGTCCATCATGTCATGAATTGTCCTTTGTGTATTGTGCATAGTCTGTCTTTGGTTCATTCACTATAGCTTTATGCAACAGCTCCTTAGAGTCTACTTAGCCAATTTTGACATGTTTTAGTAGAGACCATTCAAGGTCTTTCAATTTCATTCTTTGCATGCCACTCTGTCATTGATCATTGTCACCATTACTAAATTGAAAAACAAAACTACCTGACAGTATATGGGCAGTCTTGAGAGACCGCAACATGACATAAAGGTCTGTGAATCTTGTTGCCAAGTCACCATTAAATACCCTTGACTTTAGCTGCAGTTTAAGCAGCCTCTCAAAAATGACTTAATATAATTTGGCTGAATTTGAGAGAAGGTTTTCTGGCAGAGTATTTTCATGTTTCTGCAAATGAGGTGAATCTTCTGTCTAATATTGCCACGAGTACTAAAAATAAAATAACATCAACACCTGCTCTGAACAGAATTTGATAAATTGTTTACTTGAAAAGCATCCTGACATAGAAGTGTTTCACAGTTTTACAAATCATGATGCTCCGCCCAATAAATAAACTACCCTGCTGCTCCACCCAATAAATATAGCTATCCTGCTGCTCCACCCAATAAATACATCTACCATGTTGCTCCACCCAATAAATACATCTACCATGCTGCTCCACCCAATAAATACATCTACCATGCTGCTCCACCCAATAAATAGAGCTACCCTGCTGCTCCACCCAATAAATATAGCTACCCTGCTGCTCCACCCAATAAATACAGCTACCCTGCTGCTCCACCCAATAAATACATCTACGATGCTGCTCCACACAATTAATACATCTACGATGCTGCTCCACACAATAAATACATCTACCATGCTGCTCCAACCAATAAATATAGCTACCATGCTGCTCCACCCAATAAATAGAGCTACCCTGCTGCTCCACCCAATAAATACATCTATGATGCTGCTCCACCCAATAAATACAGCTACCCTGCTGCTCCACCCAATAAATACATCTACCATGTTGCTCCACCCAATAAATACATCTACCATGCTGCTCCACGCAATAAATACAGCTACCTTGCTTTTCCACCCAATAAATACATCTACCATGTTGCTCCACCCAATAAATACATCTACCCTGCTGCTCCACCCAATAAATGCAGCTACCCTGCTGCTCCACCCAATACATCTACCATATTGCTCCACCCAATAAATACATCTACCCTGCTGCTCCACCCAATAAATACATCTACCATGCTACTTCACCCAATCCATACATCTACCATGCTGCTCCACCCAATAAATATAGCTATCCTGCTGCTCCACCCAATAAATACATCTACCATGCTACTCCACCCAATAAATACATCTATCGTGCTGCTCCACCCAATAAATATAGCTACCCTGCTGCTCCACCTAATACATCTACCATGTTGCTCCACCCAATAAATACATCTACCCTGCTGCTCCACCCAATAAATACATCTACCATGCTACTCCACCCAATAAATACATCTATCATGCTGCTCCACCCAATAAATACAGCTACCCTGCTTTTCCACCCAATAAATATAGCTACCCTGCTGCTCCACCCAATACATCTACCATGTTGCTCCACCCAATAAATACATCTACCATGTTGCTCCACCCAATAAATACATCTACCATGCTGCTCCACCCAATCCATACATCTACCATGTTGCTCCACCCAATAAATACATCTACTATGTTGCTCCACCCAATAAATATAGCTACCCTGCTGCTCCACCCAATAAACATAGCTACCATGCAGCTCCACCCCATAAATACATCTACCCTGCTGCTCCTCCCAACAAAGTTACTATGCTGCTTCATCCTATTAATACAGCTACCAAGGTTCTCCACCCAATGAATACAGTCACCATGTTTCTTCATCAAGTGACCCTGCTGCTCCACCCAATAAATATAGCTACCCTGCTGCTCCACCCAATAAATACAGCTACCCTGCTGCTGCACCCAATAAATACATCTACCATGCTGCTCCACCCAATAAATACATCTACCATGTTGCTCCACCCAATAAATACATCTACCATGTTGCTCCACCCAATAAATAGAGCTACCCTGCTGCTCCACCCAGTAGTGTAAGATTATAGGAATACAATGGCAAGGAGTAGTGTAAGATTATAGGAATACAATGGCAAGGAGTAGTGTAAGATTATAGGAATACAATGGCAAGGAGTATTGTAAGATTATAGGAATACAATGGCAAGGAGTAGTGTAAGATTATAGGAATACAATGGCAAGGAGTAGTGTAAGATTATAGGAATATAATGGCAAGGAGTACTGTAAGATTATATGAATATAATGGCAAGGAGTAGTGTAAGATTATATGAATATAATGGCAAGGAGTAGTGTTAGATTATAGGAATACAATGGCAAGGAGTAGTGTGGATTATAGGAATACAATGGCAAGGAGTAGTGTAAGATTATAGGAATACAATGGCAAGGAGTAGTGTAAGATTATAGGAATACAATGGCAAGGAGTAGTGTAAGATTATATGAATATAATGGCAAGGAGTAGTGTGGATTATAGGAATACAATGGCAAGGAGTAGTGTGGATTATAGGAATATAATGGCAAGGAGTAGTGTAAGATTATAGGAATATAATGGCAAGGAGTAGTGTGGATTATAGGAATACAATGGCAAGGAGTAGTGTGGATTATAGGAATATAATGGCAAGGAGTACTGTAAGATTATATGAATATAATGGCAAGGAGTAGTGTGGATTATAGGAATAAAATGGCAAGGAGTAGTGTAAGATTATAGGAATACAATGTCAAGGAGTAGTGTGGATTATAGGAATACAATGGCAAGGAGTAGTGTAAGATTATAGGAATATAATGGCAAGGAGTAGTGTGGATTATAGGAATACAATGGCAAGGAGTAGTGTGGATTATAGGAATACAATGGCAAGGAGTAGTGTGGATTATAGGAATATTAAGACAAGGAGTAGCATAGGATTATAAGAATAAAAAGACAAGAAGTATTATTTAGGATTATGCAAATATATAGTCAAGTAGTTGTGTAGGATTATAGGAATAATATGGCATGGTGTAGTTTAGAATTATTGGACAAAAATGGCACAGAGTAGTGTAGAATTATAGATTTAACATCATAGAGAAGTGTAGGATTATAGGAATATAATGGCAGGGATTAGTGAAAGATTATAGGAATGTATTGTAATGGCAAGGATTAGTGTAAGATTATAGAATATAATGGCAGGGATTAGTATGGATTATATGAATATATGGGATTTTAGGAACCTAAGGGCAATGAGTAGTTTAGATGATAGGAATATAAAGGCAAGGAGTAGTGTAGGATTATAAGAATTAAAAGGCAAGGAGTAGTGTAGGATTATAAGAATATAAAGGAAAGGAATAGTGTAAGATTATAAAAATATAAAGGAAAGGAATAGTATAGGATTATAAGAATATAAAGGAAAGGAATAGTGTAAGATTATAAAAATATAAAGGAAAGGAATAGTATAGGATTATAAGAATATAAAGGAAAGGAATAGTGTAGGATTAAACGAAAATAAAGGAAAGGAATAGTGTAGGATTATAAGAATATAAAGGAAAGGAATAGTGTAGGATTTTAAGAATATAAAGGAAAGGAATAGTGTAGGATTATAAGAATATAAAGGAAAGGAATAGTGTAGGATTATAAGAATATAAAGGAAAGGAATAGTGTAGGATTATAAGAATATAAAGGAAAGGAATAGTGTAGGATTATAAGAATATAAAGGAAAGGAATAGTGTAGGATTATAAGAATATAAATGCAAGGAGTAAAATAGGATTATAGGAATATGATGGCAAGGAGTAGTGTAGGAAATATGGAATATAAAGGTAAAGGAAAGGAGTTGTGTAGGATTATAGGAATATAAATGCAAGGAGTACCTTGTAATTTAGCATTATTATAAGGGCAATATGCAGTGTAGGATTATAATATAAAAACAAGAAGTAGTGCAAAATTATCATTAACCATTTCTATATAATCTTTAAATTTTGATGTCTAATCTTATTCCCATCTGAAGAACCTTTGTGAGAATTTTTCTTATCTTTTATTTTCAGAAAAGACTTGTATGTGCCTGTATTCAAAACACAGAAGCCAATACAGCTAAACTTTGCAAGAAAGGTGAGACTTTGTACAATTTTTTATTTAGATTTTATATGAATCGTGTTGATTACATTTAGAGCCTACAGTTTTAAGGTTGAAATCCAGGGATCCATTTCTTCTTCAAGTACCTTACCATATCATAATACATGATCTGGTTTGACCACTGCTTTGCAAATCCAGCCATCCCAAGGGCTGTCTATACTTCTTGGTGGGTGTCAGGCAAGAGTCAGGCAAGTGTCAGGCAAGAGTCGTCCCCTTTTGAGGGATTGATACTATATATTATTTTTACTTCAATGGAGGTTAGTTTATTTTGCTGCCCATTTCAACTAGCTATGCCATCTTTATCATATGAATTGGTTACAGTGACTCAAGCAGGTACAGTGATCAATATTCCCCATATACTCATTTATTTCACAGCTCTTGACAGCCAGCAATGATAGTTTCAGTGTTGTCTGTGATATGGATGGCAGTTATATAAAGTATTCAGCGATGTAATTGGGTACAATGATTGATTTTTTGTACTATATCCATTCTTGGCTTAAAGACAAAAGCACATAGGAAAAGGAATGTAAACATTTTCATGGAAATATCCTGGAGAGTTTGAGAGTTATGATCTGGACAAAAGAATTATGGACAGAGAGACAGACAGATTGACATAGCTATAGTTATGGATCTCATCTTCCAAGCACCTCTCTAGTATTAAATGCTTAGAGGATAGTGTTAAATGCTTAGAGGATAGTGTTAAATGCTTAGAGGATAGTGTTAAATGCTTAGAGGATAGTGTTAAATGCTTAGAGGATAGTGTTAAATGCTTAGAGGATAGTGTTAAATGCTTAGAGGATAGTGTTAAATGCTTAGAGGATAGTGTTAAATGCTTAGAGGATAGTGTTAAATGCTTAGAGGATAGTGTTAAATGCTTAGAGGATAGGGTCAGAAATGGTCTTGATGTTTATTAAGTGTCAGTCAAACAAGAAAGGTAACAGTAAATGTAGAAGCTTTAAAGTTGTTGTGTTGTCTTGGTTTTCATCATTTTTTGACATATTTTATTAGTGTTGACAAATGTCCTATGCAGAAAATGACAAACACGTGCCTGATTACAAATTTGTTGATTGACATGAATCAAAGAGAAAAGGATAATTAGATAAAAAATGTACTTTATTACATATACCACCTTTCTGAAGTTGACCAACAGTGTGATGTGATCAGAACAAATATTCTTTAAACCGCTCCTGTGGCCAAGTGGTTTGAGCATCTGCCTTGGATGTGGGAGATCGTGGGTTTGATCCCCGGCTGAGTCATACCAAAGAATTACAAAAATGCTACAAACAGCTGCCTTGCTTGGCATTCAGCATTAGGAGGTTAATGTTAGGACTGGTTAGCTTGGTGTCAGGATAATATGACTGGGTGGGACATCATGCTATATGTCTGCGGCATGATGCCCCAGTGATAGACATCACTATAAACTGTCACATGGCAGACATCATAGCGATATGACTGAAAAATTGTTAAAGCTACATTTAAAAATCCAAATCACACACACACACACACTCACACACACACACACTGTAGATAAACAAAAGCTATATGCCTTAAGGTTCTCAAGTTATATACAGGCTATGGAACAGTTTGTGCCTGCCAGGAAAAGTAATTCAAACAGAATAGGGGTGGTTATGTTAAGGACTTTCCTGTTGTAAACAATTTTCAATGATGTTTATATTGCTATGTATTCAACAAGGACTTTCCTATTATGAACATTATCATCGATGTTTCTATTTTCTTTGTATTCAACAAGGACTTTATTATTATAAACATTATCAATGATGTTATGTATTCAACAAGGACTTTTCCATTATAGACATCATTGATGTTATGTATTCAACAAGGATTTTCCTATTATAAACATTATCAATGATGTTTCTATTACTATGTATAATGCTTATCTATTAAGAAGGCCTATTTTCAGAATGGTAATCAAATGGATGTGGGAATTATGTCATCATCATCATCATCATCATCATCATTATCATCATCATCAACAACAACAACAACAACATCAATCACTTAACCCAAGCGGTCATTGGGGCAACACAGTTGAATTTACAATGAATTCTCTTCATGTTTCCCTGTTCTCTATTGCCCTTTGGCAATCACCTAATCCCATGTCTGTCCACTTTTTGATGTTGTCTTCTCACCTCTTTTCTGTCTGCCTCTTCTTTTGCACCCGTGCACTGTGCCTCGCAAGATTATTTTTGGCAGTTCATATGATATTGAGACATGACCATAGTTTATGCTTTTTTACAGTGGTCAACAGGTCTTCATAGGATCCAATGGTTTGTTAGATCCTGTTATGGACTTCTTCATTGCTTACATGGTCAATATATGATATGCCCATCTCTTGCTACATCATAAACACAATAGATCAGATCATGAATTGTTTTGAAATTTTATGACATGCTTTAGCTTTGAATGAGCAGAGTAACACTAATTACATGATTATTACATGCAAGGATGAATGGTAGCATAGTATCCCTGACAAAATCACTTGTGCTTTAACACTGCCCCGTTCCCCACCCCAACAAACATGGAAAAAAGTATAAACAAATAAAACCTTTGTGCTCAAATTGTAAAGACTTTTAGACTTGAAGAAAAAAGGAGTTATAATATTGAAAAAAATAATCCTGTATCAATAATTTTCAGTAACTGAACCTCTCAGACATTTAATGTCATGTCAGGATTGAATTTCACTATATTTCATCATACTAAGAATTGAATGTTCAAATGCATTGTGACCACACAGGTGAAGTTAGCACTTAGACAGCAGTAAACTGAATGTGCATTTCTTGTTTTACTTAGTCATTGTCAAGATGCAACAAATGCAATGGACTCCTTCCTACAGAGCCAACCATAGGGAGGAGGTAGTCATTGCTAGAATTCAAATTAGTCATTGTCACAGAATAAGGCTAAAAATAACTTGGTTTGCCTTTAATCTATTTTATGCTTTATTTGTTGTACTGGTGTACAATGTTACCTGGGGTGAATCACTGACTAGAGTGATTCAAAATTACATGCAGGCAGAGAGCCATTGAAATGCATGGATTACATGGATATTTGACTATGACTATTAATCACTCCTATGGTCTTAAGCTTGATACACTGTAAATTAAGACACAAGTCATTTGGATTTTGTCAGTGGTAGGCAAACTTTCTACCATCGTCTCAGACCATAGGGGTAAGTGTCAAAATTTCGTCTTATTTGATTTGTGAAACTTATTTCTTGGTTTTGTGTCCTGTCGGGTGATGTTTCGTTGGTCTTATTACCATTTTATTAACAAATAGTTTTGTTTTATTGTAGCTTTTTATTTTCCTTTTGGATACGAGTAGCCGTTGGGTACTATAGTAACCTGTTCGATACTATTGAAGGTGGTTGGATACCATTGTAGACAGTTTGATATTAATATAGACCCCAGGAGTCTATTGTGATTGCGGGAGTCTGTCGTGAATTATGGGAGCCATTGGAGTCTGTTGGATCCAATTGTAGCTCATAGGATAGCGGACATTAAGAAAGCTTAATGAACATTATCAGATATCATGGTACATTAGTGGACTAATGAAGTTTCATTGGAACTGTCGAAGCCTAGCAGGAGATTCGGTGTTGAATGAGAGTCGACCACAGATTTTGGTTCATATGTCATATAAACTAGTCAGTTTAGGGAGTGGATTCCAGTTGAGGAGCGTATGTTTGAACGCAGGAAGTAGTCAAAGTGTCAGAAATAACATTTGAGTATTGCTCATTTTCATTCAAGAAATTTTGTGAATCTCAGTTAAATACTTTACAAGATTAAGTGGATCTCATATTTAATTTCTTTTAATTTTTTTTCTTATAGCATGTGATAACATTTGTTAGGTTAAATCATATTTTCATTTTTATTTCATGAGTGTATGTAGAATAATGTATTAGTTATATGATAGTAGTGTACGTGAATTTATTTTATATCCATATCTATATATATATATATATATATCTATCTAGTAACGCATTTTATAAATTCAATCATTAATCACTTTGTGGTTGTTGTTATTCATTTAGTCCAAACAGAAATCCCATTTGGTTTCAATTCTGTTACAGTCATACTTATTTAACCCACTCCTACATACTAAAGGAGAAAACCCACCAGAATGCATATCTTGCAATGAATCATTCACAGTTAAGCACTTTATGCTGGAGTGTTTTGACCTCCAATCTACACGTAATCAATATTACAATGTGCAAGACATGAAGGAGCTCATTGATACAGTTAGTAATTCTTATGTTATAGACTTCCTTAAGGAAGTAAACATATATCATAAGTTATAACTTTTATGTTATCATCTTAAACATTTTTATGTGCTATGTACAGTCTCTAGATTTTAATTGCCTTTCATATGTTTTCGTTGTCATACATTATTTGCAATCCCTGTTGATCGGGAAACTTTATTTTTTATCACCATTACCATTATTATCATTTTACCTTTAGCTATTCATATCGCTGGCCGATACAGACCCTTTTTACCATTTGTATATAATGAAGGATATAACCTTTTGTATGGCGCTAAATGGCCTCTTTGTGCTGGTGCGCCCTAAAAATTCAACCAACCAACCAACCATACAACCAAATGCAATAAGATGAAAAATGTCCATGCAGAGAGATTTTTCTTTCTATTGTGTAACCTTGTGTTGTAGCCTCAGTAGTTTTCCTCTTTTTAACAATACCTATTTTATTTAATTCATTATTTGGTGTTTTAAAAAGGAAGTTTACTTCCTATTACTGTGATAATGCAGCAATTCCATCAATAGTAAATAGATTATTTCAGTATAACTTCTATTTTAGGCAGGCTGGATCAGTTCCCTAGAGTCAGGGGGAGATAACTGTGCTTGTATTGCCTTTGGAGGATCAAAAAGGTCGCAGGTCACGTTTGACTTTGCTAGATGGCACAGACAATTTTATTTACACCTTGACATGATTGAAAGGTTGTTACTGAAACCATTACAGAACTCAAGTGAGTTATATATTTATTTCCTATAGTTTGAGTAGTATATTTTACCCTAAGGATTGAAACCAAATTATGGCTTGGACAAATTTTGATTCTAAAGTTATGTCAGTCAAAACAGTTAGGTTTCATCTATCCTGTATGTATTGATTCCATTACAGTCAGTAAAGTTTCATCCATCCTGTATTTATTGATTTCATTCTAATCAGTTAGGTTTCTTCTGTACTGTATGTATTAATTCCATTATAATCAATTAGGTTTTATCTACCTTTTGTGTATCGATTCCATTATAGACAGTTAAGTTATTGAAGTTTCATCAACTAATCTACTAAACATATACTATTGCTATCTTAGTCGATTAAGTTTTATCCACTAAACATATACTGATGCTGTCTTAGTTGATTAAGTTTTCATCTGCTATTTAAATTGATGCCATCAAAATCAGAATTTGTCTACCATTTAGGTTTGTCACTATCATCGCCAGTACTGAAGGTCATAAAAATCAAAGAAAATGAAAACATAATTATGCAGCAGGTTTTTTTTCATCACAGTATCTTTTATTTATTAATATCACAATGCAAGAAATGGGGACATTTAAATTCATATACCCGACAATCAGTGTTTCACATAGAGCAGAATATTGTGTTCTATTTCCTCCATCTTTTGAACCACTGGGTGCACTTTTCCATTAGAAGATAAAAGATAGAAAAATAAACCTATGTCATTTAGTAGTGGATGTTCATCAACATGACTGTTGGCTCTAATGATGGACATACTTGCAAAAGGTGATAAAAACTGAGATGACAATTAATATCTATTATAAGACCATGTATCTGACATTGAAAACAATACAAGTTTATGATAGTTGGCTGCTCAAATTTGCATGTAAAGTGTTTAACAACTGTTAGAATAACATCTTTTTGAGGCTAATGTCACCACATGGGGGAGGAGGATTGTTTTAAATTTTAAATAACAATGCAAATAAACTATTTGCAATTTAATTTATTACTTTGTTTCATTTGGAAGGAAAGATAATTCAGACAACATAATTATTTATTATAATAAACACTAGTAGATAATGAGTGTACACTAATGGTAAATGAGACATTGATCCAGAACAGAAGATTCCATGGTGCTGCTCATTTCAAGTAAACCAAATCTTGAAACATATTTATGTTTTCATGACTGATTTGAACACTGATAAAACTTTTAGTGCAATAATGTAAATATCCAAGAAAATAATAATAAAGTGAAGACAACAAAGTTAAGGAGGCAGAAATGTCAAAACAGATAAGATTATCTCATTTTTATATCACTATTAATGCATTGTGGAATTTTATTATATTATTTTCCTTTGGCCTTTGAGAATATCTATTCTTTCATTGTTGGAGGGTGTGGAATGCAGTGTCCTCTGCCTTTGGGATCCTCTGTTCAACACTCTTAACTTTACAACACATTTTACAGATAGTGATGAAAAAAAATTCTATTGAATTTTTATTTTAAATTATGCAATTTTTAAAATTTAATTTAGGAAATACCCTTGCAATACCCCATGTTTGAACACGCTTGAGAGAGCTTTAAATCAATAGGTAGTAGTTTAATTTCACATAATTATATCATTTTAAAAGTACAGTGGAACACATGCTTAAATATATAGGTCATACTAAAATTTCACATATATATATTAACTTTTATGGACAGTGGAACACATTCCTAAATATATGTCAGATTATAATTTTGCATAATTATATTATCTTAAAAGTACAATGGAACACATACTTAAATGTATAGGTCAGACTGTAATTTCACATAATTGTATTAATGAACAAGTAAAATGAAATACAGACAGAATTTTTACTTGCTCAAAAATTGCAGGATAAATTGATGTTTTATACTTTAGTGATATTGTTTGACATAAATAGTTGATGTGAATTGTACCTTTTTCCATTCAAGTGTATTAATATGTTAAAAATGTGTACCTTTTGTTGATTTAAAGTGTAGAAGAAGCTTATAGCCTGGGGATAAAAAAGTGAAAAGCTAACGGTCATTTTAGGGCATGATTGACAAAAAATAGATTTTGCAGAAATTTTTTACTTCCTTAGTAAGTTCCTTGACCAAACAATGCGAATGGCTTGTACTTAGAATAGAAAATAAATCTATAGATTCTTTGATTTACAGGTCAGGGGTCACCACATATATTGACTATATGTTAGGTGTTTGAGACCATCAATCATGCTTTACTATTGCTTACTTAGATGCCCATTAAACAGATAGCAAGATTACAGTTCATAGCACTTGTATTGCAAGATTACAGTTCTTGGCACTTGTATTGCAAGATTACAGTTCATGGCAATTGTATTGCAAGATTACAGTTCATGGCACTTTTATTGCAAGATTACTGTTCATTGCACTTGTATTGCAAGATTATAGTTCATGGCACTTGTATTGCAAGATTATAGTTCATGGCACTTGTATTGCAAGATTATAGTTCATGGCATTTGTATTGCAAGAATACAGTTCATGGCATTTGTATTGCAAGATTACAGTTCATGGCAATTGTATTGCAATATTACAGTTCATGGGATTTGTATTGCAATATTACAGTTCATGGCACTTGTATTGCAAGATTATAGTTCATGGCACTTTTATTGCAAGATTACAGTTCATGGCACTTGTATTGCAAGATTATAGTTCATGGCACTTTTATTGCAAGATTACTGTTCATGACACTTGTATTGCAAGATTATAGTTCATGGCACTTGTATTGCAAGATTATAGTTCATGACACTTGTATTGCAAGATTATAGTTCATGGCACTTGTATTGCAAGATTATAGTTCATGGCATTTGTATTGCAAGAATACAGTTCATGGCATTTGTATTGCAAGATTACAGTTCATGGCAATTGTATTGCAAGAATACAGTTCATTGCACTTGTATTGCAAGATTACTGTTCATGACACTTGTATTGCAAGATTATAGTTCATGGCACTTGTATTGCAAGATTATAGTTCATGGCACTTTTATTGCAAGATTACTGTTCATGACACTTGTATTGCAAGAATACAGTTCATGGCACTTGTATTGCAAGATTACTGTTCATGGCACTTGTATTGCAAAATTACAGTTCATGGCACTTGTATTGCAAGATTACAGTTCATGGCACTTGTATTGCAAGATTACAGTTCATGGCACTTGTATTGCAAGATTACAGTTCATGGCACTTGTATTGCAAGATTACAGTTCATGGCACTTGTATTGCAAGATTACTGTTCATGACACTTGTATTGCAAGATTACAGTTCATGGCATTTGTATTGCAATATTACAGTTCATGGCATTTGTATTGCAAGATTACAGTTCATGGCATTTGTATTGCAATATTACAGTTCATGGCATTTGTATTGCAAGATTACAGTTCATGGCATTTGTATTGCAAGATTACAGTTCATGGCATTTGTATTGCAATATTACAGTTCATGGGATTTGTATTGCAATATTACAGTTCATGGGATTTGTATTGCAATATTACAGTTCATGGCATTTGTATTGCAAGATTATAGTTCATGGCACTTGTATTGCAATATTACAGTTCATGGGATTTGTATTGCAAGATTACAGTTCATGGCACTTGTATTGCAAGATTACTGTTTATGGCAATTGTATTGCAAGATTACAGTTCATGGCATTTGTATTGCAATATTACAGTTCATGGCATTTGTATTGCAATATTACAGTTCATGGCATTTGTATTGCAAGATTACAGTTCATGGCATTTGTATTGCAATATTACAGTTCATGGCATTTGTATTGCAAGATTATAGTTCATGGCACTTGTATTGCAAGATTACAGTTCATGGCATTTGTATTGCAAGATTACAGTTCATGGCAATTGTATTGCAAGATTACTGTTAGTGGCACTTGTATTGCAAGATTACAGTTCATGGCATTTGTATTGCAATATTACAGTTCATGGCATTTGTATTGCAATATTACAGTTCATGGCATTTGTATTGCAATATTACAGTTCATGGCATTTGTATTGCAAGATTATAGTTCATGGCAATTGTATTGCAAGATTACAGTTCATGGCACTTGTATTGCAAGATTACAGTTCATGGCATTTGTATGGCAAGATTACAGTTCATGGCATTTGTGTTGCAAGATTACTGTTCATGGCACTTGTTGTATTGCAAGATTACAGTTCATGGCATTTGTGTTGCAAGATTACAGTTCATGGCATTTGTGTTGCAAGATTACAGTTCATGGCATTTGTGTTGCAAGATTACAGTTCATGGCATTTGTATTGCAAGATTACAGTTCATGGCATTTGTGTTGCAAGATTACTGTTCATGGCACTTGTATTGCAAGATTACAGTTCATGGCATTTGTGTTGCAAGATTACAGTTCATGGCATTTGTGTTGCAAGATTACAGTTCATGGCATTTGTGTTGCAAGATTACAGTTCATGGCATTTGTGTTGCAAGATTACAGTTCATGGCATTTGTGTTGCAAGATTACAGTTCATGGCATTTGTGTTGCAAGATTACAGTTCATGGCATTTGTGTTGCAAGATTACAGTTCATGGCACTTGTATTGCAAGATTACAGTTCATGGCATTTGTGTTGCAAGATTACTGTTCATGGCACTTGTATTTCAAGATTACAGTTCATGGCATTTGTATTGCAAGAGAACAGTTCATGGCATTTGTATTTCAAGATTACAGGTCATGGCACTTATATTGCAGATTACAGTTCATGGCACTTGTATTGCAAGATTACAGGTCATGGCACTTATATTGCAGATTACAGTTCATGGCATTTGTATTGCAAGATTACAGTTCATGGCATTTGTATTTCCTATTTCCCTACATTTATATGTAATGATTATTTTAGGGGTAGATACTCAGCTTAGAGTATTCCCATGCATTTATATGTAATGACTTTATTTTGGTAGGGGTAGATTTTTAACATAGAGTATTCCATTGCATTCATAAGTAATTACTTTAGTTTGGGGATTATATATTCAGCTTATAGTATTCCCATGCATTTATATGTATTGACTTTATTTTGGGAATAGATATTCAGATTAGAGTACACCCATGCATTTATATGTATTGACTTTATTTTGGTTGGGTAGATATTCAGCTTAGAATATTCTCATTGCATTTATATGTATTGATTTTATTTTGGTGGGTTAGATATTCAGTTTAGAGTATTTCCATGCATTTATATGTATTGACTTTATTTTGGGGGTAGATATTCAGCTTAGAATATATCCATCCATTTATATGTATTGACTTTATTTTGGTGGGGTAGATATTCAGTTTTGAGTATTCCCTTGGATTTATAGGTATTGACTTTATTTTAGTTGGGTAGAATGCTTAGAGTATTCCCATGCATTTATATGTATTGACTTTATTTTGGTGGGGTAGATATTCAGTTTCGAGTATTCCCTTGGATTTATAGGTATTGACTTTATTTTGGTTGGGTAGAATGCTTAGAGTATTCCCATGCATTTATATGTATTGACTTTATTTTGGTGGGGTAGATATTCAGTTTTGAGTATTCCCTTGGATTTATAGGTATTGACTTTATTTTGGTTGGGTAGAATGCTTAGAGTATTCCCATGCATTTATATGTATTGACTTTATTTTGGTGGGGTAGATATTCAGTTTCGAGTATTCCCTTGGATTTATAGGTATTGACTTTATTTTGGTGGGGTAGATATTCAGCTTAGAGTAGCTCTTTGATGAGTTTTGGATAGCTGTGATATTTTGCTATTTAAAAATATAACAATTTATAAAAAACTTAAAATAATCTGATATTTTAAAAGCAATGATCCTTGTTTCATTGAAGATGTCTTCAAGACCTTTCCTACTTTCTTAAATGATAATGTGACAATAGACATTTTTAAACCTTTTGTTTACATCAGTAAAACATTTTATATTTCAGAGTTCTACACAGAGTTAGTCAACTGTCCTCACAAGACCATGTTGGAAGATGTCATATCTGCATTCAAGATGCTGTGTCAAAAGGTTACACACACATACAAACATGCACACACACACACGCTCACACACTTGATATGTAATTGCCTTACAAGTAACTTCTCGTTGGCTTAATTTGCTATTAATTACTGTTTGAACCTTCACTGTCAAAACAATGCAATTGGCAGAGCCCAATATTTACCACTATATCTATGTTTTGCCAGTGGCTTTATGGGTATTAGCTATCACTTGTTTTCATAAAGAAAATTTCAACCTGTTACTAAACATAAAAAAATTCTTTGAATGCCAAAATTCACTCAAACAACATTTGATAGCATTTTGGCATGAAGACTTTAGTTTGCCACTTTGCCATCAGCCATATTAACTATTCCTAAAAATATAAAAAGCATTAATAAGTTCTTTAGACCAGTACATCCACATTTAGGCTTATTTCATTTTTTTTATTCTTTATCTTCTTTCCCTCCCTGTCTCTCTCCTTCCCCATCAAGATGAATAGATCTTAAAGTGTATCTAGACTTTTGACTCTTAAGTATACATTCATTTAATCAATGAGAAATCACCTTCAGGAATGTTTAAAGATGAGCACTTTAGACCAAAACAAAATGCCAACTATTTGTGTATTGACTTCATTTACAATATGTCTTTAAATTTCCATTTTAAGTAGATCAAAACAAAAATTGATATGTGTGCGTTAATAATGTCACTGTATTGATGAATCTATGGTTGTGTATTTCTTTTGGAATACATAATGGAAAAACAAAGTTTATTCATTTCAAATCAATTGGAAGAGTTATTTCAATGTGCATTCATTTACAATATGACTTTAAATTTCAATTTTAAGTTGATCAAAACAAGAATTTTTGAAAATTAATTTCAAGCACATGAAGTTCAAAGGTCATTGGTAAGTGATATGTGTGCATTAATAATGTCACTGTATTACTGAATCGATAGTTGTGTATTTATATTGTGTATTTCTTTTGGAATACATCATATATTAAATTTCTTTGTAGTGTATTCTTTTTATTATTGAGGCTTTTAATAGACAGAAATATGAAATGATTATATAATTTATTGGTTACTGCATTTGTATGGGAAAATACAAACTCTTTCTTCAAACTAACACTGCACTCCTGTGCTCATGAAGTATTGCTCAGAACTCCTTCAGTTTTCCCATACAAGTACAGTAACTTACAAATACAATTTAGACAAGTCTAATATCTTATTATACACAGTCATTGAGCTCTGTTATATATGTATGTATGTATGTATGTATGTATGTATGTATGTATGTATGTATGTATGTATGTATGTATGTATGTATGTATGTATGTATGTATGTATGTATGTATGTATGTATATATATATATATATGTATATATATATATATATATGTATATATATATATATATATATATATATATATATATATATATATATATATATATATATATATATATATATATCAGCAGTTAGTTAGCTCAAATATCCATTTATTTACGGGCAAGACAAGTCAGCAGTCAATTACCTCTGATTTCTATTTATATATAGGTTGGGCAAGCCAGCAGTCAGTTAGCTGAATGCATCAGAGAAAGTAAAAACATCTTTGGAGCTTCAGTGTTTACCAAGTTTGAAATTCTCATTGATTCTTTAAAGAAATACTCCACAGCTTTTAGTGATATGCTAGCCACAGGAGGCTTTGAATTCTATGGGAAGAATGGCAGGTTTGTCAGTTTACCTCTTTCAAAGTACAATGCTCCATCCATTCTCTTGTCCTTTTTAATACCAGTACGAATTGGCAGAAAATAATACTTTGTTTAAAATCTTTTATGGTTATTAGGTTTGGAAATAATGGTTCACTTACAATATTTAATGAGAAAAAATTGGGATAAGAGATTGCAGAGATATTGTGTGGTAACACACGATTTGTGCAGGTTCATAATTTACATATAAAAATATAGTCGCAAGTCCAAAGGGAGTTTAGAGAAGCTCTCTCCCTTAGTTTGGCATATGAGTGGCTCCTATGTTAGTAATTGTGTTGTTAATACAAGACTTTATAAATTACTTGTAAAGGAATAGAAGTGAGATCAACAGTAGGTATTGAAATATTTATGGAAGGTCATTGTAATAACATAAAACTTGAACAAAAATAGGTTGGCTTGGGTCAGACTTATTAAGTTCTTTGTCTACATTTTTAAGCTGATGAAATATGACAGTATGCATTTCTTTTGTGGCTAAACACCAAGACTACATTTGCTTTGTATAAACTACTAAGATTATGTTGTCGCCAGCAAATACATTACTAAATATTTTGTTGTGGTATTGGCCTTATGTGTAAACATGGAAATAATCAATATTATAAGGTCATAAAAGTGCATAAAGCTATATTATGGTGTCAATGAATCATTATTTGATAACTGAGACAACAACAAAAACGAGACATGAAGAGTATGGTCCGGTTTCATATCCGTGAGCTTTATCTGCCATTTGTATTAGCAAACAATTTTAAGACCCTGGTTCACATAACAAAAGTATTCCACTCTTTATTTTGAAAGTCTTCAAAAAAAATTGTTGCTGGAAATATACTTGCCTCTCCATGCATCACATGTGTAAGCACATATAAATCTCCATGTATCACATGTGTAAACACATAAATCTCCATGCATCACAAGTGCAAACACATATAAATCTCCATGCATCACATGTGCAAACACATAAAAAATCTCCATGCATCACATGTGCAAACATATAAATCTCCATGCATCACATGTGCAAACATAAAAATCTCCATGCATCACATGTGTAAAAACATATAAATCTCCATGTATCACAAGTGCAAACACACATAAATCTCCATGTATCACAAGTGCAAACACATATAAATCTCCATGCATCACATGTGCAAACACATATAAATCTCCATGCATTACATGTGCAAACACAAATCTCCATGCATCACATGTGCAAACACACATAAATCTCCATGTATCACAAGTGCAAACACATATAAATCTCCATGCATCACATGTGCAAACACACATAAATCTCCATGCATCACATGTGCAAACACACATAAATCTCCATGTATCACATGTGTAAACACATATAAATCTCCATGTATCACAAGTGTAAACACATATAAATCTCCATGCATCACATGTGCAAACACATAAAAATTTCCATGCATCACATGTGCAAACATAAATCTCCATGCATCACATGTGCAAACACACATAAATCTCCATGTATCACAAGTGCAAACACATATAAATCTCCATGCATCACATGTGCAAACACATATAAATCTCCATGCATCACAAGTGCAAACACATAAATCTCCATGTATCACAAGTGTAAACACATAAATCTCCATGTATCACAAGTGCAAACACACATAAATCTCCATGTATCACATGTGCAAACACATAAAAATCTCCATGCATCACATGTGCAAACACATAAATCTCCATGCATCACAAGTGCAAACACATAAATCTCCATGCATCACATGTGCAAAGACATAAAAATCTCCATGCATCACATGTGCAAAGACATAAAAATCTCCATGCATCACATGTGCAAACACATAAAAATCTCCATGCATCACATGTGCAAACACATAAAAATCTCCATGCATCACATGTGCAAACACATAAAAATCTCCATGCATCACATGTGCAAACACATAAAAATCTCCATGCATCACATGTGCAAACACATAAAAATCTCCATGCATCACATGTGCAAACATATAAATCTCCATGCATCACAAGTGCAAACACATATAAATCTCCATGCATCACATGTGCAAACACATAAAAATCTCCATGCATCAAGCACAATTTCATATGCCTAGATTGACAAGAACACTAAGTCCTTTTGCTTATATGCACCACATATAGACACATATGTATAGAATGGCATCATCACAGTCCTCTTGCTCACATGCATCACACACAAACACATTTATGCATAGACTGACATTATCATAAAGGTCTCATGCTTACATGCAACACACACACACAGAGACATGTATGCATAGACTGACATTATCATAAAGGCCTCATGCTTACATGCAACACACACAGACATGTATGGATAGATTGATATTATCATAAAGGCCTCATGCTTACATGCAACACACACACTAACATGTATGCACTGACTGACATTATCATAAAGGCCTCATGCTTACATGCAACACACACAGACATGTATGGATAGACTGACATTATCATAAAGGCTTCATGCTTACATAAAACACGCACACACACAGACATCTATGGATAGATTGATATTATCATAAAGGCGTCATGCTTACATGCAACACACACACAGACATGTATGCATAGACTGACATTATCATAAAGGTTTCATGCTTACATGTAACACACACACAGACATGTATGCATAGATTGACATTATCATAAAGGCCTCATGCTTACATGCAACACACACACTAACATGTATGCATAGACTGACATTATCATAAAGGCTTCATGCTTACATGCAACACACACACAGACATGTATGCATAGATTGACATTATCATAAAGGCCTCATGCTTACATGCAACACACACACACAGACATGTATAGATAGATTGATATTATCACAATGGCTTCATGCTTACGTGCAACACACACACTAACATGTATGCATAGACTGACATTATCATAAAGGTCTCATGCTTACATGCAACACACACAGAGACATGTATGCGTAGACTGACATTATCATAAAGGCCTCATGCTTACATGCAACACACACACTAACATGTATGCATAGACTGACATTATCATAAAGGTCTCATGCTTACATGCAACACACACACTAACATGTATGCATAGACTGACATTATCATAAAGGTCTCATGCTTACATGCAACACACACAGAGACATGTATGCATAGACTGACATTATCATAAAGGCCTCATGCTTACATGCAACACACACACACAGACATGTATGCATAGACTGACATTATCATAAAGGCCTCATGCTTACATGCAACACACACACACAGACATGTATGCATAGACTGACATTATCATAAAGGTCTCATGCTTACATGCAACACACACACTAACATGTATGCATAGACTGACATTATCATAAAGGCCTCATGCTTACATGCAACACACACACTAACATGTATACACTGACTGACATTATCATAAAGGCCTCATGCTTACATGCAACACACACACTAACATGTATGCAGTGACTGACATTATCATAAAGGCCTCATGCTTACATGCAACACACACAGACATGTATGGATAGATTGATATTATCATAAAGGCCTCATGCTTACATGCAACACACACACTAACATGTATGCACTGACTGACATTATCATAAAGCCCTCATGCTTACATGCAACACACACACAGACATGTATGCATAGACTGACATTATCATAAAGGCCTCATGCTTACATGCAACACACACTAACATGTATGCATAGACTGACATTATCATAAAGGCCTCATGCTTACATGCAACACACACATAGACATGTATGCATAGACTGACATTATCATAAAGGTCTCTTGCTTACATGCAACACACACACAGACATGTATAGATAGATTGATATTATCATAAAGGTCTCATGCTTACATGCAACACACACACTAACATGTATGCATAGACTGACATTATCATAAAGGCCTCATGCTTACATGCAACACACACACAGACATGTATGCATAGACTGACATTATCATAAAGGCCTTATGCTTACATGCAACACACACAGACATGTATGGATTGATTGATAGTATCATAAAGGTCTCATGCTTACATGCAACACACACAGACATGTATGCATAGACTGACATTATCATAAAGGCCTCATGCTTACACACATATACATGTATGCATGGATTGATATTATCATAAAGGCCTCATGCTTACATGCAACACACACAGACATGTATGGATAGATTGATATTATCACAAAGGCCTCATGTTTGCATGCACCAAACACATATACATAGATTTATAGGATCACACAATCTTCATGTTTTCATTTTACCAAACACATGTGCATAGATTGATGGGATCATAGTCTCCATGCTTACATGCACCAAGCACATATACATAGATTAATGGAATCACAAAAACCATATTCTTAATGAACCACACACAAACACATATGCATAGATTGGCATTGTCTCAGTCTTAATACACAAACACATATGCATAGATTGGCATTATCTCAATCTTAATACACAAACACATATGCATAAATTGGCATTATCTCAATCTTAATACACAAACACATATGCATAGATTGGCATTATCTCAGTCTTACTACACAAGCACATATGCATAGATTGGCATTATCTCAGTCTTAATACACAAATAGATATAAGAGATTGCATTATCTCAGTCTTGCTACACAAGCACATATGCATAGATTGGCATTATCTCTCTTAATACACACATATGCATAGATTGGCATTATCTCAGTCTTACTACACAAACACATATGCATAGATTGGCATTATCTCAGTCTTGCTGCACAAGCACATATGCATAGATTGGCATTATCTCTCTTAATACACACACATGTGCATAGATTGGCAGAATCAAATTGTCCTCATTCTTACAAGCACCATACACACAAACACATATGCATAGATTGGCATTATCTCAGTCCTCTTGCTTATGTGCACCACACAAACATGTGTAGATATTGATTGACATGATCATAAAGTTCTAATTCTTACCTGCATCACACACACACATACAGGAAAATATGTATACATTAGCACAACAGTATAGTCCTCATGCTTGCACACCCCACACAAATATACATAGATTAAAAGGATCTCACAGTTGTCATTTTGCATGTACTGCACACATAAATACATATTTTTTTTTGGATTGACAAAATCACACAGTTCACATGCTTACATGCACCACACACAAACACATATGCAATGATTGGCAGGATTTCACAGTCCCCTTGGATAAATTTGTACAATAGTAGTTTGTTTACATTTTTAGTTCCACCTTTGAGAAAATGCAGCAGTCCTTTCGGATACTGTTGAAAAAGGATAAACTTGACTCGCCCAGTTATGCAGTGATATTTAAAGAAACTTTACAGTTTCCACTTATCAAGATGTCTGAATATTCCAAATTACTTGCAGGATTTGCAGATTTGTATCCCAAGGTAAGTTTACTGTTTTCTTTCTTTGTTGAGGTTTGTTAGAGCTGTGTATGGTCATTTATACACTACACCAAACTTGAATAATGGACTTTCCACAAAGTTTTAGAACTTAAAATATAGCTATCAAGACACAGGTATAACTTTATTTTAGGACAAGAAATGTAAGACTTAATGTTTGAACTAGAAATTTAAGACTTAATTTTAGGACTAGAAATATAAAATCACATTTTAGGACTAGAAATGTAAGCCTTAAATGTAGGACCAGAAATGTAAGACTTAAGATTTGGACTAGAAATGTAAGATTTAATTTTTGCATCTGAATTGCAAAATATACATATAATGTCATCTTAAATTTCCGAAAAAGGCAGACATTGTACATATGAAATCAAACATGAAACTTTGCCTCACAACTTTTACCATACAACACAGAAGAGAGGGCCAAGAACAGATGGATACAATACATGGAGTACATTTTCTGTACTGTTAACTGCTTACCACAGTCTCACAGTACTCTTTGACAGAGTTGTATGTCATCTTATTGCATACCTCAGTGCCATCATAGAGTACTCTATGGCAGAATTGTATGTCATCTTATTGCATATCTCAGTGCCATCATACTCTTTGCCTGAATTTTATGCAATGTTAACTACCTATGACAGACCCCTTTACCAGAATTGTATGTGATGTTCATTGCCTACCTATGACAGACCCCTTTACCAGAGTTGTATGTGATGCTAACTGCCTACCTATGACAGACCCCTTTACCAGAATTGTATGTGATGTTCATTGCCTACTTATAACAGACCCCATTACCAGAGTTGTATGTGATGTTAACTGCCTACCTATGACAGACCCCTTTACCGGAATTGTATGTGATGTTCATTGCCTACCTATGACAGACCCCTTTACCAGAGTTGTATGTGATGTTCATTGTCTAAATATGACAGACCCCTTTACCAGAGTTGTATGTGATGTTCATTGCCTACATATGACAGACCCCTTTACCAGAACTGTATGTGATTTTAATTGCCTACCTATGACATACCCTTTTACCAGAATTTTATGTGATGGTAATTGCCATCCTCTGTTACCTGAATTTTGATCTTAGGTAAACATGGCCCTGATAGGCAAACACCAGGCCACTGACAAGTTTTGATTTAAATATTACCTGAAGAGGAAGGAGTCACAAAATAAGCGATTTTACATCAGTAGTTGAGCAATCATCTCAAAATGTTTTAAATGATGTGTGGAAAGATGTTTGGTAGAGAACAGGCTGCAAACTGAGGGGAGGAGAAAAACATATAAAAGGACAGATCATCTGCTGATTCCTGTGGTGAAGACAGATAATTCAGCATAAAAATCCACTTTCAAAAGAGTTCCTAGAAGATTGCATTGAACATGATATGTTATTGGCCATTACTATTAACCATGTAAATCTTGCAGAACAATGACTTTGACGGTAATGTTACAGATCAATGGCCTGAGGTGATATTTAGTGATTAAACAAATTATAATATTTTTGTTTGGAGGAGTGCTAAAAATTTTTTTTTTTACCTGAGTATCTTGACAGATATAGTGAAAAAAAAGAGGAGGTCTATGTTATATGATACGTTTTGTGGCTGCATAACTTACAAGGGTGTAGGAAAATTATCCCAGACTGGGGGAATACTAAATTCTGAAAATTATCAACATTTTATATTGCTGCCTATGGCTGCTGTTTTTTTTAAAAAAAATTCTCTATTTGTCTTTTATTTTTCAAGGTCATCATGTGCCCCCTCCCCGCCAACAATTTGAGGACAACACAATAAAAAATAGAAAATCTGAACCATGATCACCACAAAATCCAATCATTAATGTAACTAAAAATATACTGAGAGCTTCAAAAATATGTGATTAGATGAGAGAAAGTGATATTTATTCCATGGAAAATCTCATAGCTGAAGAAAGTCTGATATTGTCTCAATCAAAATTTAGAGCTGTAATAAGAATATTGCAAGAAAGTCATTCTTAGTTCTGAGAGGTAAGGGGCAAATAACCAATTTTACACAGTCAGTACACTTTAAATATAGTTTGTTCCATTTAGCATTTTTGATAAGACTATGTTAACACATCACCAAATGTCATACTGATTGGTCCAAGTATGCCCATGGAATTCTTGTGCAATATTCCCTTTACTAAGTTAATGCAATTGTTTGACTTTTTTTAACACTGCTTCTGGAATGTTTTGTTTTAATATTTATATCAACATTTTGGCAGCTATTTCCTGAATTGATTGCCCAAAGGAAATTTTTAAAAAAAGGTCATGTTTTGCTGAATAGGCCAATTTACCCCACATGGCCTTATCACACAATGTATAGCCTATCATGTGCTGAAAATTTGCACTCAAAACAAGAACAACAACCGCAAATAAAAACTACGGATCAGTATTGGTTGATTGATAGTGGAGTGTGTGTGTGTGTGATTTAGATTTTTAATGCAGCTGTAAAAAGTTTTTAATCATATCACTACGATGTCTGCAGTTTGACAGTTTATAGTGAAGTCTAGCACTGTGGCATAATGCTGCAGACATGTGGTATGATGTCCCACCCAGTCACATTATCCTTATACCAGGTCGACCAGTCCTAGCACTAACCTCTTAATTCTGAATGTGAATAGTGGATAATCGATAGTGGAAGGGGTTGGCAGTATACTGGTATCATAGAAGCCACCCTGTATACATGCACAGTTAAATGTTAAGTGTTAACTTAAAGAAGCAGATAAACTCACCTCTCTTCACAGATGAATGTAGACATAAACAGCCTCTCAACTGACAGAAACTTATCCAACCAAAGCATTCTTATGAGGTAAAGTAGCTGAAACGAGCTAATATTTCTTATTATTTTGTTGCAATTTGAACCTTAAACAAAATTTGTCTATGTCTGATGTAGTCTGTTGTTCCAATCAAAAAATGCAAGTATCCATTCACAAATTCATGGCAGTAAATCTGGATTTTCTACATCCAGTGATCATTCCTTTACATGAATATCCAACACCTGGAATGCTTAGTAGTAAAATGAACCTTGATCATCTAACCCTAACCATAGTCAAAGCATACAACATCACACAAAATTTATACATTGGACATTCTGTAATGAAATATGATTTTGTTAGTGTAAAATATTCTATTTATGTAGGACAGTTTTCCTAATTGATTTGTAATTTGTAAAGACATATATTTTAAAATATTAATGGGTATAGACTGCATCTGGAACTATTTGTACATGCATCAAATGAAATGTGCATTGTCTCAGAATAAACAAAATTAGTTTTTCTTCTTTCTTTCTAAACTAATACTTGTCTTGTGGAGCTGATCAAACTTGGCAGTATGTTGTTGAATATGACCCTTGTCACTTTTAATGCTAGAAAAATCAGAATATAAAATTGAAAAATAATTTTTACATCTCTTTTCCAGGATTCCAAAGAAAATGATTTGCTTTCATGTCTGGCTTTAAATTGGGAACATCTGGATCGTATATCCAACACTGAGTTGGGAATTGCTGACAACACAAGATGTTTCTGGGAAACATGTCCATCTAAATTCACAGTAAGTGAATCATCTTTCAATACACAAATATGAGAATGGCTTTTGTTACATAATGATTTTGTTTTAAGGAGATTTCATTTATCAAATCAGATATTTTTTTCTAATTGTAGCACAAGGGAGGTAACTCTGCAGTAATAAATACTTAGGTTTGATTCCAACAGATTATGTTGATTTCATACAACCAAAAGAATAAATATTCAATAGTCCAGGAGAACAATATCCTCACTGCAGCCCGAGTGAAATAATTAGTGTTGTGAGTTCTTATATCTTTAGCAATTAAAAGTTTCTGATTTAGTTGTTTCCGAGAATGAAAATAGTGCAGCTTGTTCTGATTAAATTGTATTATGCTATCTTGTGTTTGTAAATATCTCTTACATCACACTGCTTTGTCACAGTAGACAAGAGATCCATACACATTATGTTGTATCTATTCACCCATTGAAAATAAATTTCCTCTGTAAAATATAGTTCCACCAACTCATAAAAAAAATATATTCTTTAACAGAGGTGTATAATCAATCCATATTCAATACAACATGTTGATCATGAAAGCTGTACTATTCCTTGTATGTAACACAAGTGGCTCAGACTCTGAGCTTTACATCTCATTAAATGATTGATATCTCATACTTGAGTTGCTGACTTTTAGAACATTGCATCTCAGCAGATCCACTGATATCTCTTGAGTAGCTCATGCTCAGAGCTTTGCATCTCATCAGATCCACTGATATCTCAAGCATGTGACTCACTCAGAGCTTTGTACCTCCTTAGATCCGCTGATATCTCATACTTTCCTGGCTCATACTCAGAGCTTTAGATCTCCTGAGATTCACTAATATCTCATACTTAAGAGGCTCACACTTTGCGACTTTGCATTGTATCAGATTCAATGATATGTGTCTTGAATTATTTTTGACTACTTATAAAAACAAAGTTATATGCATGGAGTGTTTATGCATTTATTTGCAGTGAATATCTTTATTGTATGCATGTGGGAATTTGAGAGCATTAATAGATGACAAACTGGGATATAAGCGATTTTAGAATTACAAATTGTATAATTTTATTAGCTGATAATTTAATTATTATATGAGAGTTACAAATAGCAAATATATCTAGATGTCTTTGAATAAAAACTGACACATCCACATCCACACGATGGTTTTTAATATATAAATTGCCAATCAGTCTTACCTGACATTAGTATGTTTAACTATCCATTTTTTTTAAATTGTCAAGTTGTCTCACCTGACAGCATGTTTAGATTTTCCCTGGTCAAAACTTTGCCAAGCTATCTCTCTTGATAGTGGTATGGTTAACTAATCCCGATCGAAAACTTTGCCAAGCAGTCTCACTTGGCATTAATATGTTTAGCTATCCCACATTCAAAACATTGCCAAGCTGTCTCACCTGAACTTGGTCTATGTTGTGAAATATTTATATATGCATGTTTTAGAGACTGACCTGGATTTTCTTTGTAGTTTCTTACTACTCAAATCCAATATGGCTGTCCCCCAGTCAAAAACATTGCCAAGCCATCTCACCTGAACTTGGTATGTATAGCTGTCCCCCAGTCAAAAACATTGCCAAGCCATCTCACCTGAACTTGGTATGTATAGCTGTCCCCCAGTCAAAAACATTGCCAAGCCATCTCACCTGAACTTGGTATGTATAGCTGTCCCCCAGCTAAAAATATTGCCAAGCCATCTCACCTGAACTTGGTATGTATAGCTGTCCCCCAGTCAAAAACATTGCCAAGCAATCTCACCTGAACTTGGTATGTATAGCTGGGCCCCCAGTCAAAAACATTGCCAAGTCATCTCACCTGAACTTGGTATGTATAGCTGTCCCCTAGTCAAAAATATTGCCAAGCCATCTCACCTGACAATGGTATGCTTAATTAACTCCATGTCAAAACATTACAACAAATTTGATACTTTGCTTGCACATCTGCTGTGTTTGTAAACCCTTGCCCACCAAATGGTGACTCAGAATGCTAATGCAAGCGAGACAATAAAGTGTTGGAGTCTACAGTTAAGTCACTGTATACAATATGGTGTAGAATATTTATATATGTATGTTTTAGAGACTGACCTGGATTTTCTTTGTAGTTGCTTACTACTCAAATCCAATATTTCCTTATTGGAACTGAGAAGTAGTACCGGTTTTTCCATCAGGTATTATCCCCAGTGAAATTATTGTTTGGTAATTAACTGTCCTCAAATCCAGCCCTCCAAGAAGGAAAGAAATTATGCATTTCCTGTCTATGTAACATATAGACAAATCTATGCATATATTGAAATCAGCATCCTTTAATTCCGTTTTGACACAGATGAATACTAAATCAACAATATTCCCCAGTTTGACTAATACACAACATTGAAGACAACCAAAGTTCTGGTGCAGTATGAATTTTGATACAGTGTTTTCTTTTCTAATGTTGTTGATTTTAGAACTCCATCATGGGAAGGTGTCACTGATTATGTGTAAAATATTTGTCCCAAAACAACTAATTATATATAATAGGTTTGATTACTAGCCCCTGATTATATATCTCAGCCAAGAATGGCAGAGGTTTGAGTACTAATTGCCCCAATTGTAATAAATCAGCTAGTGATTTAAAACAGTTGAATTTGTAAAGTAGCTGTTATCTGAATATGTAGTAAAATTATGTGCAAGATAATGTATTCATGTGGCTTCATTCTCTCCTATTAAGAAATTGAAATTCCCTTTTGTTTTATTTTATTTGACACAGATAATAAAATCGCGAATGCTTGACAATGTATTTCCAGACTGACTACATGTATGGGTACTTCCACAGTACACAGACTTTTGTCACTACCACTGACACACAGCTGGATAAACCAAAGGTGCAGATTTTTCCTAGATCAAATAACATTGCTTAAATTGCTGCTGCTTTAAAAATCCTGCTTCCCAGTTTTTCCTCCCCTTCCAACATTTCTCTTGTAACTGAAAAAAGATAATTTAGTATTGAGTTACAAAAATAGTAACCTAAATATGAGATCCTATGGCATTTATTTGCTATTTATGAAAAATTTCAAATTGATTTTCATTAAGTATAAAATGCAACCCAAATCTTGCAAAAGTTGTTTGTTCACTGTATATATCTTAAATGTTGCATGCATCCAGTCCTTTCTTCATGCCAGTGTTTTCAATTCAGCTTTTGCTCTGCATTCCCCTTCTTGTTCATCATTTGATTGCAAATGTTATATTTACATTTTCATTCAGTTGCTGTTATCAACTACTTAATATTTTTCATTTACTTTAGGTTCTGACCAGTGATAATTTAAACCACAGATTACAACATAATTGCACACACACACACACACACACACACACACACACACACACACACACACACACACACACACACACACACACACACACACACAGGAGCAGACCATTTTGATCTCATAGGTAAAGAGTGGTGCCCAAGAAATATTTATGTTAAGGAAAGAAAAAGCGAAGTAATCTGTATTCAGATTAAAATATATGATAGTAACTGTGACAACATATTAATACACAGCAAAGACTGAGAACAGCAAGTTTGATGGTAGCAACAAACTCCACAACCGAATTTGCTTCAATGGTTCAATTGTGAAGTTTTTGTACAGCTGTATCAATTTGGCCTACAGTACTGAACAGTGTGATAGGATATATGGCCTACTGTACTGTACAGTGTGATAGGATATAAGGCCTACTGTACTGTACAGTGTGATAGGATATATGGCCTACTGTACTGTACAGTGTGATAGGATATATGGCCTACTGTACTGTACAGTGTGATAGGATATATGGCCTACTGTACTGTACAGTTTGATAGGAAATATGGCCTACTGTACTGTACAGTGTGATAGGATATATGGCCTACTGTACTGTACAGTGTGATAGGATATATGGCCTACTGTACTGTACAGTGTGATAGGATATATGGCCTACTGTACTGTACAGTTTGATAGGATATATGGCCTACTGTACTGTACAGTGTGATAGGATATATGGCCTACTGTACTGTACAGTATGATAGGATACATAATATAGGATATTAAACTAGTATGTTTATATCTGATAGGAAGCTAAAATAATTACTGATGCATGGATTTTATGCGGATAATATAAAGGATCATGTCATATTTTAAGCATATAAGTAATTCCATGGCTGTATTACAGTTCCAAACTTGAATAAAAAACAGTAGTAGTAGTAGTAGAGAGAGAGATTGATTACTATTTCAGTATTGTTATATTAAAATGGAGAGAGAAAGGTAACTTGGAAATTGAAATCTTCATTGCTAACTTGCATTATTATTATCATCTTGTGTAAAAGGTGAAAGGTTATATTCCATTTTTACTCATGTACAAGGGCAATGCATCAGAGAAAGGTTTTATTTCGTATTTACTCATTTGCACTGCTATTTCAGTGACATGATTGTGTATTATTGTTCCTTTTATGCACAGCTATTATCAGTGACATGATTATGTATTATAGATATTCTTGTACAAAAGATACAGCTATTTCATTGACCTGCTTATGTACAGTAACATATCTATTTCATTGACAAGCTTATGTACAGTGACAGCCATTTCATTGACATGCTTATGTAGTGACAGCTATTTCATTGACATGCTTACTATTTCATTGTCATGCTTATGTACAGTGACAGCTATTTCGTTGACATGCTTACTATTTCATTGTCATGCTTATGTACAGTGACAGCTTTTTCATTGACATGCTTATGTACAGTGACACAGCTATTTCATTGACATGCTTATGAACAGTGATACAGCTATTTCAATGATGGTATGTTGTGTTCTTCTGCATTTACGTAAGCAATGCTATTGTTCCTCATGTACATGGGCACTGCTATTTCAGTGATATAGTATATTCCTTTGTTCTGCATGCACATGAGCAGTGTTATTTCAGTGACAGGTTATATTCTATTGTTCCTCATGTACATGGGCACTGTTATTTCAGTGACTGGGTATATTCAATTGTTCCTTATGTACATGAGCACTGTTATTTCACTGACAGTATATTCCATTGTTCCTCATGTATATAAGAAGCACTATTTCACTGATAGGGTAAATTCCATTGTTCCTCCTGTATATGGCAACTGTTACTTCACCGACAGGGTATATTCCATAGTTTCTCATGTATTTAGCACTGCAATTATATTTTATTGTTCTACATAGACAAGGGCACTGCTATTCTGGTTCTATTCCTTTGTCAGTTAATACCACTCAATAAACACTTCATTAATTCTTATAATCACTGCTCACCAAAAACCACATGGTACATGGCTGTGCAAAGTTGTTACCTGATAATTAAATGTGACTTTATATTGGGTTTATCATTTATGGTTCAATGTTCAACTTTCATGATTTATTGTCTAGCATTCAGTTTTGTGGTCTGCACTGATTTACACATTTTTCTTTGTTTTGATCACCATTTGTTTACATGCTCATTCATCATTTGTGTAGTTCATGTACCATTCATCTTTCCTTAAGCATTCAGTTTGCATTTCAAATAGGTGTATAAATATTTCAGGATTTGTACAAGGTAAGTTTTATTGATATGTCCATCTTGTCAGATGTCCAGCATAATAGTAACATTGTTATTTGTATTTGTCTTGATCTGTCATAGATTAAACCCTGTATATGTATCTGTCTGTCCACAAACTACATTAAAACTGATGTTAATAATCAGTAATGTTGTTTGTTTTCTTGAACAGTTGATAACAGAGTCATATTACCTGGTAATACATCTTGAGGTGTACAACACCAATATGCCAAAGGTTTGAGATGGATTTGACATTCAGGCCCTGGTCAATTTGGGGATGGGGGTGACTTGCAGGCCATAGGCCACATGGAGTTGGGTTTGACCTGCAGTCCATGGCCAGTTTGGTGGAGGGTTGTACATGCTAATCATAGTAATCTTGGGTGGTATTGACTTGCAGGCCATAGACCTATTGGAGTTTGGCTTGACCTGTGGTCAATGGCAAGCATGGTAGAGAATTTTACCTGTTGACCATGGCAAGCTTGGGGTAGGCTGGCAATGAATGCCATAGGTCACTATAGTTGGCCTTGACCTGCAGTCCACAGCCAGCATGGTAGAGGGTTTTACATGCTGACCATGGCAAGCTTGGGGTGGGCTTTACATGAATGCCATAGGTCACTATAGTTCAGCTTGACCTGTGGTCCATGGCTAGCATCATAGAGGGTTTTACATGCTGACCATGGCAAACTTGGGGTGGGCTTGACATGCAGGCCATTGCCATTTTCATCTTGTATTTGTGTTCATACTCTATTTTTCCCAGGAGAACCTTCAGACAGCAACACGTCGTCTGCTTCGAGAAAGTAAGACACACCCATTGACCCTGCAGAGTAGTGGGAGATTTTCCACTCATGTCTTTTACCTCTTCACGGACGTCTTTGTACACTACCAGGTCAGACACTTCTTACTGCTTTTTCCCTTTTTTTTATTTAGAAGAGTTTATGTGATTGTCTTTTGTCCAGTTTGATGTGTCCATTAGCACAAGTTTGTTATAGCTACTTCTCCAAAATCCAATATGGTTGCCAAGGTGATACAGTAGAACATGCTCAGTAATGCTTTGTATGTTGGTATTTATGTGTGACATTAAACAAGATGATGTGATTCTTATGTTGGTACACCAGAACTGCAAACTAGATTATCGTGTCTTTACATATGGTTCAAAACAAAACTTGATCTTGCAAAAGAAAAATATTATTCATGTTATCAACAGCCTCACATAAAGTTATTTTCGATATACTTAAAGTTAAAGTCCATCAGAATCTAATGCAGCCTTCATCTGTATGAAAAGTAACATTGAGACTGTGTTTGAATGACCTTTTGATCAACCAATCTGAAATATGCTGCAGCTTTCAGTCGTGAAGAAATCTGAATAACTTAAGCAAACAGATGATAAAGTGTATATGAAATGGGGACTTTTTTATTAATAATTTTTTTAAATGAAAACTTATAATGCCAATTAGCAATGTGGATAGCAAAACATGACAGCTACACCTTGGTGGATTGATCAGATATTTCAGTGCTTTATCCTGGTGTCTACTTTTGAATGTCATAGTTGTCTCCCTTAGTATGTAATGCCAGTTAACCAACAGCATGTAGCGGTAGTGCTTTTAACTTTGGCCAAAAATAGCAGAGGCAGTTGACTTTAAAAGAATACATTTTAAATTTGATATCAAAAGTATGACTATGTACCAGAGAGATGTAATTACAGGTGTATTTGAGGGAACTGGTGTATTTGTACGAACACAGACCAGCAGTGGAAAATTGTTTATTTATGAGTCCATTCTAGTTGTGTGCTTACCTTCTCTTGATCATGCATGAACATTGGATTATCTAATAGAATTGTAGAGTTATGTAGGATATAGGATTATCAAATTGAAATTTGTGTAGTTAGGGACATATGACTATTTGAATTATAATTGTAGCTGATTGCAGTGTCTTTGCTTAAATTGTTCCTAAGTTTTGCAGCAGATCATAAGGCTATGTTACATGGTCTGCTCACAATAAAGGTGAACATTGGATTATCTAATAGAATTGTAGAGTTATGTAGGATATAGGATTATCAAATTGAAATTTGTGTAGTTAGGGACATATGACTATTTGAATTATAATTGTAGCTGATTGCAGTGCCTTTGCTTAAATTGTTCCTAAGTTTTGCAGCAGATCATAAGGCTACGTTACATGGTCTGCTCACAATAAAGGTGAATATTGATACATACTTTCAGAAAAAACCCACATATTTATAAATCTCCAAAAGTATGTGACTATTTATATATTGTTTTGGTTTGGATACATTTTGTTTATTATATACAGTATTTGTTCTTACTTGTCTATTATTTTGACAGAATTCCACAAGTCAGGTGTATCCATTGGAAATGGTTTGGATAGAGACCCCAACAGACTCTGATAGTCAAAAGTAAGAACTGTCACATAATTTATTTTTATGATTCAAATTAAAACTTATTTGTTCACTACAAGATGTAATGATTTTTAGCTTGGAGGGATGTCATCTCTCAAAACCCATGTTATATCATATGCTTTCATTATCGCCCATAATGGACCCTGATAATGTAATTCTCACTCATGACCATTTCTCTTTAATTTTCACCCATCATAGACCCTGATAATGGAGTTCACACTTGTATGATCATTTCATTTTCATTGTCTCCCATAATGGACCCTGATAATGTAATTCACACTCATGACCATTTCTCTTTAATTTTCACCCATCATAGACCCTGATAATGGAGTTCACACTTGTATGATCATTTCATTTTCATTGTCTCCCATAATGGACCCTGATAATGTAATTCACACTCATGTGAATATGACCATTTCACTTTAATTGTCTCCTGTCATGGATTCTGATGATGCAGTTCACAGGAAACACACCTTTTTCTGCAGAATACTTGATCATATTTTCTAACCTTCAGATTGTTTGATTATCATTCCCTCACACTCAAATATTTCACTGGAATTGCCTCCCCTCTTTTTGTTCTTCAGAAATCTGTTAATAATGAAGACTCCAGAGGAGACCTTGACATTGAGTGCTCCATCATCAGCTGGCAAGGTATTTTCATTTTATCATTTTTGGTCATTGTATCACCTGCATTAGCATGATGAGACAGGCAACATATTAGTTGAAACAAGATTTTTCTTCATCAACAAGACATGTTTTTTTATTGCCAGGTACAGTGGTAAGATATCAATGAATGGATGAAGGTGAGGCATAAACAAAGCTGAAGGTATAAATTTAGTAAAGTATTGAACATTAGGAATACATCTAAAGACTATTTGAAGGTTCCATTTGATACAATATGACTAGGACAAAGTGTCATGTATTAGGAAAACATCTAAAGACTATTTGAAGGTTCCATTTGATGCAATATGACTAGGACAAAGTATTGTGTATAAGGTCTGTTTAAAGTTGCATTTGATATGATTATAACTATGACAGACTGTTTTATGCCAGGTCATGAATTACTCTATTCTTTCTTTAGAGAAATAATATTTGATAAATCACTGGAGTGGAATACCAGATAATAAATTTATATTTTTACTTCTGGATTGATAATGTTTTGACCAAGACATTTGACCTATCTTGGACACTTTGATGGTGTAATGGTAAGTATGGCTGCTATACATGGAGAAAAATTACATTCTCACAATTTGCATAAACATCTTTTGGTTGCTTTTATTTATTTTGTCTTACCTTCATCTATGAAAGAGAATTATGTTACTACAGATATTTTCTGAGTGGATATACACAAAGCAGAGTATAACATAAAAAGGTAAACTACTAACATTATCACACAGAATAAAGTAAGAATTCTGTTATTCATATTTCCAGCCAAGACCTTTGAGTATAAAAATTGAAAATTTGATTGCACTGAATGAAGATCAGATGTATTATATTTTATACCTGAAAACTTGAACATTTTCACCCACTCAGTGATATATACCAATTATTCTCTCATTTCAAGCACATATCCTCTTTGTATTGTGTATCAGGAATGCATCAAGGGACTATTATTAAGTTTTATTGGATAACAGTGTGACTATGACAAAGTATACTGTATTTGCAACATGCCAAGGGACTATTTTGAAATTCCATTGGATAACAGTGTGACTATGACAAAGTACACTGTATTTGCAACACATCATGGGTCTATTTTAAAGTTCCATTGGATAACATTATCACTTTTGCAAGCTATAAGGAACAGATTCAGGTATTGTTTCAAATTTTTCCAGTTGCTACTTCTTTTGAATACTTACAGGTGGAGTGGTTGATGTCATTGAACTCAGCCATCAGTAAAGTTCTGGCTGACCACAAGCCATTACCAGAGTCTCGTCACACCAGTTCAGATAGACTGACACCCCCTGTCATCAGACATGGGACACACACTTTCACCAAACCTGGTCCAAACAAAGATGCAGTCTATACAGGATACTGGATAAGCGGCACCATGCATGGAATGTATGTAACTGTTATTGTCTTGACAGTACATAACTGCTCATAGTCATGTGTTTCAAAGACATTATGTAACTGATAATTGTCAAAACAGTATATTTCACTGCTAATTGTCTTGAGATTATGACACTGCTAATTGTCATCGCTGTATATTTCACTGCCAATCGTATTGACTGTTATGTCACTACTAATTGTCTTGACTGTTATGTCACTACTAATCTTGACAGTTGTCATTGCTATTAAAATGTCTTGATTGTTATGTCACTACTAATTGTCTTGACTGTATATTTCACTGCTAATTGTCTTGACTGTTGTCACTGCTAATCATCTTAACTGTTGTCACTGCTAATCATCTTGACAGTATATTACTTATTGTCTTGACTGTAAATTTCGACACTATATGTCTTGACTTATGTCACTACTAATCATCTTGACAGTATGTTGCTACTAATTGTCTATATGTCTTGACTTATGTCACTACTATTCATCTTGACAGTATGTTGCTACTAATTGTCTTGACTGTATTATGCCACTGCTAATTATCTTGACTGTTGTGTCACTGCTAATTGTCTTGACAGTTATGTCAATGCTAATTGTCTTGACAGTAAGGTCACTGTTAATTGTCTTCTGATTGTCTTGACAGTATGTCACTGTTAATTATCTTGACAGTATGACACTGCTCATTGTCTTGACATTATGTCACTGTTAATTGTCTTGACAGCATTTCACTAATTTTTGTCTTCACAGCATGTCACTGCTCATTGTCTTGACACTATGTCACTGTTAATGGTCTTGACAGTTTATCACTTCTAATTGCTTTGACAATATTTTACTGCTAATTGTCTTGACTGTATATTTCACTGTTAATTTTCTTGAGAGTATGTCACTGCTAATTGTCTTGATGGTTATGTCACTAATTGTCTTGACAGTATCTCACTGTTAATTGTCTTGACAGTATTTCACAGCTGATTGTCTTGACAGTATGTCACTGCTAATTGTCAGGACTGTTACATAACTGATAATAGCCTTGTCTGTTATGTCACTGATAATTGCCTTTACTGTACATAGCTGTGAATTATTATAAATGTATGGAACTGTCAATTATCATGACTGTATAACTGAAAATTGCCTTGACTTGTTGATAGATAAGTGAAAATTGTCTTGAAATTTTATCATTGCTAATTGCCTTTTTTCATGATGTTTGTACTAAAATATAAAAAATAATTTAAAAATAATAATTTTAAAAAATTTAATAAAAAATAATTTAATTTAAAATAATTTAACTCAGCATTATTAGAATTATATCATTTTGCAAAACAAAAATGGCATTTCTCTGTCAGGACTCAGATCTATAGATAAGTTTCTCAGGAATAGAAGATTGTCGCATTGAATCAAAAACATTGTTTGGTCTCTAAATTTGTAGAGTAGTCTCTGCAGAGAAAGGAATCATTGGTATCTTGTTCAAGCAGAAGTATTATTTGTTTTTTGCTTTTGTATATAATTTATGAGGAGAAGGGAATCAATGTTGTCTTGTTATAGGAGTATTCAATAAAGACACCTGGTATAACACAAAATTGTATGAATGTATGTTTAATAAACCAATTTGGTAGACATACCTAAAAATACATTAATTTGGGGCTTACTTTAAAGAACATAATAATTATAGATTAAACTTGGCATATGAGTATATCTTAACAATGTCTGAGATAAGATTGTTGATTTTATATCCATGATAATAGTTCAAGGTCAAATACAATGATTTTATAATAATGCTCTTATCCTGTGAACAAGTTAACACAAACATAAAAGGAAATGTTTGACACCAGATTTAGTATATTGGAGTTTCTCAAGAATATCTTAGATGATTTCATTATCAGCATTTAAGAGATAGAACCATCTTCACAGAGAATTTTGTGTATATTCATTGTACCTTTAATGTTATTATTTTATATGGTAACATCAATAAATAAAAATGTACTTGATATGTCATATAAAGCAGGTGCATGGCTTCATCAATGCAAATGCTACTTACTAAGATATAGATGAATTAATAAACAGACTGTTTACCATTGTTATTATTTTAGTAGCTTTTAAACCATAATAGGTCATCAAAATAACAAGGTTGTGTAAACAATAAACCAAGTCAGACAAGTATTGGCACTTCACTCTTATGCTAGACACCAATCATCTTATTTTAGCATATTCCAGGATTGATACAATTTTAGCATATTCCAGGATTGATACAATTTTAGCATATTCCAGGATTGATACAATTTTAGCATATTCCAGGATTGATACAATTTGAGCATATTCCAGGATTTATACAATTTTAGCATATTCCAGGATTGATACAATTTTAGCATATTCCAGGATTGATCATTTATCTTTATTTGATTCTTTTCAAATTCCTGATTCAATGTCTTGTGTCTGTTTAATTCTTTCTCAAACTGTGCCATGTATACCAGTCTTAAAGTTCATAACTGTAGTCATGTGTTTCAATAATGCAATTGCTTCTATGCTGGTATTCAATGGTGTCTTTAAAAAGTTTTAAAACAAATTTTTTTTTATTTTTTTGTTCTTAAACAGTTGCTTTTATTATTTCTAAAAACTTATTTCACTTTATAACTTTGCATTAGTAATAAAAGAACCCATTTAAAATATCTTGCTGTCATAACTTTTGGCTATCACTTATACTGATGTGCATATCATTAATTGCTTTATTGGATTTCCATAGTTAAACCATATTTGGTTTCATTTTTTAATTAAGCAGATAACACTGATACAGCCATGAGATATCAACAAAACTATTGTCTCATTTTCTATTTGGGCAAATAACATTCATACAGTTATGAGATGGAAGCAATATGTTGTTTAATTTTCTAATAAGGGATGGTACCCAGATATCTTTCCAACAGGTGGAGCCACAAACAACCTGGTCCTACTGTTTGGTTATCCATAGAAATTATCATTAGAACAGTCTGTTGTTGATCAAGCAAGCAACAAATAACTGTCAAACTACAATAATATACATATCAATGAAAACAATGTTGTCTTATTTCATTTTTCTGTTTAGCAAAATGTATAATATATTAGCACTATAAGACATTTGTCTTCTTTTTCAGTTTAATTAAATTGGGATATCTTACTACTTTTGGCCTATTAATGTTAAACACCATGGAGCCTAACTGTGTATCAAATCATAATGCTATTACCTTCATTTTCATATCCGCTGATTAGTGTGGCTTTTTGAAAATTTCATTAGTGTGGCTTTTTGAAAATCTCCTGATTAGTATGGTTTTTTGAAAATCTCCTTATTAGTGTGGCTTTTTGAAAATGTTGTTATTAGGGTGGCTTAGGGAAAATCTCCTTATTAGTGTGGCTTAGGGAAAATTTCATGATAAGCAAGTGTTTGTGAAAATCTCCAGATTTTGTGTGGCTGAATGAAACTCTCTTAAACAATAGTTACATGCTACAGTTCATTACATGGAAGAAAGAACTTTAATTGGTTAACAGATGTGAAATATATGGTCACAAAAAGTGGTAGATAGACTATCTACAAATTTATAATAATAATCTCTAACAAGAACATTTACAGTTTATATATACATATAATCATACATATATAAACATAAAAAATATTAAACGAGAATCTTGTATATATTAGTATATATCCAAACTAAGCAGCTAAAATCATTTTGGAAGACTAAAGAAGTCTAGAATTTTTACTGAATTAACTTGCATGACTGTCTAAAGAATTATTCCAAATAAATCGCTAAATGGTTCATGAAATAGTTAATTTAGGGTTATGAATCTGGTAAAAAATAATTTTGGAAAAGAATCATATTGTTATTTGTGTGTAAAAGATGAGTATTTCATTTCTATGCAGATAGGAGAAAAAGTGTTTTTCCATTTGTGACAGTAATATTACCAGTTTTGTTCAATAATTACGTACCAATTGATTAACTTCTTCCTCATCTTTTTAACAACTCTCTTGTAAATGATAATGTCCATGATCCATTCGATAGAGACATTTTGTAAAGCAAGATGTAGATGCTATCTTTTATTTTTTTTATTTGCTTGTTTGTGAAGCAGGAAATATATTGGTTTTGGACTGCTTTATGTCATGCTGCCACCTATTGGTTTAAAGGGAAGATAACTGGCTATGATCCTTCATTGAGCAAATAACACTGATATGGTCATAAGATAGTAACATACATAGTTGGATTCTCAGTAGATTTATTGAGTCTGTTTCATTATGTTCATTCCATGTGTTCAGTTAATATTTTTACATAGTGATTGTTTTGGTGAGGATGTACCATGCTAAAAGCAATAATTGTGCAATTACAGGGGCCAGATGAAGTATTCAGACGGAAGGTGTTACAAAGGAAAATTTAAGAATGGACAACAAACAGGGTATGTATTGTTGGGTTTGCTACACCTTAACTGCCCATAAAGTTGAAGATATGCAAATTGTACAGGGCTACTCAAAAATAAATTAAGATATAAGAGAAATACAGGTTAATCTAAACTATATTAATGTATATGAAAACTAGAGGGCTAATCTATAATAAATTAAGATATGTAAAAAGTATGAGGCTAATATATATTAAATTAAGCACTTTTAGTTGATTCATAAGTAAAAATGGATATATGTGCAATGTGAAGTTTTTAAGTTTATATTTTAAAATTATTCATATTATCATCATTGTTTTATGCATTTAAAACAACTGGGTGTTCTTACAAAATGAACAGTGAATGGTAGAGACTACCCTGTTTTAATAACAGAAAGACTGCTCTCTGTGGATGCATTATAGCTATGACTGGGTCCATTGTACTGATGATCCCATGCACTTTCCATATCATCTTTTGCACAGGTTGCCTCAGGTGGCGGCCACTCACAATTCATTGCTGTGCATTAAGATTTAATGGGTGACATAAAAAAAAAAATCAATCCTATTATGTAAGGAATGAAATTTTTTATGTGCATGATGTCAGTAATATTCATCAGTCATATCAGAATAACAAAATAATTACTTAGGAAAAGTATGTGACATATTTTCTACTCAAGATGACATACAGAAGGAGAATCAAATGTAATGATGCAACATTAGGCTAGCACTTCAGCCGCTCAGCACATGGTCAAAAAAGACTCCCCCTCCTTATCTACCCATAACATCCTCAGGTGGTAGATATAAATGACCTCTCTCTTCTAAGAAATTTCTGGTAGCATTTCTGCATACATTGGAGATGACAGCAAGTAAAGATGTATGTAACTTTAATTTACTGGCTGAAAGTTGGCAGATGCATTATTTTGTTGGCAGATGGTTTAGAATATGTAATAATTTCAATTATGCAAGAGTAAGGTCAATTTAGGCTTGTCTCTTGCCCTTTACAACCACTCGGGTGGCCTAGTGGTTAGAGCATCCGCCTCTGATGCGGGAGGTCATGGGTTTTATCCCCAGTCGTCATACCAAAGACAAACAAAAATGATACGAGTAGCTGCCTCTCTTAACGATCAACATTAAGAGGTTAGTGTTAGGACTGATTGGTCTGTTGTCAGGATAATGTGACTGGATGGGGCATAATGCTACATGTCTGCGGTATGATGCCCGAGTGCTATATATCACTATAAACTGCCACACTGCAGACATCGTAGCGATATGACTGAAAAATTGTTAAAGCTATGTTAAAAATCATAATCACATCACATCACCCTTGCCCTGTACTAAATATATATAAGACTTTAGTAGTTTATTTATGATTTCGTCCGTGTGGGACACCTCACATTTTTTTTTTCTTTTCTTTTCTTTAAAATACACCACTCTAGTGGCCTAAGTTTTAAGAGTGTCTGCTTCAGATGCAGGAGGTTTGCAAGTTCGAACCCTGGCTGAGTCATACCAAAGACTTAAAAAAATGGTACTTTCAGCTGCCTTATTTGGTACACAGCATTAAGAGGTTATTATTAGAACTAGTTGTCCTTGTGTCAGGATAATGTGACATGTCTGCAGCATGATGCCCTGGTGCTAGACAACTGCAGACAACCTAGAAATATGACTGAAAAACTTTTAAAGCTAAAGAAATCCAAATCACACACACATACACACACACACACACACACACACACACTTAAAAATGCACATAATTACTTATTTTACAAGAGTAACAGTTGTATATGGTTTGTGTGTGAAGACATTTACTGGAGTACTTGGGGAAAAAACTTTAAACACTTGAGTTCAAAGCCTGGCCTTTTTTCTAACAATTATTTCTTTACCACAAACAGATATTTGTTGAATGCTGTACTTGACCCTAATGTTTTAAAGAACTTATGCCCTTATTCTGACCTCTCATTCATTTAAAAATATCTTTTAAAAAAAATTCTGTCTCAGTTTGTATCTCATCTGAATTCAAATAGTCTTTAAAGCTTTGTACAGTCTGCATATTGCCCTCACCTTAGTACTGCCCTTTCTTAGAGTATATAATGGCCTTCTGTCTGCTTCGATAGTGGAAATATTACAGTCCTCCTTGATTTGTCTGTAGTATTTGACACATGAGACCATGATATGTTACTTCACCATCTTCTACATGTATTTGGTATTCATGATTGAACCCTGTTATAGTTCAAGTCCTACTTAGTCTACAGGACACTAATTGCATCTAAAAATTGAAAACATTCCAGCCCAGTTATCTGGCTTGGATGTTCCAATAGGCTCTGATCTCTCCCCTGTTCTCTTCATTCTCTACACTCAGCCGCTCTCAAGTATCCTAGAACAACATCACACCAATTGTATGTCGATGACACTCAGATATACAAATCTAGCTGCCCAAATGAAGTTGATGCTTCCATCCAACATCATTTTGTGTATTAGAGCCTAGCTAGGTGAAATGTATTATCTATAGATCTCAGACACAAGGAGACTGATTTCATTCATTTTTATGTGGTATTCAACATTGTAAAGTACTTATTATTATTATTATTATTATTATTATTATTATTATTATTATTATTATTATTATTATTATTATTATCTGATCTCAATACAAACAGATATAATCTCAATACTAACATATATGATCTCAGTACCAACTGATCTCAATACTAAATGATACAATTTCAAAACAGACTGACTGATATGATCTCCATACAGATATGATATTAATACTGATACCGATATGATAGTAATATTAACTGATTGACATACATACTAACTGATATGATTTCCATAGGGATATGATATTAATATTAATACCGATATGATAGTAATATTAACTGATTGACATACATACTAACTGATATGATTTCCATAGGGATATGATATTAATATTAATACCGATATGATAGTAATATTAACTGATTGACATACATACTAACTGATATGATTTCCATAGGGATATGATATTAATATTATTACCGATATGATAGTAATATTAACTGATTGACATACATACTAACTGATATGATTTCCATAGGGATATGATATTAATATTAATACCAATATGATAGTAATACTAACTGATTGACATACATACTAACTGATATGATTTCCATAGGGATATGATATTAATATTAATACCGATATGATAGTAATACTAACTGATTGACATACATACTAACTGATATGATTTCCATAGGGATATGATATTAATATTAATACCGATATGATAGTAATATTAACTGATTGACATACATACTAACTGATATGATCTCAATACTGACTGACATGAGGTCAATACTAACCACTCTAGTTTTCTGTTTCTAGATATGGCAGATTGAATCAACCAATAGGGGACAAGTCTGAGGATGTGTTAGAGGGGACATGGAAAAATTGTAAATTGCATGGATTTGGAATGATCAGGTAAAAATAATAATATAAATTCACTATTTAGCTCTACTAGTCATAGACCAGAAGAGCTTATGGGATGGCATGTCATCTGTTCCTGTGTTGTCCATCGATTACATATCCATATGTTAGCAAATGTTTTTCATCACTACTCCTCATAAACTTCTTGGATGATTTGCCATGAAGCTTTGTATACATATTCATGCCATCACCTAGTTGGTTCTAAATGAAAATAGTATCTGTCAGACATTCAATATGGCTGCCATAGCAGCCATCTTTAAAACCTTATTGCTACTTCTCTTGTGGCGCTCACCAGTTATTATGTACTTTTGAGAGAGTGATGTATGTAAGGTGAAGTTGTTTGCATTTTTAATATGCACAGTGGAGAGAATGTTGCCATACCTCTATGATACTTTGATGTAATGTGGATGACATTTTTTTGGATACTGTACTTGTGGAAATTGTACATGATCTAAGCACACAGTATAACAAAATGGATGCGCCCATGTGCTCAACAAATTAACCTGAATCAGTGAAAAGTACACTAACTTTAGCAGTTATTAAAAAAGGGAAAACAAATTTTCCTAAAGTAGGCAATAGCAGCTTCTGAAAGTGCTATGAACAAATTACAAAATATCTGAAAAACAAAAAAAAAGTTATCAGCTCTTTTCTACAACTTACCTCTGAAGTCCAGGAAATGAAAATGACCAAGTGGAACTAGCATTTTTTTTATATGAGCACACCTCAAGTGAGCCCAAGCTGTATACTTTAGAACCCAAATTACACCCATCAATCATACACCAAAATAAAGAGACTTAAAAGTTCTTTTAACAACACCTAAGATATACAAAGTCTTTATTATATAGCCAGTATAACCAGCGAGGAAAACCTGGGAAATTCTTTTTCTTTAAATTTCTAACCCTGTGCTAAATACGAAACTGTAGATCGCCACCATTGGATGGTCATATCAAAAATGTGGTCATGTGAAAATATTTCTCATAATGTCTGGTTGATCCTGAAGAAAATGATGCCAATCAGATTTACAATATGGCCACATCAATATCCATCTTGGAAATACTGATATTGCCATTCCTTTTAAATGGAAAGTCATGGAGTTCACACCAGAAGACATCTTAAAATATCTCGTTGGTCCTGATTAAAAAATCCTGATCTGATATCTAATATGACAACTACAATGAACATCTTGAAAATTTTATAATCTCTAGTCTTCCTGTACGGGTGGGCATGTTGATGTTGTACTTTCATTGAAAGACTTCTTATAAAGTCTAGTTGGTCCTAAATGGAAATGGTGTCAATGTGGTATCCAGTGTGGCCACGAATGAAGCCATCTTGTAAATGACATTAGTGTTACTTCTCCAAAAGAGAAATTCATATCAACATGGAGTCTCCACTGGAACCTTTCTGAAGACTTTTGTTTCTAAATGGTGTCTTGTTGATCCTAAATGAAAACATTTGGAATGTAGTAAAATATACTGTTGGCTCTTGTGCAATGCATGTGATAAACTATTGGCTCATATGCAGTGTGGATTATTATTATTAATTGACTCTTTAACAATAGAGATGCTATATTATTGGCTGTTTGTCAATCAGTACCATATATACTCTTTTACAACTCAACAGTTTATACTGAAATTCAATCCTTGCAGGTTAGGACTTCTTGTAAATGTGGCATACAAAAAAATAAAAAAAAAATAAATACATCTTGGGGTAATTTTTGAAACTAGGTGTTTGTAGTACACAAAAATAGTGTAAATTCAAATATTTGCATTTGATAGTATTACTTAAAAAATTCTTGTAACCAAGTTTATTTTGGACTTTAGTAATTTAAAATATTACAGGATTAATTAAATACTAGCTACCACAAAGTGAACTGTCCATCAGTTTTGTTTACTGTGTGTGTTTATTAGCATATTGTTTCCAATTTATGCACGTCCTAACAGCCTGTTTTTGTATTAATATGTGTTTTTGCTCTATAAACACTGTTTTTGATTCAAAACAGTTTTTATTTAATTTGAATTTTCCTTTCCCATTATTTAGATTTAACATAGTTTTTGTAATAGGAACTCTGGGTGCCATGCAAATTTATAAAGCATTGAATACTGTTCATTACTCTTCCATTGAAAATCTTTGTAAATGAAGATGTTTTTGATTTACTCATTTACTGTTCAAATTACTTTGGCCTACCATAATGCATATAGACTGATTTAACAGGAATTGTTTTGGAGGGGGTGAGGAAGGATGCTTATTAGAAGGGAGGATTCTATTAGAATAACTAATGTAGTTCACACATGGTATTCCCCAAATTTTCTGTCAGTGCAGATGTCTCAATAAGCCCTTGGCTTTTTAAGGCAGCAATTAGTTTGTTTTAAAAATAACAATCCTTGCAATCAATCTGGAAATTAAATACAAATACTTGTTCTATGTTATGTAGAGTTCTCCATGTGCTTCTGAATATTTTCCCTTAATACCTTAGGTTTTAAAGGCATCTTCCTCCTTGTTTTCCCATTTGACAACCGTTTGATTGAGCCACACATTTGATACTTGCTCAGTGCCAAGTATCAGAGGGTGGTTATTTGAACTCCTCTGATCTTGCCACACAGTTGACACAGGTAGACTTGCATTCATTATTAGATTTCATAGAGTGTAGTATCAGAGTGTTATTTAGAGCCCAAGGTCAGTCTCTATATTAACACCTGCATATGACAGTGGAGCCAATGATATTTATGATGACTAGACACTTTACAAAGACTAGATGATGATGGAGGACAATGATATTTATGATGACTAGACACTTTACAAAGACTAGATGATTATGGAGGACAATGATATTTATGATGACTAGACACTGCCTGTTTACAAAGACTAGATGATGATGGAGGACAATGATATTTATGATGACTAGACACTTTAGAAAGACTAGATGATGATGGAGGACAATGATATTTATGATGACTAGACACTGCCTATTTACAAAGACTAGATGATGATGGAGGACAATGATATTTATGATGACTAGATACTGTCTATTTACAAAGACTAGATGATGGAGGACAATGATATTTATGATGACCAGATATTGCCTATTTACAAAGACTAGATGATGATGGATGACAATGATATTTATGATGACTAGACACTGCCTATTTACAAAAACTAGATGATGATGGAGGACAATGATATTTATGATGACTAGATTTTGCCTATTTACAAAGACTAGATGATGATGGAGGACAATGATATTTATGATGACTAGACACTGCCTATTTACAAAGACTAGATGATGGAGGACAATGATATTTATGATGACTAGATACTGTCTATTTACAAAGACTAGATGATGGAGGACAATGATATTTATGATGACCAGACATTGCCTATTTACAAAGACTAGATGATGATGGAGGACAATGATATTTATGATGACTAGATTTTGCCTATTTACAAAGACTAGATGATGATGGAGGACAATGATATTTATGATGACTAGACACTGCCTGTTTACAAAAACTAGATGATGATGGATGACAATGATATTTATGATGACTAGACACTGTCTATTTACAAAGTCTAGATGATGATGGAGGACAATGATATTTATGATGACTAGATACTGTCTATTTACAAAGACTAGATGATGGAGGACAATGATATTTATGATGACCAGACATTGCCTATTTACAAAGACTAGATGATGATGGATGACAATGATATTGATGATGACTAGACACTTTCTATTTACAAAGACTAGATGATGATGGAGGACAATGATATTTATGATGACTAGACACTGTCTGTTTACAAAAACTAGATGATGATGGATGACAATGATATTTATGATGACTAGACATTGCCTATTTACAAAGACTAGATGATGATGGAGGACAATGATATTTATGATGACTAGATACTGTCTATTTACAAAGACTAGATGATGGAGGACAATGATATTTATGATGACCAGACATTGCCTATTTACAAAGACTAGATGATGATGGATGACAATGATATTGATGATGACTAGACACTTTCTATTTACAAAGACTAGATGATGATGGAGGACAATGATATTTATGATGACTAGACACTGCCTGTTTACAAAAACTAGATGATGATGGATGACAATGATATTTATGATGACTAGACATTGCCTATTTACAAAGACTAGATGATGATGGAGGACAATGATATTTATGATGACTAGACATTGCCTATTTACAAAGACTAGATGATGATGGAGGACAATGATATTTATGATGACTAGACAAGACACTGCGTATTTACAAAGACTAGATGATGATGGAGGACAATGATATTTATGATGACTAGACACTGTCTATTTACAAAGTCTAGATGATGATGGAGGACAATGATATTTATGATGACTAGACACTGCCTATTTACAAAGTCTAGATGATGATGGAGGACAATGATATTTATGATGACTAGATACTGCCTATTTACAAAGACTAGATGATGATGGAGGACAATGATATTTATGATGACTAGACATGGCCTATTTACAAAGACTAGATGATGATGGAGGACAATGATATTTATGATGACTAGACACTTTCTATTTACAAAGACTAGATGATGTTGGAGGACAATGTTTATGATGACTAGACAAGACACTGCCTATTTACAAAGACTAGATGATGATGGAGGACAAGGATTTTTATGATAACTAGACACTGCCTGTTTACAAAAACTAGATGATGATGGATGACAATGATATTTATGATGACTAGACACTGTCTATTTACAAAGTCTAGATGATGATGGAGGACAATGATATTTATGATGACTAGACAATGCCTATTTACAAAAACTAGATGATGATGGAGGACAATGATATTTATGATGACTAGACACTTTACAAAGACTAGATGATGATGGAGGACAATGATATTTATGATGACTAGACACTGTCTATTCACAAAGACTAGATGATGATGGAGGACAATGATATTTATGATGACCAGACATTGCCTATTTACAAAGACTAGATGATGATGGAGGACAATGATATTTATGATGACTAGATACTGCCTATTTACAAAGACTAGATGATGATGGAGGACAGTGATATTTATGATGACAAGACACTGCCTATTTACAAAGACTAGATGATGATGGAGGACAATGATATTTATGATGACTAGACACTTTACAAAGACTAGATGATGATGGAGGACAATGATATTTATGATGACTAGACACTGCCTATTTACAAAGACTAGATGATGATGGAGGATTTCAAAGCTTTATTAGACAATGAAGTTGAATTCTTGGACTTAATACCAGATTATATTAGTGACATTTATTGTATAATGCAGTTTAGTTCTAGACTAAAGACATGTTGTGTCCTGCATTGTAATTCTAAGGATATTTCAGTCATTAATTTTAATTTTGGACTGAAAAACACATGTAAATTGTTTTTAATTCTAAATTAAACATATGGTGTATTATGCAATTTAGCAGACATGCAGACTAAAGGCATGTAGTGTCACACAGTTTTAATTTTGACCAAAGACATGTAGGTCATTAATATAATTCCAGACTAAAGACATGTAAGTTATTCATCTTCATTCTAAACTAAAGACATGTATTCTAAACTAAAAACATGTCATGCAGTTTAATTCTAGACTAAAGACATGTCAGTCTGTTTAATTCTAGACTAAAGATATACTTTGTCATTCATTTTAATTCTGGACTTAAGAAATTTGATTGGTCAAAGTTAAGTCAGACTGAAACTTCATCAAGTTAGATTGCTTGATTGTAGATATGTCTGTGTTTAGACTTGAGTTGTGCTGGTGAAATCTAAGCTAGGTCAGGATTTAGAATCACAAACATGTAGTTATAAGTCCACTATTCCAAACACTAGGTCAGACAGCACCAGCATTTCATCTACAATTTAAATTTAATTTGTCATTTTTCCAGGTATGGTAATGGTGACTTGTATGAGGGGTATTTCAAAGAAGGACGGAAATGGGGCCATGGAACATACAGAAAGGGCAGAAAACTTACCAGTGCATCCTTCATCTACATTGGAGAGTGGATTGCAGATAAGAAGCATGGATATGGTGTCATGGATGATATCTTAAAAGGTGAGGGAACAGTGACTTTTAAGTGTTGGTAGGCTGTTCACTGTTATCTGTACAAGCACATAACACTGTCACTATTAATTGAATACTGATGCAGACTGACCATGATATCTATACATATACAACAGACTAGACTTGAATACTGAATAATGGTCTAGAGCTTCCATCTACAACAAACTAGGACTGCAATTATCCAATTGGATGTGGTCTAGAGATACTGTGTAAAACAGACTTGTAATTATCAAACTGAATAATGGTTTAGAGATACTCTGTATAACAGACTTGTAATTATCAAACTGAATAATGGTCTAGAGATACTGTGTATAACAGACTTGTAATTATCAAACTGAATAATGGTCTAGAGATACTGTGTATAACAGACTTGTAATTATCAAACTGAATACTGGTCTAGAGATACTGTGAATAACAGACTTGTAATTATCAAACTGAATACTGGTGTAGAGATACTGTGTATAAAAGACTTGTAATTATCAAACTGAATAATGGTTTAGAGATACTGTGTATAACAGACTTGTAATTATCAAACTGAATACTGGTTTAGAGACACTGTGTATAACAGACTTGTAATTATAAAACTGAATAATGGTTTAGAGATACTGTGTATAACAGACTTGTAATTATCAAACTGAATACTGGTCTAGAGATACTGTGTATAACAGACTTGTAATTATCAAACTGAATACTGGTCTAGAGATACTGTGTATAACAGACTTGTAATTATCAAACTGAATACTGGTTTAGAGATACTGTGTATAACAGACTTGTAATTATCAAACTGAATAATGGTTTAGAGATACTGTGTATAACAGACTTGTAATTATCAAACTGAATAATGGTCTAGAGATACTGTGTATAACAGACTTGTAATTATCAAACTGAATACTGGTCTAGAGATACTGTGTATAACAGACTTGTAATTATCAAACTGAATAATGGTCTAGAGATACTGTGTATAACAGACTTGTAATTATCAAACTGAATAATGGTCTAGAGATACTGTGTATAACAGACTTGTAATTATCAAACTGAATAATGGTCTAGAGATACTGTGTATAACAGACTTGACTTGTAATTATCAAACTGAATACTGGTCTAGAGGTACTCTGTATAACAGACTTGTAATTATCAAACTGAATACTGGATAGAGATACTGTGTATAACAGACTTGTAATTATCAAACTGAATAATGGTCTAGAGATACTGTGTATAACAGACTAGACTTGTAATTATCAAACTGAATACTGGTCTAGAGATACTGTGTATAACAGACTTGTAATTATCAAACTGAATAATGGTCTAGAGATACTGTGTATAACAGACTAGACTTGTAATTATCAAACTGAATACTGGTCTAGAGATACGGTGTATAACAGACTAGACTTGTAATTATCAAACTGAATACTGGTCTAGAGATACTGTGTATAACAGACTTGTAATTATCAAACTGAATACTGGTCTAGAGATACTGTGTATAACAGACTAGACTTGTAATTACAAACTGAATACTGGTCTAGAGATACTGTGTATAACAGACTAGACTTGTAATTATCAAACTGAATACTAGTCTAGAGATACTGTGTATAACAGACTTGTAATTATCAAACTGAATACTGGTCTAGAGATACTGTGTATAACAGACTTGTAATTATCAAACTGAATAATGGTCTAGAGATACTGTGTATAACAGACTTGTAATTATCAAACTGAATAATGGTCTAGAGATACTGTGTATAACAGACTTGTAATTATCAAACTGAATACTGGTCTAGAGATGCTGTGTATAACAGACTAGACTTGTAATTATCAAACTGAATACTGGTCTAGAGATACTGTGTATAACAGACTTGTAACTATCAAACTGAATATTGGTCTAGAGATACTGTGTATAACAGACTTGACTTGTAATTATCAAACTGAATAATGGTCTAGAGATACTGTGTATAACAGACTTGTAACTATCAAACTGAATAATGGTCTAGAGATGCTGTGTATAACTGACTAGACTTGTAACTATCAAACTGAATACTGGTCTAGAGATACTGTGTATAACAGACTTGTAATTATCAAACTGAATAATGGTCTAGAGATACTGTGTATAACAGACTTGACTTGTAATTATCAAACTGAATAATGGTCAAGAGATACTGTGTATAACAGACTAGACTTGTAACTATCAAACTGAATAATGGTCTAGAGATACTGTGTATAACAGACTTGTAATTATCAAACTGAATAATGGTCTAGAGATACTGTGTATACAGACTAGACTTGTAACTATCAAACTGAATAATGGTTTAGAGATACTGTGTATAACAAGACTTGTAACTATCAAACTGAATACTGGTCTAGTGCTATTGTGTATAACAGACTAGACTTGTAATTATCAAACTGAATAATGGTGCAGTGCAGTTATGTACAGTGAACTAAAGTTTTAAATATCAAACCGAATACTGTTGATATTAAAGGGTATACTGTAATATAGAATTGAATACTGTAAACACCAAACTGAATAATGATGATATCAAGGGAATACTGAATACTGTAAACATCAAAACTGAATACTATTGATATCAAATGGGCTACTATCATAGAGAACTGAATATTGTTAATATCGAAAGGAATACTGTTGATATCCAACCAAGTACTGATGAAAAATGAACAATGGATAAAAATTTTAATGATCAAACTGAATACTGTCAGTATCAAATTGAACACTGTAATATCGAACTGAATACTATAATATCAAAACTGAATACTCTCAGTATCAAATTGAACACTGTAATATCGAACTGAATACTATAATATCAAACTGAATACTGTCAGTATCAAATTGAACACTGTAATATCGAACTGAATACTATAATATTAAAACTGAATACTCTCAGTATCAAATTGAGCACTGTAATATCGAACTGAATACTATAATATCAAACTGAATACTCTCAGTATCAAATTGAACACTGTAATATCGAACTGAATACTATAATATCAAACTGAATACTGTCAGTATCAAATTGAACACTGTAATATCAAACTGAATACTATAATATCAAACTGAATACTATAATATCAAACTGAATACTATAATATCAAACTGAATACTGTCAGGATGGAAAAATCTTTTGATAGACCACTTCCTCCATAACTTATACTGGTACATCTCCCACATCTGCTTATGACATGGAGTCATATATGGATCCCATTTTATTCAGCATAAAAAAACAAAACACTGACTGCTATTTGTTGAAGAGGAAGAAATTATGAATTAAAATTTGCAAAATGTAACCTTAATATATTGTTTTATCAGCAAAAACAGTTGAGACACAAATATATGAATGAACATCTTGCAGTTTTCACTTTTAATAAAAAGTCATATTTTATTGTATGTATTCAGCATTCCCAGTATACTATAATTAACAATATTTGAAGAAAATTTTAATTGAAATTATTGCTGTTGCCAAGGTGGCAATCCTTTATTAAATAAATACCAATTAAAAAAGTTATGTCAATTGAAATTTGTGTTTTAGTTCCATCTTTTAATTCAGTTTCAGTGTAGTCTACAAATGCAATGTGCTTTCCTGTATTCAAATGTGAAAAATGTCATCATATCATCACAGCTATATCCACAAGCTGTCTGTGAGAACCTTATTAAGTGCCAACCATGTTTTTGTTTTCGACTTGCAGAACTATTGGTTGTATTGTTACAGTCAATTAAAAGCAGACCTGCTTTGATTATATCTTATTATGAAATTGAATAAAATAATGGAATAAAAGGAAAGTTAAAAGGCATTCAAATCCTATTGAATTTGAACTTGCAGTAACAGTCATGTGTCAGGTCAGGTCCTTTTCTTTGGTCGATTGAACAGTTACAAATATTATTGTGTAAGTAATATATTAAACTACCTTAAATTAGCTAACGCGTTCACAAATGTAATCAGAGAAAGCCAAACAACCAAGAAAAATGAGTACTTCGTTTGAAATCAGCTTTGTTTCACAGATAGATTCATCATGAATCCAGAAATTAGAATCTCCAGTGACCAGAATGAAGACTGCTTGGAGTATTTTATTATCTTATGGATGAGAAATTTCTTCTCCACTTACATATTTTTCTAATGATAATATGATCAGTTGATGCATTGAACTCTCAAGAAGGAAGTTCTTTAGTAAATTATGCTTCTGCCAATTTGAGAAAGCTTCTCGTGGGTCATTGGTTATTTCCAGGGTTTTCCTGGGTTCTTCCTCCACCAATTATACTGGCTGCCATGTATAGCCTATCTTGTGCTGAAAAATGGTATTAAATCCTAAATGATATATAGATTGAACAATGGATTTAATCATTGCTGGAAGATTACTGTTTCAAATTGGTACATAATTCATTGCACTTGGATGACCATGTATTGCTGTTTTCAGTGAAACATATGAAAGTGACAGTATGTCTATTTTTGTAATATTTGGCCTCATTTTGCAGGAGAGAAGTACATGGGAATGTGGCAGGAAGACAATCGCCATGGTGATGGTATTGTTGTCACACTGGATGGGATGTATTTTGAAGGCAATTTCCAGGCTGGTAAAATGTCTGTGAGTAGGATTGATATGTATATGTATATGGAATTCTCTCTCTCTCTCTCTCTCTCTCTCTCTCTCTGTCTCTCTCTCTCTGTCTGTCTCTCTCTGTCTCTCTCTCTGTCTGTCTCTGTCTGTCTCTCTCTCTCTCTCTCTCTCTCTCTCTCTCTCTCTCTCTCTATATATATATATATATATATATATATATATATATATATATATATATATATATATATATATACACATATATATATACACACATATATATATATATATATATATATATATATATATATATATATATATATATATATATATATATATATATATATATATATAAAATCAGTTTTCCTGATACAGGCAATACCTTTTCATGTGATGCTGGCAACCATCTACTTTTACAATACTGCTGCAACAGTGTATGTTATACTGCTGCATTGAGCCAGCAACATTAAGAGCTGATGAGAAGGCTGCTACAATATATACAAGAAATCAAATTTTGATTTTTATATTAAACATGAGTATTTATCTCAGAGGACAGTATATTTCACATTGACATAGTTTTTATACTTAAGTGGTTACATCAAGATTTTTTGCATTTATCTCCTGGCAGGCTTATGGCTGTTCCAGTAAAACATATACCCCCCTGGAATAGCATTTTAAAAAAAAACTTCTGTAGGAGTTTGTGTTTGAATCAAACTATATTCATTCTGACAGTGGATGGTTGATTAGGAAAATCGCTTCTGTTGTGGGTTGGGTTAACAAAATGAGAAATCACTGGTGGGGGTTGTCAGAAAAGAAGGGCCATTATATATTTTAAATTGCATCTAACCCCCTCCTAGCGGTCTGATGTGAATAAAACATTGGGTTGGAAAATGATGCCAGTACACACAAAAGCTCCTAATTTGTACAAATTCGCAAACCTTTAAAGTAGTAATACGCGTTCTACAAATTGTGTCAATGTCACAGATATAAAACGATGCAATCTTCATTCAACTTTTAACTTTAAAAGTGCATTTCATGACATATTCACGTTTCCAGTAAGCACTTGATGCAACATCCATATTCAGAAAGGCAAACATTAAAATGGCCGGATTTGGTTTGACATGAGTGGCTGTTAAACTAAATTGCTTAGTTTAGTTTGCCCTGGTACAAGCTTTTATGAGAATTTTAACCTTACTTTCATCAAGGAAGTTTTACAAATGCATGTTTCAAATAAGGGCCACACAGGAAACCAAAATGGCTGAATCAATACTGTGTTTGTTATCAGACGATATTTTCAGTTGGCAAATACTGGCTGGTGATAACAATGATGACGATGAATTTCATGTGTATCAGTCTGTTGGACATTGGGTAAATGTCACTGGAAGTAACACTGTGTGATTTTGAGCCCAGAATTGATGTTGAGTGCGAGTCCACTGTACATTTTGGATGGACTGGATGCCATTATATTTATTCAAACAAAGCAAACTGACTATGGGACTGTTGGACTTAAAACTCTAATACAGCATTATAGAAGAGAAAAAATCTGGCATAAGAGGCAGCAAATCACTGATCCATGGAAGTGAATCTTTGGCAGAGATATCGAAGGACATACCCTTGGTGCCATGCCAATAAGATATTGAAAATTGCACAACCATAAGAACAGTAACTTGTTCAGGCTAGTTATGCATAGAGACAGCAGGCAATGAAAGGGCAATGAAAGTAATTCTCAGCACAAAATAATATTCGTACACAGAGGAGGAGGATCATATTCAGAAACAATCAACATATTAATGCTCATAGTGAACATCATAGAATCCCCATACAACGTAATTAAGTGTGTGTAGATATTTAGTTTGAAGAACCTGTGAGATTAACTTTCATATCATGCAGATGTATTACCAGATTCGGTACATGCTCTCTATGTGCAAAGGTTAAATGACATTAATCACATGAAACTAACTGAAATGTGTAAATGCATAGCAAGATGGATAAAATTTGTCCTGTTTGTGTTTGGTTATTCCTTTGTATATTTTGAGGATGATAATATTTTCTGCAGACCTTTTGGCACTTAGTTCCAAGCCATCATTTGGTAGTTGTGTTACAAATTGGATTACTATAATCTGGTACACAACATTTTGAAACAGTGTCATTAACTAATAATGCAATTGATGAAAAGTACTTGATGTCATTCAGATATAAGGAGTCTTTATTTACTACACTACCAATCTGTTCATCTTGATTCTTTTTTACCATTTTCTTTAGTTTTACTGGTACCAATACTTTTAATAAAATTGTAATTTCTATTTTCTTACAATCTAAATACTTGTGATCATGCAATAAAGGTGTGATAAAGGTAAAATGTACAGTTTTGTTTTGTAAAATATAGAACTGTTAACTAGCAAGAGGCTAAAGTAAAGAATGGGTCAACTTCATGTGTGCAAAAATTATTGCCAAATTACAGAGTGTTGTTAGAAACAACCGAATAGTTGTACAAGATGTATTTTGTAAAGCTGAAGAAACAGCACTCGTATTGTAACCACATATTTCATTTAAAAAATACTATCATTATTTCTGCATATTCCTATCAGTTTTTCCCAAGTGGTATCAGTTTCTTTATCTAAGATTCAATTCTTGTGCAATTTTACACATCAAGAATTCTCATTATCATTAAAAAGCAATGTAATCTGCACCAAATTGAGTAGTTTAAAAGAAATTCATTTTTTAACCAAACATTTCAATGAACCTTTGAATTCTGCATTAAAGTTTCACATTAAATAACATAAAGTAGCCATATAGTAACTTAGGATACAACTTTTCTAATTTCACCTTTAGTATATTCAGATCTGGAATGTGATGGAAGAACATGGCTCCAAAATAAATGCATCAGTTTTAGAACCTGTTCATTGACCATGAATCAAGTTTTTAATCCAAGTCCAACTGAATTGTTAGAAAATTTTAAATTCTTTTGACAACATCGTAATTAGTTGTCAGATATGGAGTAAGCCTATGGACTTTCTGCCTTCCCAACCAAGACCCCACCATAACCATGTGACCATGCCCAATGACATCACAGTAATAATCACTATACAACTAGAGATGACATTTCTTTGAGTATTTTGATTTCAGTAGAGCCTTAACAGATTGGAAAAGTTAGAAAGAGTGACATAGTATTGAAAGCTGACATTTAAAATTTGTGTCAATCCAGAAAATGGTGCATCTGTTATGGTTTTCTTTTCACAAATGCTGTCATCATAGATGTGTCTATTCTAATACAGATGTGATCATGAGCACTCAAAATTTTAAGTTATTGAATTTTAATGTCATAGTGTTTGGACAGGTTTATAATGGAAGCTGAATTAGTATGAATCTTGAACTTTGAGTTTTGTGAAGAAACAAATAATCCAAGCAGAATACATTCATAACTGTACAGATTTTCTATCTTGGATTTAGTCTCCTCGTTGCATTTCACATTGATGTGCATATTCACAAACAGTGTAGTAGTTATGGAAAAGTGACAAATTTAGATACATTTTATAAATAAGACAAACAATATGTGGGGGTGGACAAGATCATAAGAACAGGCAGGAATGAGAAGTATAATAGCAACAGTAATGAGTGGAAGTGTACTTTTTATGTGTTCAATGGGAAGACAATAAATGGTGTACAGTTAACTAAACCACATGAATTTAGCTAAAATCGATTTCACCCTTCTGGTTATATCTGTTTCAGTCTGTTTCTGTCCATTCTGGAGATTATGTCCACTGAATCAGTATGGTTTGAAAAAAAATTGTCAAATTTAAAGATTGAAAAATATTTTGGCAGATTATGATTATACACTGAATAATTTCATTTCTTGGTTAATTCTGGATTTTGCTCAGGTCAAATGCATCATTGAAAAACTTTGCATTCTCATACTTTGTTGCAGCTATTTATTACAGATGTATATCTCCAGATATTGGTGAATATAGCTTGAATAAATTGCAACAGTTCAGGTTGAAATAATAGATATTGCTAGAAAAACTTTTAAGTGAGCTAAAATGTAAACATTTGGGCAGTGTGTGATGCAGGATTGCTCAAGACTTCTCCATCTCGTACGTTTACCATGAACAATCCATTTGTACCAACTATGAAGACTTTTAGGTAACTGTCAGAAAGGCATAATTGATAATCAATGGTTTAAAAAATTATTGGAGTAAATGTTTTTAAACTCATACAGCTGTGGCAAAAATGATGGACTAGTACCTTTGCTGCTGTTGCCACAGTTGATTAGTTGGTTGATTTAGTTTGGTTTGTTTTTGTGGTGGATGGTTTTTTACAGTATATTAGGTGGTGGAAGAACCTAGAAAGACCACCAACCCAAATTGGTTGATCTGTGACAAAAACTCACTCAGTGAGATGTGTCAGTGATCTGTAAAAGTAAGCACCTAGTACACTTGGGCCTCTATTGATTGAATTTTATCTCAACAGTCAAAGTCATTTAGGCATGAGATCTCAGGTTTTGGTAGATCTTTATGGCCTTTACGCCATTTTCAGATGAAGAGAACCTATATATGGCAGCCAATTTTACTGCTGAAGAAAATCCAAGTACTTTTGAGACACCAAACACCATCAATGTAGAACCACCTACCCTCCATAAGTAACTAGCAACATTCTCATTTACACATTGAAGGCAAATAATCACACGACAAGCATCTTGTAGCACTGTCTTGGAAGCCCCTCAGATCTGTATCACAAGATAAGCATCTCATGCCATATGTATAAGTCTTGTATGAAAAACTAGAAGTGGAAGATAGAACCTGTGACAACTGGATTAAAAGTGCAGAATGTTACTGCAAGACCATTAGTGATGATGATGATGATGATGATGATGACGCTGTTGACAGTACAGTTAACTGCAGTGACATTGATTTTACGAGTACTTTGAGAAAAAAATGATTTCTTGACTTTCATCTGGTTTTAAAAATATTATTTATGATACAAAAATATTTGATATCCTAAATTTCTTTTTCATAACTTTATATTAGTCTTGCAAGAAGGCATACAAATAAGATGTCATTAACTGAAATATGTTCTTAGGGGTTGTCTATAAGGGATATCCACAGATAAAACCAGTTTTCCTAAACTCCCTCTCCCCTTGTCCGCTTTTGTCCACTTGTGACCCACCCTACCCACTGACCACCCACCAGCTGCAAACATTCCCCTCTAGCAGGGCTGATATGTGATCCATGTACTCAACTTCAAGCACTGGGGGTTAGACCTATGTATTAATGCCAACCCATTCATATATATTCCGTGGCATGAATTGTACAAATTTAAATTAACAAATAATATATAATAATGGATTACCCATAAAGGTAATCTGCAAAACATACAAAATACACACAGTATGCATAAAGCAGCTGTTCAACACAGAATATCTAAACAAAAAATATTAGTATGTGGGTGTCTGCAAGGTCCTTTATGCCCCCTCCCCCTTGTCTGCAATTTTCCACATCCAAATAACCTCCCTCCCCTCCTCACCTTCCCCATCTTTGCGGACATCCTTGATGGATGATCCCTTACAAGATATAGTGTAAAAGTAGGCAGAAATAATGCAACATCACTTTCACAAGCATCAATGATCTTTTTCTGACAAATCATGTATTTTAAGTTTACCAAAACATTTATTGCAAAAAACAATAACAAGGGAATCATAGTATCTGACCACACATTTAAAGCAAAACAAGATGTAACTATTTTTCTAATCAAAAGCAGCAAGCCTGAGAACAAAGAAAAATAGCAAAACAAAGTGATCACTTTAGGAAACACACAGTTTAGTAAGGATACAAATTCATGATTTCTGTAATAGAATAGAAATCCCTAATATAAAATCATGGACATTAAATTAGTAGTTATTAAGGGACTGATTAATGACATCTACAAATAATAAACTACCAAGAAAATTTGTGATTTCACAGTATCAGAGACATACACGGCTGACAGACAAACAAACAAAAGGACAAAAGATTGATTATAATAAATGAATAAAAAATAAAAATATGTAGTAGATTATATGATCTATAAGAATTCAGTAGATTACCTCCAGCCAGCTGTCATTTAAATTGCTTCTGTCCCCAACCCAATATTAAAATCGCTTTTAACCCACTAACCGATAGCCAGAAATTATGTAAAAATATATGCTTCTGTAGGGGGCAGTGTTTTTCAATTAAAACATATCTGATGGTGATCAAATTTTTTTTAAAATTGCTTCTGTTTTGGGTTGATTGATTTTGAAAATGCCTCTCTCCTGGGGGGAAGATATATGTTTTAATGAAACAGCCCTTAGCATTCTCAGGAATTATTGTCGTAAACAATTTTTCTAACAAAAGGCGATAATCCCATTTACATCATTTGAATGAAAATTCAAATCAGGGTTTATAACCAAAATTTTCTTGCATTTGTTCCTTTTTAACTTCATTGTGTAATAATAATAATAATAATAATAATAACAACAACAACAACGTTGACAGTAGTAATTACAGAAAATATAAGAACCTAATTACTAATATACTGTGACTATTCACTCTATGGTTAGTTTTTGTTTTCAGGGATTTGGGCTGATGGTGACAGATGACAGCAGTATCTATGAAGGAGAGTTTTCAGGGATAACACAACTACAAGGAAAGGTATTTAATTTTAAAATATATATATATATATATATATATATATATATATATATATATATATATATATATATATATATATATATATATATATATATATTGACTTGTATAAATGATGTTAAGATGATATGTTTGTTTGCTATTTGTGATAAATTTTGTTATTAGTTTTATGTCCCATGTATTAATACATAGTTTCAAATAACGCATTTCTTCATCAGATATTTCACCTGATTGTAGACTATCCACTACCTCTTCCAACCCAATCCTGTAAAGCTAAAATTAATGATCACCTTGTTATTGTTTTAGAATCAAAGTGCTCAAATGTCAATGACGAGCCTAGGAGGAAGTCTGAATAGAATTGTCTCCCCTTGGATAGAGGACTTGTCACCAGGTCATATTATCTGTCAGTCATCAGTTAAAATGTCTGTTCATGTTTGCTAGAAGGACCTTTCACAGAGTCAAGAAAATGCCAAAATCTTTTGTGCCCTCTCAACAGTTTAAAGGCTTTTGTTTTCCTAGGCTAAAATATTTTTTCAATTTTTCTATATCTTGTTTTCTTCATTAAAGAAGAATATATTGTTTTCCTCATTACAGAAGAATATATTGCCCTCTTTTTAATACAATGTATTGACTTTATTCCAAATTTTGTTGTGAGTGAAAAATCTCGCTCTGTGCATAAAATTAAATTTAAATTGGGTTCTAATGTTGTTTGGTAATAGACAATTCAAACTACTGTCTACAGCCTTCAAGACTCTCCTCTTGTAGAAAAACCTGCTTTCTAGTCAGCTACAGCAGGCAGTCTTTGAAATTGTATATTGACCTGAACTATCTGCAGTTATGCCAAATGTTTATATTTCTCTTGTTGTATATGCTGCTATTGCCAAGAACAGGCTCCCATTTAGGGTAATCAGTCTGATGTCTTAATACCAGTGTTTTCTTTGGATTCCTGATGCTAGGATAGTCTGCAGGACTCCTTCATGATATCTAAAATGATCTGAGTATGTCTGCAGGACCCAATCATGGTACAGAAGCAGTATCTAAAATGAGCTTAGTGTGTCTGCATAACCACCATCAAGGCAAAAAATTGTGGTATCAAAAATAAACTACAAGAGCCCCTCAATGCACTGTAGCATTATAAAAAGTGTACTGAGTGTCTGCAGAACCCCATCAAGGAACTGATACATTATCTCGAGTGTACTGAGTGTGTCTGCAGAACCCCATGAAGGCACTGACACAGTATCTTGAGTGTAGTTAGTGTGTCTGCAGAACCCCATCAAGGCACTGACACAGTATCTCAAGTGTACTGAGTGTGTCTGCTGCAGAACCCCATCAAGGCACTGACACAGTATCTCAAGTGTACTGAGTATGTCTGCTGCAGAACCCCATCAAGGCATTGACACAGTATCTCAAGTGTACTAAGTGTGTCTGCAGAACCCCATGAAGGCACTGACACAGTATCTTGAGTGTACTGAGTTTGTCTGCAGAACCCCATCAAGGCACTGACACAGTATCTCAAGTGTACTGAGTTTGTCTGCAGAACCCCATCAAGGCACTGACACAGTATCTCAAGTGTACTGAGTATGTCTGCTGCAGAACCCCATCAAGGCACTGACACAGTATCTCAAGTGTACTGAGTGTGTCTGTTGCAGAACCCCATCAAAGCACTGACACAGTATCTCAAGTGCACTGAGTGTCTGCTGCAGAACCCCATCAAGGCACTGACACAGTATCTCAAGTGTACTGAGTGTATCTGCTGCAGAACCCTATCAAGGCACTGACACAGCATCTCAAGTGTAATAAGTGTGTCTGCAGAACTCCATGAAGGCACTGACACAGTATCTCAAGTGTACTGAGTGTGTCTGCTGCAGAAACCCATCAAGGCACTGACACAGTATCTCAAGTGTACTGAGTGTGTCTGCTGCAGAACCCCATCAAGGCACTGACACAGTATCTCAAGTGTACTGAGTTTGTCTGCAGAACCCCATCAAGGCACTGACATAGTATCTCAAGTGTACTGAGTCAATCAGAAGACCGAGTTTTGATTCAAAGAAAGAAGGGATTATATTTTATCCTTGATCTCTTTTGATGAGGAATTAGTTTAAGACCAGATGAATGTTTCTGTTATGCTAGCCACAAGCATCTTTTGAACCCAACTGTTGACATCATACTTGCAATAGAATGGAGGCCAGAAATGATGTTTTCCAGCATTTACTTAAGAAACTTTTTTTCCCATATCAATATTCTAACATGGTATCTTCCCACATCAACTTTTCAATGGCCAGAATTACTCTACTTCCATGGGATGAATTGTAGGAATGTGAATATTTTCACTAAAACTCATACATGCAAACAAAATCATGTACTAACACTAGCCTTTATGTCGCATGACTTTAAGCTGCTTGATATAGGAGACCATATACAGGATCAGCTCCAGGGTAATTCATTATCTACTTACATATTATCATTATGATTGGGTAATGTTTTTGAGAAAGGTGCCATATTTAGAGTAAAATGTTTCTTCAGTAATGCTTACCTGATCATAATATGAGCATAACATCACAAGCCTAGCTCATGCCAGATAATGTGATTTATTGTCTGACCCTCTGTCTAAGGAAAGACCACTCTGGGCTGACATTCACATTTAGAAGCAGAGAAGTTAGTATTATTTTTGTACTATTAGTACTTATTAGTCACTTAACTCTAAAGAAACTGCTCTTTTTGTGCAGGGCACTCTGACATTTCCAAATGGCGATAAGATTGAAGGTGCTTTTACTGGTTCATGGAATGAAGGACTTAAGATAAATGGTTCATTTATCAAATGTTCAATAACCAAATCCATCAGTTCTACAAGTTCAGCTGATACTAAATCAAGGTAATGTACTTAATACAGTTACATCCCCTGCTTAATACAGTTACATCTCCTGCTTAATACAGTTACATCCCCTGCTTTATACAGTTATTTCCCCTGCTTAATATAGTTTCTTCCCCTGCTTAATATAGTTTCTTCCCCTGCTTAATACAGTTACATCCCCTGCTTAATACAGTTACATCCCCTGCAAAGTTCAATGCTTATCAGTGAAAATATGATATTTGCTTTGCAATTTCCCTTTTAAATTTCTATGGTCCAAAATTTTTACCATTAAAACAAAGCTTTTCATTTCCAGCTGGCTGGCAGTCAACTAATTCACCATTTACTTTCCACACTGAACTATTTTGGCTCACATTTCTCATGAACATATCTGTATTTGTAACTGTTTTATAATTCACAATGTATTTTAGTACCAAACATATTTTATCTTAGGTTTCAACTTTAAGATGTGGATTTTTTCATTTGGTGTTTTCCCTCATGATATTCATAGACTACTTGTGTGCTCTCTTCCATTGGATCTTTAGCTGCAGATTTTTTGTATCACTGACCAGTATTTTATTTTTTTATACATACTATTTACTGATAGGTACATTTGCTCTATTTGTAAAAATCCCATAAGACTCTAAGAACAGTCTTCAGAGTGCATTGTCTTTTATTAACAAGCAAACAAAATGTTTTTAATTCATTATTTGCATTAGGTACAATTCCCTTCTGATATGCATGGTTGCCTCAAAACATGAATAGAATGACCAATCAAACAATATACCTTTCTTGGAAACAAAAGCACAGCTTTCCCAAGCCAGGAATTTATGTGCTCATAAAAATTCTCATTATTTTTCAAAAAGCACAGAAAGTAATAATGACATAAATAAATTAATTTTCATTATCATATGTTTCTGTTTAGCAGCTGATTCTGTGATATAATAAGTGTCAGAGACTATATTGTTTCACTAATGCATAGACTTAAAGTAACCATGTCCATTGATGTATGATACCATTTTACCGTATAACATTGCTCCGACATGTTTTAAGTCATAAGAAATCAGATCACTACATTGGTTGTATGCTTGCAAGTTCACTCGACATTGATTTGAAATTATATCTCATCGAACAGTTGTCTGATGCAAGCTCACTCTACCATGATTTTGAATTATATATCATTGAACTGTTATCTGATTCACATTGCCTTGACTTTTAATAATATATCTTGAACTGTTATCTGATTCACATTGCCTTGACTTTTAATAATATATCATTGAACTGTTATCTGATTCACATTGCCTTGACTTTTAATAATATATCATTGAACTGTTATCTGATTCACATTGCCTTGACTTTGAATTATATATCATTGAACTGTTATCTGATTCACATTGCCTTGACTTTGAATTATATATCATTGAACTGTTATCTGATTCACATTGCCTTGACTTTTAATAATATATCTTGAACTGTTATCTGATTCACATTGCCTTGACTTTTAATAATATATCATTGAACTGTTATCTGATTCACATTGCCTTGACTTTGAATAATATATCATTGAACTGTTATCTGATTCACATTGCCTTGACTTTTAATAATATATCATTGAACTGTTATCTGATTCACATTGCCTTGACTTTTAATAATATATCATTGAACTGTTATCTGATTCACATTGCCTTGACTTTTAATAATATATCATTGAACTGTTGTCTGATTCACATTGCCTTGACTTTGAATAATATATCATTGAACTGTTATCTGATTCACATTGCCTTGACTTTTAATAATATATCATTGAACTGTTATCTGATTCACATTGCCTTGACTTTGAATAATATATCATTGAACTGTTATCTGATTCACATTGCCTTGACTTTTAATAATATATCATTGAACTGTTATCTGATTCACATTGCCTTGACTTTGAATAATATATCATTGAACTGTTATCTGATTCACATTGCCTTGACTTTGAATAATATATCATTGAACTGTTATCTGATTCACATTGCCTTGACTTTGAATAATATATCATTGAACTGTTATCTGATTCACATTGCCTTGACTTTTAATAATATATCATTGAACTGTTATCTGATTCACATTGCCTTGACTTTGAATAATATATCATTGAACTGTTATCTGATTCACATTGCCTTGACTTTTAATAATATATCATTGAACTGTTATCTGATTCACATTGTCTTGACTTTTAATAATATATCATTGAACTGTTATCTGATTCACATTGCCTTGACTTTGAATAATATATCATTGAATTGCTATCTGGTTCACTAAATAATATCAGTGTTATCTTTTTTACAGTTATTTTGGCAAGTTGAGTGTAAGACCAGACAGAAAATGGGATGAGCTATTTTATCACTGTCACACCACTCTTCACTACAACAGGGATGGAGAACCTAACACAAAGAAAGCATGGGAAGCTGTTGCAGTTATTCTTGTCAATGGTAGAAAGAAACTTCGTGAACTGGAGAAAAGGTACAATAACCTAAGATTCCATCTTGTCTGTATGATCATACTTCTCAATATAATTTTTCACTCTGCAGTCTATTTCAGTCAAATATGGAATGCAATTTTATGTCATCAAAATATCAGGTACTCTAATTATGAGCAAGAACCTTGCATATTAATTAAGTGATCTTGTATCTGATTGGCCAACCTTATTTCAACCTCATAGGCCATAGTTTTGATCCAGTTTGCTGATATTATTAAGATCTATGATTAATTTATTAATGAAGTGATCTTACATTGGCTGATTTTGTCACGACTTTAGAGACTAGGTTTCTGATCTGATTTTGACCAAATCTCATCACAGTCGTTGAAAAGATTGATAATGAGCAAAAAGCATGCATACTAATGAGGTGAACTTGTATCTGATGTGTTGGGTGTATTACCACTGAAAGATGTATTTCTGATCCAGTTGGGATGAAACTTGGAATGTATGCTTAGAAAAAAAGATCTTGACACCAGAACATGTCACACAGCACTGTTATTAAGGTACATTAAGCTGGAGACCCCAAAACATAAATATCAGGGTCGATGTCTTACATTGTAGGACTATGGTAGGTTAAATTAAATTATATCTGTTATTATGATGTCCAACCCTACCTCTCACCCCAGTTAAATCTATATTGCAAAATTTATACAATTCTGATGTCCAAACCCCCACCTCGATTCACCCTGCATAATTTATAGAGTTCTGATTGTCTACCCGCTCACCCTCAGTCTACACTGCATAAATGATAGAACTCTGATGTAGATGATATTTACAATTTTCATATACAAACCCCACACCTCTATCGTTACTGCATAATTTATACAATTCTGATGTCCAAACCCCCACCTCGATCCATCCTGCATAATTTATAGAGTTCTGATTGTCTACCCGCTCACCCTCAGTCTACACTGCATAATTGATAGAACTCTGATGTCGATGATTTTTACAATTTTCATGTACAAACCTCAAACCTCTATCGTTACTGCATAATTTATACAATTCTGTTGTCCAAACCCCTATCTCAACTTACACAGCATAATTTATAGAACTCTGATGTCCAGACACCCACCTCCATACTACATGATTTATAGAACTCTGATGCCCAGACAACCACCTCCATACTACATGATTTATAGAACTCTGATGCCCAGACAACCACCTCCATACTACATGATTTATAGAAATCTGATGCCCAGACACCCACCTCCATACTACATGATTTATAGAACTCTGATGCCCAGACACCCAGCTCCATACTACATGATTTATAGAACTCTACATACCATTTATGATTGTTTATTTGACTGGGTGTATGCCATCCTTGTTTCATTATTGTCACTTGATTAGCATTCCAGATTGAGATTAATTGGGCATGAACAATAAAAGAACTGATTAGTTATGATTATCGTTGATGGAAATTGTATATTTGGAAGGTATTTCTAGTTATGCTGTGTCCTTAAGCAGACAATTGTCTTTGAAATTAATATGTATTGCATGGAAAACACACTAATATTATTTCAAAAGCAATATGGAAATGAATTATAATAGTTTTTAAATGATCTTTTTTAAAATTATTGAAGTGCATACCACAAGTACTGTAAAAACAAATGGTGAGTAGATACTGGTTCTATTGAAAACCCAGAGGTGTAAATTATGTGTATATATATATATATATATATATATATATATATATATATATATATATATATATATATATATATATATATATATATATATATATATCTATTATCATAAACATTGTAGCTTGCAATTTTTTTAAAATTTTAATTTTGTCTTTTCTACTCTCTGCTAACATTTTTTGATTTATGTATAGCAAAACCAATCAATAAAACTAATTATTCGACTGCATACGGAGAGGGTTTCTTAACTGACAAGATTGCTAATGGAGTAGTATTCTTGATTCAGCAGTGATCTCATTGAGATGTAGTACTGGTCTGAATGAGTCTCCTGTACAAATGCTATAACAGTCACAGTGAGATGTAGTACTGGTCTGAATGAGTCTCCTGTACAAATGCTATAACAGTCACAGTGAGATGTAGTACTGGTCTGAATGAGTCTTCTGTACAAATGTTATAACAGTCACAGTGAGATGTAGTACTGGTTTGAATGAGTCTCCTGTACAAATGCTATAACAGTCACAGTGAGATGTAGTACTGGTTTGAATGAGTCTCCTGTACAAATGATATAACAGTCACAGTGAGATGTAGTACTGGTCTGAATGAGTCATCCTGTACAAATGTTATAACAGTCACATTGAGATGTAGTTCTGGTCTGAATGAGTCATCTGTACAAATGCTATAACATTCACATTGAGATGTAGTACTGGTCTGAATATGAGTCATCCTGTACAAATGCTATAACAGTCACACTGAGTTGTAGTACTGGTCTGAATGAGTCATCCTGTACAAATGCTATAACTGTCACATTGAGATGTAGTACTGGTTTGAATGAGTCTACTGTACAAATGTTATAACGGTCACATTGAGACGTAGTACTAGTCTGAATGAGTCTCCTGTACAAATGCTATAACAGTCACATTAAGATGTAGTACTGGTTTGAATGAGTCTCCTGTACAAATGCTATAACAGTCACAGTGAGATGTAGTACTGGTCTGAATGAGTCATCCTGTACAAATGCTATAACAGTCACATTGAGATGTAGTACTGGTTTGAATGAGTCTCCTGTACAAATGCTATAACAGTCACAGTGAGATGTAGTACTGGTCTGAATGAGTCATCCTGTACAAATGCTATAACAGTCACATTGAGATGTAGTACTGGTTTGAATGAGTCTCCTGTACAAATGCTATAACAGTCACAGTGAGATGTAGTACTGTTCTAAATGAGTCTCCTGTACAAATGCTATAACAGTCACATTGAGATGTAGTACTGGTCTGAATGAGTCATCCTGTACAAATGCTATAACAGTCACAGTGAGATGTAGTACTGGTCTAAATGAGTCTCCTGTACAAATGTTATAACAGTCACACTCATATGGTCAATTTTTCTTATAGCTCAAATGTCAAGTCCAAAGTCAGGAGTGTGAGTTTTGAGAATCTTGAGAAGATACCTCCACATGGTGTATCTAGCCTCACCTTGGAGCACTACAACATTATTAAGGAGTATCTAGAAAAGGTAATATTGCAACACTGTAGAATATTAATGTATGTACAAACATCCCTAGTACTTACAATATCATCCATCTGTTCCCATCATGTTTTCAAATTCCTATCTTCCAAACAATTGAAAATAATTAGGATATGAAACTTCCATTTTTTTGGTATAATGATGTTACTACGATGTTTGGTTATTATTAGTAATTCATAATTATCACTATGGTGTTTGGTTATTGTAATTTATATCACTTTGCTGTTTGCTTATAGTAATTCATATCACTATGCTGTTTGGTTATAGCAATTCATGCCACTATGCTGTTTGGTTATTGTAATTTATATCACTTTGCTGTTTGCTTATAGTAATTCATATCACTATGCTGTTTGCTTATAGTAATTCATATCACTATGCTGTTTGGTTATAGTAATTCATATCACTATGCTGTTTGCTTATAGTAATTCATATCACTATGCTGTTTGGTTATAGCAATTCATGTCACTATGCTGTTTGGTTATTGTAATTTATATCACTTTGCTGTTTGATTGTAGTAATTCACATCACTATGCTGTTTGGTTATTAGTAATTAATATCTCTATGCTGTTTGGTTATAGCAATTCATGTCACTATGCTGTTTAGTTATTGTAATTTATATCACTGCTGTTTGCTTATAGTAATTCACATCACTATACTGTTTGCTTATAGTAATTCATATCACTATACTGTTTGGTTATAGCAATTCATGTCACTATGCTGTTTGGTTATTGTAATTTATATCACTATGCTGTTTGCTTATAGTAATTCATATATTTGTGCTGTTTGGTTATTAGTAATTAATATAACTGTATTGTTTGGTTATTAGTAATTAATATCACTATATTGTTTGGTTATTAGTAATTAATATCACTATATTGTTTGGTTATTAGTAATTAATATCACTATATTGTTTGGTTATTAGTAATTAATATCACTATATTGTTTGGTTATTAGTAATTAATATAACTATATTGTTTGGTTATTAGTAATTGATATAACTATATTGTTTGGTTATTAGTAATTAATATCTCTATGCTGTTTGGTTATTAGTAATTTATATAACTGTATTGTTTGGTTATTAGTAATTAATATCACTATATTGTTTGGTTATTAGTAATTAATATCACTACATTGTTTGGTTATTAGTAATTAATATCACTATATTGTTTGGTTATTAGTAATTAATATAACTATATTGTTTGGTTATTAGTAATTGATATCACTATATTGTTTGGTTATTAGTAATTAACATCTCTATGCTGTTTGGTTATTAGTAATTAATATAACTGTATTGTTTGGTTATTAGTAATTAATATCACTATATTGTTTGGTTATTAGTAATTAATATCACTATATTGTTTGGTTATTAGTAATTAATATCACTATATTGTTTTGTTATTAGTAATTAATATCACTATATTGTTTGATTATTAGTAATTAATATCACTATATTGTTTGGTTATTAGGAATTAATATCTCTGCTGTCTGCTTATTAGTAATTAATATCACTATATTGTTTGGTTATTAGTAATTAATATCTATATTGTTTGGTTGATAGTAATTAATATCACTATTTTGTTTAGTTATTAGTAATTAATATCACTATATTGTTTGGTTATTAGTAATTAATATCTCTATATTGTTTGGTTATTAGTAATTAATATCACTATATTGTTTGCTTATTAGTAATTAATATCACTATATTGTTTGGTTATTAGTAATTAATATCACTATATTGTTTGCTTATTAGTAATTAATATCTCTGCTGTTTGCTTATTAGTAAATAATATCACTATATTGTTTGGTTATTAGTAATTAATATCACTATATTGTTTGGTAATTAGTAATTAATATCACTATATTGTTTGGTTATTAGTAATTAATATCACTATATTGTTTGGTTATTAGTAATTAATATCTCTATATTGTTTGGTTATTAGTAATTAATATCACTATATTGTTTGGTTATTAGTAATTAATATCACTATATTGTTTGGTTCTTAGTAATTAATATCACTATATTGTTTGGTTATTAGTAATTAATATAACTATATTGTTTGGTTATTAGTAATTAATATCTCTATGCTGTTTGCTAATTAGTAATTCATATCACTATATTGTTTGGTTATTAGTAATTAATATCACTATATTGTTTGGTTATTAGTAATTAATATCACTATATTGTTTGGTTATTAGTAATTAATATCACTATATTGTTTGGTTATTAGTAATTAATATCTCTATGCTGTTTGCTTATTAGTAATTAATATCACTATATTGTTTGGTTATTAGTAATTAATATCACTATATTGTTTGGTAATTAGTAATTAATATCACTATATTGTTTGGTTATTAGTAATTAATATCACTATATTGTTTGGTTATTAGTAATTAATATCACTATATTGTTTGGTTATTAGTAATTAATATCACTATATTGTTTGGTTATTAGTAATTAATATAACTATATTGTTTGGTTATTAGTAATTCATATCTCGATGCTGTTGTGGTTATTACAATAAACTATCAACTTAATGCTTGCAATGCTGCTTAAAAGAAAAAAATAAATTCAGCACATCTTAAACATGTGGCAGTATCTGAGAAATGATTGGTGCAATACACTTTGTCGACAAGATACCTCACTGAAATGTTTTGACTTGTTAGCTGTAAAAGACAGAAATTATGGTATAATGATCAAGAAGCAAGATGCTAAATTATATGCTTGACAAATTACCAAATGACATTTCAGCTTAAATTTGTTGACACTAAAAGCTGTTGAAGTGTCCTGCACCAAAATTTATACATCTTTATTTTGTTTTATAAGAACAAATGTGTCTTTGTGGTCAATCTTATTTAAAATTTGGCTTTTTCATGCATTTGTCGGGTTAACTTTTAGTATAGGATTTAAAAGGCAGCAGTTCTCATAATATGTATTCATTTAAATGCTTTGTTGATACACTAACTCAGTTTGCTGTTTTTTGAATTAGCTATTCCAAGAAGTTATTATCCATCATAAAAATAAATAAAAAATCTTGCTAAATAGAATGGCAGGCAGTTGTATTTACTGACCATCAAATAATAGATATGATATGAGTGAAAGAACCATTATTTCATGTGCTTTCTATCAGTTAGCAGTAATCCCCTTATACTAATAGTGCGATGATAAAGAATATACCTAATTGTGATGCTGTTATAATAATAGCAGCCAAGACAAATATTATGCATCTTGACTAAAATTACAGATAAAAAATAATAGGGACCTAGAGTGGTATAAATGTATGCTACCTAATTATGTTTTAAAATAGGGGCCTAGAGTGGTATAAATGTATGCTACCTAATTATGTTGCAAAATAGGGGCCTAGAGTTGAATAAATGTATGCTACTTAATTATGTTTTAAATAGGGGCCTAGAGTGGTATAAATGTATGCTACCTAATTATGTTTTAAATTAGGGACCTAGAGTGGTTTAAATGTATGCTACCTAATTATGTTTTAAAATAGGGACCTAGAGTGGTATAAATGTATGCTACCTAATTATGTTTTAAATAGGGGCCTAGAGTAGTATAAATGTATGCTACCTAATTATGTTTTAAAATAGGGGCCTAGAGTGGTATAAATGTATGCTACCTAATTATGTTTTAAATAGGGCCTAGAGTGGTATAAATGTATGCTACCTAATTATGTTTTAAATAGGGGCCTAGAGTGGTATAAATGTATGCTACCTAATTATGTTTTAAATAGGGGCCTAGAGTGGTATAAATGTATGCTACCTAATTATGTTTTAAAATAGGGACCTAGAGTGGTATAAATATATGCTACCTAATTATGTTTTAAATAGGGGCCTAGAGTGATATAAATGTATGCTACCTAATTATGTTTTAAATAGGGGCCTGGAGTGGTATAAATGTATGCTACCTAATTATGTTTTAAAATAGGGGCATAGAGTGGTATAAATGTATGCTACCTAATTATGTATTAAAATAGGGACCTAGAGTGGTATAAATGTATGCTACCTAATTATGTTTTAAATAGGCGCCTGGAGTGGTATAAATGTATGCTACCTAATTATGTTTTAAAATAGGGGCATAGAGTGGTATAAATGTATGCTACCTAATTATGTTTTAAAATAGGGACCTAGAGTGGTATAAATATATGCTACCTAATTATGTTTTAAATAGGGACCTAGAGTGGTATAAATGTATGCTACCTAATTATGTTTTAAAATAGGGGCCTAGAGTGGTATAAATGTATGCTACCTAATTATGTTTTAAAATAGGGGCCTAGAGTGGTATAAATCAGCAGTTGCCTTTACTGATTACTGCTATTTCACCTCTTTCAGCATGGATTTGAGTCTCAGGCTTGACTCATATGAGTATGGGATAAAGCATGCCAGGCTAGACTCATATGGGTATGTGATAAAGCATGCCAGGCTTGACTCATATGGGTATGGGATAAAGCATGCCAGGCTTGACTCATGAGTATGGGATAAAGCATGCCAGGCTTGACTCATATGGGTATGGGATAAAGCATGTCAGGCTTGACTCATGAGTATGGGATAAAGCATGCCAGGCTTGACTCATATGGGTATGTAAAAAAAAGCATGCCAGGCTTGACTCATATTGGTATGGGATAAAGCATGCCAGCAGCTTCTTGTGGGTTATCCCTGGGAGAGGGTTGTCATGGTTCTTTAGCTAGCAGTTATAATAACTGCCTTGTATAGCCTGTACTATGCTGTAAAATAGTGTTAAACCCACAACAATAAGAACAAAACATGTTTAAATATTATATTGATGTGTTGAGATGGTTGCATTCTTTATAATTTTGCTTTTGTTTTACTAAAATATTGGATAAATTCAAACTCCTGATAAAGAGTAATATCACATATACCCATCCCCAAGTTTCAATGGTACTTCTCGATAACCTTTTGGTTATAACAGTCCCAATCTTATAATAGTAGTGCTTGCCATTACATGGTTAAATTTAAATATTTTTTGCCCAATCATAAGTGATTTTAATTTTGCTTTTAAGAATCAATGAAAATTTGCTTTTGCCTAACAAAATATCCCATTTGTTGTGTGTTTACATAAAATTTCTTAAATTAATATTAAAAATGCATACTTAAAACCCCAAAACATCATTTCAAGTCTCATGAGATTGGTCATGTAGTCTCTTACTACGCAAACTTTAGCATGTGTACCAATTTGTCCCCATTTAAGAATCAATCATAAAACAACGTTTACACAGTGATCACGCAAAGAAAGTATGCCCCTGATACTGGCCAATCATTTTAACTTTCTGTTGACACTGTTGCCAGCCCAAGACAAACTAGGGTAACTAAAAATAATTCCCTTATAATATTTCTTCGTCTTAAAAAAACAACAATTGTTAAAAGAAAATATCTCATTACTGAAAAAGAATCTTGAATCCAACAAAAATATTCATTACAATGCAATGAAACAAAAATGAAATAATTTTTTTTTAAACTTACACCCATGCGATTTAATCACATATATGTAACAAGAGATTAAATAATATTTCTTAATTTTAATGAATGATGGTTTTAACAACTATTATCTATTTGGGATATTCTGGCTGAATTCCAATCTATGACTCTCTGGTAGGTATGCTTTTAAGTTGTCATTTGTGCTTGCCCAGATAAAGCTGCTAACATTATAGTGTTTTATGACAACAACATTAATTAGTAATACTGCTACCATTGTAGGGTATAATGACAACATCACTAATTAGGTAATACTGATGATTGTTAGTGACCACTCCAGTGACCTAGTGGTCACTAACACTGCCTTGGATGTTGTAGGTCATGGGTTTGGTCCCCAGCTGAGTCATGTCAAAGACTTAGAAAAATGTTACTAACAGCTGCCTTGCTAGCTGCTCGGCATTAAGAGGTTAGTGTTAGAACTGGTCAGCCTGGTGTCAGTATAATGTGACTGTGTGTAACATCATGCTACATGTATGTGGCATGATGCCCCAGTGCTAGACATCATTATAAACTGTCACACTGCAGACATCTTAGCGATATGACTGAAAAATTGTTAATACAACATTAAAAATCCAAATCACACACACACAATGACTGTTAGTGTTATGACAACAACATTAATTAGGTAAAACTGCTCATATTGAGGGTATTATGACAACATCACTAATTAGTTAATACTGCTGACAGTGTGTTGTGACAACAACAATAATTAGGTAAAACTGCTAACATTTAGTGTTTTATGACAACATAACTAATTAGTTAATACTAATATTAATGGGTGTTATAACATCACTAATTAGGTAATACTGCTAATTTTGATGGGTGTTATGACAACATCACTAATTGGGTAATACTGCTAATATTAATGGGTGTTATGACAACATCACTAATTGGGTAATGCTGCTAATATTGATGGGTGTTATGACATCACTAATTGGGTAATACTGCTAATATTGATGGGTGTTATGACAACACTAATTGGGTAATACTGCTAATATTGATGGGTGTTATGACAACACTAATTGGGTAATACTGCTAATATTGATGGGTGTTATGACAACATCACTAATTAGGAAATACTACTGACTATTAGTATTATGACAAAAATAATTTCCTAATTATGCTGTCATTTTAATATAATGACAGCTTTAATTTTGTAAAAGTGCTGACTTTATTGTGTGTTATGACAACATTAATTAGGTAATGCTACTGACATAGTATTTTGATGACAACATTAATAAGATAACACTGCTAACATTGTAGGGTATTATAATAGCAGATTTAAATAGGTAATACTGCTAATATTGTAGGGTATTATAAATGCAGATTTAAATAGGTAATGCTGCTAATATTGTAGGGTTTTTGACAGCTGATTTAAATAGGTAATACTGCTAATATTTTAGGGTATTTTGACAGCAGATTTAAAAAGGTAATACTGCTAACATTGTAGTGTATTATAACAGCAGATTTAAATAGGTAATACTGCTAATATTGTAGGGTGTTATGACACCAGCACTAATTAGATAATGCCTCTAACACTGCCATGTTGGTTATATAGTTACTTTACACAGTAACAAAAGAAAGCATTAAAGAGTATCTTGTAATAGAAATTCAGAAATACTTTGTCCACTTCTTACATGACTCATAACATCAACACTGGTTGCCATGGTTGCCATCTAAAAAGAAACTGATCACTGATCATATAGCCATTATGGATATTGGTCTCAGCATAAATTTCCTATAATCCACAGAACAACTAAAATTCTACAAATTTCCATGTAGCTGACAATTTCCTTTTATTGGCCTAATATATTCAGATATACTTCTTTATTTATGATGCAATAGACTGGTGATTCTTCAAGTACAATTGCACAAAAGATCAGCTTTAATTGCTTTATTGTGTAGTTTGCTTTCATGTTAATAACTAAACTGAATTATAAGCAAGGAAATGAAAGTTATATTATGTTGAACAATAACTGAGAATTGGTAATATTGATTGAAGATCAAATATCAATAAATATATCCACTCTCACACATGCCGTTCATTTGAGTTCCTTAAATAAATTCCTTTTACAGCCTTAATACAGCATATCAATTGTAACACTAGCAACCCCAATTAAAGCAAATCACTAAGGTAAAATGGCTTGCACCATTTCCGTTATTCAAGTCTTTAGGCCCATGTTTTCAGACTTCAGTTAGACAATTATTGTTTAAGCCAGTCTATAGGCCTGTGTTTCCAGTCCTCAATTACACCATTACTGTTTATACAAGTCTGTAGACCTAAGTTTTCAGACCTCAATTACACCAGTAAGGTTTATACAAGTCTTTAGGCCTATGCTTTCAGTCCTCAATTACACCATTACTGGTTATACAAGTCTTTAGGCCTTTGTACAAGTCTGTAGACCTAAGGTTTCAGACCTCAATTACACCATTACTGTTTATGCAAGTCTTTAGGCCTATGTTTTCAGTCCTCAATTACACCATTACTGTTTATACAAGCCTTTAGGCCTTTGTTTTCAGTCCTCAATTATACCATTACTGTTTATGCAAGTCTTTAATCCTTTGTTTTCAGTCCTCAATTACACCATTACTGTCTATTCAAGTCTTCAGGCCTTTGTTTTCAGTCCTCATTTACACCATTACTGTTTATACAAGTCTTTAGGCCTTTGTTTTCAGTCCTCAATTACACCATTACTGTTTATGCAAGTCTTTAGGCCTTTGTTTTCAGTCCTCAATTACACCATTACTGATTATGCAAGTCTTCAGGCCTTTGTTTTCAGTCCTCATTTACACCATTACTGTTTATACAAGCCTTTAGGCCTTTGTTTTCAGTCCTCAATTATACCATTACTGTTTATGCAAGTCTTTAATCCTTTGTTTTCAGTCCTCAATTACACCATTACTGTCTATTCAAGTCTTCAGGCCTTTGTTTTCAGTCCTCATTTACACCATTACTGTTTATGCAAGTCTTTAGGCCTTTGTTTTCAATCCTCAATTACACCATTACTGATTATGCAAGTCTTTAGGCCTTTGTTTTCAATCCTCAATTACACCATTACTGTTTATGCAAATCTTTAGTCCTTTGTTTTCAGTCCTCAATTACACCATTACTGTTTATGCAAGTCTTTAGTCCTTTGTTTTCAGTCCTCATTTACACCATTACTGTTTATACAAGCCTTTAGGCCTTTGTTTTCAGTCCTCAATTATAGCATTACTGTTTATGCAAGTCTTTAATCCTTTGTTTTCAGTCCTCAATTACACCATTACTGTTTATTCAAGTCTTCAGGCCCTTGTTTTCAGTCCTCATTTACACCATTACTGTTTATGCAAGTCTTTAGGCCTTTGTTTTCAGTCCTCAATTACACCATTACTGATTATGCAAGTCTTTAGGCCTTTGTTTTCAGTCCTCAATTACACCATTACTGTTTATGCAAATCTTTAGTCCTTTGTTTTCAGTCCTCAATTACACCATTACTGTTTATGCAAGTCTTTAGGCCTTTGTTTTCAGTCCTCAATTACACCATTACTGTTTATGCAAGTCTTTAGGCCTTTGTTTTCAGTCCTCAATTACACCATTACTGTTTATGCAAGTCTTTAGGCCTTTGTTTTCAGTCCTCAATTACACCATTACTGTTTATGCAAGTCTTTAGTCCTTTGTTTTCAGTCCTCAATTACACCATTACTGTTTATGCAAGTCTTTAGTCCTTTGTTTTCAGTCCTCAATTACACCATTACTGTTTATGCAAATCTTTAGTCCTTTGTTTTCAGTCCTCAATTACACCATTACTGTTTATGCAAGTCTTTAGTCCTTTGTTTTCAGTCCTCAATTATACCATTACTGTTTATGCAAGTCTTTAATCCTTTGTTTTCAGTCCTCAATTACACCATTACTGTTTATTCAAGTCTTCAGGCCTTTGTTTTCAGTCCTCAATTACACCATTACTGTTTATGCAAGTCTTTAGGTCTTTGTTTTCAGTCCTCAATTACACCATTACTGTTTATGCAAGTCTTTATTCCTTTGTTTTCAGTCCTCAATTACACCATTACTGTTTATGCAAGTCTTTAGTCCTTTGTTTTCAATCCTCAATTACACCATTACTGTTTATGCAAGTCTTTAGGCCTTTGTTTTCAGTCCTCAATTACACCATTACTGTTTATGCAAGTCTTTAGGCCTTTGTTTTCAGTCATCAGAACAAACATTAATAAATGCATCTACAGGATGAATTAATAATAACTTTTCTGCTAAAATGTCATAGGCGAAAATTGAAAATCTTCACTTTGGTTTTGTTAAATGACAAATTGTATGATAGTTAAAAGAAATAGCTTATTGCTCATGTCTTGTAGTATTTTGTTAAAATTGAAATATGTACTCAATCTTCCTCAACAGATCAATAAGATAAAAGAACATTTCGATTATTAGTAAATAATGTAATTTATTTCATTTCATTTGAGACATCATATTAATTTCAATCTTTTTTCAGGCTTTCTCAACGAGCTTCCATCCCCTGGGTAAACTTATTGAGGGGCTTGTAGACGTTTTTAGAGCAGCCTATATCGGCATTGGTGCTCACCCTCGACTCCTTTTCCATGCCTTGTCAGAGGTTCAGTCATTTATAAAGCGTCTGTATCACACTGTCAGGTGAGAACATATTAGATGCTTCCTTTTTTTAATATCCCACGCCATATTTGGTAGAAGTATTTAGTGTTATTTTGTTGGTACATCTGTCTGTAAAAGTCCTTTCCTTGACTTCTGGGTTAAATTTTGTATTATGTCAGTTTCTTAGACACTCTGCTGGATCATTTAATATTGGATCGTTTGTGCAAGATTTTGAAAGCCTTAAAAGTACTTGAATTTTAAGGTTTCAAAAATGCTTGAATATTAGCATTTTTGATGACTTTGAATTTGTAGAGTACAATTATGTACCATACTTATTTTTCTGAAGCAGTTAGTCCTGTTGAATATTTGCATTAATTGAGAGAGTTACAGTCCTGTTGAATATTTGCATTGATTGAGACAGTTATAGCCCTGTTGAATTTTTGCATTAATTGACAGTTACAGTCCTGTTGAATTTTTGCATTGATTGAGACAGCTTTAGCCCTGTTGAATATTTGCATTGATTGAGACAGTTACAGTCCTGTTGAATTCTTGCATTGATTGAGACAGTTACAGTCCTGTTGAATTTTTGCATTGATTGAGACAGCTTTAGCCCTGTTGAATATTTGCATTGATTGAGACAGATACAGTCCTGTTGAATATTTGCATTGATTGAGACAGTTACAGTCCTGTTGAATATTTTCCTTTGATTGAGACAGCTTTAGCCCTGCCAAATATTTGCAGTCATTGAGGTAGTTGCAGTCTTGTTGAATATTTACATTTATTTTAAACAAAGACTACTGATATTTTAAAACTCTTTTACATAACTAATTATTATCAATAGTGTATTATTTTTTCTTCTCAGCTGTCATGAACTAGCTCCTTGAAAACTGTTGCACACAAGGATTGGAATGTCCTTCAATTTTCTTATGGTTCATTCTGTCAAAGCTGTATTAATCCCATCTAGTCTGAAGACATTTGAAATATTAGTAATTATTACTATGAATTTAACTTACATAAACATCAAAATTGTATTGAAAATATCAGCATATCAGCTTTAAGTATTCTTTGCCCAATCTAGATTACATTTCCACAACAACTTTTTTAGATTGTCACAACAACGGATAGTGGACTGGGATGCTTCTTCATTACTTTTACTTGGAACTTGTGCAAACAACATTAATGTAGTACCCTAACCCTAACCCTTATGGTTTACCTAAGTGGGTTTGAGTTTTTATTTTTCTCAAATGCATGTTGCATGACAATAGTATTAAAAATTATCACCATTGCAACATTGCTGTTGTTGTATGTGTGATCTAGTAAGAATAGTTTGTTTAATGGAGAATATAAATCAATACCAATTTTCAGATGTAAGGAATTTTGTGGGAATTTGATGTGTTTATAAGATACCTCTGTTTCTATTGATGTTATTGAATAAATTTAGACAAGGATTCTACTAAGATTGAATTTTGAATTGTCATAGATTACATTTACATAGTTAATGAAAAGTTTCAAAAACAATTTAATAACTCATCATTTGCATTCTTTTATTTCATGGTTATTTATATATGTGACAGTTAATTGCTTATTTTGATATATTTTGATATCTGGAGAATAATATTTTCAAACAGTATGCAAAGTACTTGGTTGAATTGTATTCAGTAGATAAGTGGTAGATGGATGGATGAATTGATGAATTGAATTACCTTCTGTTACACATACATGTCATCGCTTGACCATCAGGGATTGATGAAGTCAATCCTACGATGCTCTTCGCTGATGGTTCCTCATGTGGCTGATAAGTCTGATAGGAGATGTCCAGGAGCAATGTGTGCACTGGAGGCATTGGTTGGTTCTTGATGTTGAGGCATTCCTGCATTCCCTGATGTCGTCGATTTGTGTTTTATGGGCATCCTCAAAGGTTTTTCACCCATTATGACAGCTGCATGCCAGCCAAACCTATCCATAGTGCAGAGGTCTGTCACAGATATCGAGCAGCATCTCAGGCTGTCCTTGATGGAGTCTTTCAGTCATTTCTTTGTTTGACCAATTTTTCTGTGTCCACTAGATAGAACTCCATAAAATCTGACATGGAATTGAGACTTCTCCATACAGATGACGTGATCCATCCATCGGACGTGGGCTTTCATAACCATCACTTTAATGGAGGTCAAGCCTGCTCTGTCCAGCACTTCTAGGTTCATCACTCTGTCTTGCCATCTGACACCCAATATCCAGCACAGGGTTCTTGTGTGGAAGCACTCAAGCTGCTTGATGTACTTCTTATATGTTGTCTAGATCTCACAACCATACAGGAGGCTTGTTAGCACAGCTGCTTTATACACCTTTAGCTTGGTGGACAGTTTAATATTCCTGTGACGTCCTAGTGATTGACTGACGATGATGATGTGTGCCATTATCTCTTTGTCTAGTGATCCATCAGACGATATGATGTTTCCAAGGAATTTGAAGTGATTGACAGCTTTCAGATGGGTATCTTCAATAGACACAATGGGGTGTGGGTGTAGAAGTATGATGCCTGGGACAGATTGCTAAAGTACCTCTGTCTTGTTCAGACTGATAGTGAGTCTGAAGAATCTTGAGGCTTCCACAAATCGAGTTAACAATGATCTGGAGATCTGCTTCCATGTATACAACAAGAGCACAAACATCTGTGAAAAGGGCTTCAAGAATAAGTTTCTCCATTGTTTTGGACCTGGCATTCAGTTGGTGAAAGTCAATGAGAGAGCCATCAAGTCTGTACTTTATGTACACTCCTTTCTGGAAATCACTTGTAGCATGGTTCGCGACACATGTGACGAAGAGGTTGAATAATACTTGGGCATGAATGCAACCCTGCTTCACACCATTAAAAATGTTGAATGGCTCAGAGACATCCCTGTTGTAGAGAATGAATCCTCTCATGCCATCATGGAAATATCAGATCATCCTAATGAACTTACTAGGGCAACCAAGTCATGGAATGATGTCCCATAGTGCATCTCTGTTGACCATATCAAAGGCCTTTGTGAGGTCTATGAAGACACCATAGAAGTTCATGTTTTGTTGAATGCACTTTTCCAGTATCCTGTACTTGTACACATACATATATACCTACATAACCACATTTAATATTAAAACACCTCTCAGATACATGCTCAAATCAATATATAAATACTGTTTACAGCACAAATTTAGAAAATATGTAATTCATGGATTAAACACAAACCTTGAAATGATGAAATATAGTAGCTTGACAACTTTTGAAGGATGAAAATAAATGATGACAGTCTTTTAATCTACACACTAGTAATTTGTCTTTAAATTCTTCAGAACACACTTGTGTGTTTAACCAACTAACCCCACTTTCAACACTTGCATATAACACTTAAATGAGATGTATTGAGCATGTTTATATATCACCTTAAAAGATATATATCTGATTCATGGAAAAACACATTATCTGTTTAGATTTTCAGATATAAAGGTACATATGCCAACCATTGATTGTAATAATTTTATCTTCATGTAATGTTTGTTCTAGTTCATATTTATTAACAATGTCGTTTAGAATTTTATTTCCTGAACTGCCTGACAAGCTGGGTCCTACACATGTATTTCGTGAGGGAAGTCTTAAAACTGGTTCTAAACAAGTACTAGAGAGACAAATATCAGATGAAGATGCAAATATGTGAGTATACTAATATTATCATAATTATCTTCATCGTTAATGTAATTGTCTTAATCATTACCTTAATTATTTACATCATTCTCAGTATCATTATTTTCATCAACACCATTATCATAGACATTATTTTCATCATTGATACCATTCTCACAGTCATTATTTTGGTCACTGGAACTATTATCTTCATCAGCATCATTATTTTAATCATATCTTCATAAGTAATATCTTAGTCATTACTGTCATTTACATACTCATTATTTTCGTCATTATTTATCATCATTATCAATCATATCTGCATAAAAAAATCATTATCATCACTGTTATCTTAGTCATATCTTCACAAATAACATTATCATGATCATTAACTTTATTATCATAATCATTATTTTCATCATTAACTTCATTGTCATAGTCATTATCTTTTCATTAACATCATTATCATAATCATTATTTTCATCATTAACTTCATTATCATAGTCATTATCTTGTCATTAACATCATTATCATAATTATTATCTTCATCATTAACTTCATTATCATAGTCATTATCTTGTCATTAAAAGCATCATCATAGTCATTATCTTAGTTATTTACTGTCATTATCATATTTGTAACCTTTATCATTAACATCATTATCATTGTCATTATCATAGTTATTAAGATCATTATCATAGAAATTATCTTCATCATTAACATCATTATCATAATCATTACTGTCATTAACATCATTATCATTGTCATTATCATAGTTATTAAGATAATTATCATAGAAATTATCTTCATCATTAAAATCATTATCATAATCATTTCTGTCATTAACATCATTATCATAATTGTTATCTTTGTCATTAAGATCATTGTAATAGTCATTATCATCATCAATAACATTATTATAGTCAGAATCTTAATCATTGACACTATTATCATAGTCATTATCATCATCAATAACATTATTATAGTCAGCATCTTAATCATTGACACTATTATCATAGTCATTATCATCATCAATAACATTATTATAGTCAGCATCTTAATCATTGACACTATTATCATAGTCATTATCATCATCAATAACATTATTATAGTCAGCATCTTAATCATTGACACTATTATCATAGTCATTATCATCATCAATAACATTATTATAGTCAGCATCTTAATCATTGACACTATTATCATAGTCATTATCATCATCAATAACATTATTATAGTCAGCATCTTAATCATTGACACTATTATCATAGTCATTATCATCATCAATAACATTATTATAGTCAGCATCTTAATCATTGACACTATTATCATAGTCATTATCATCATCAATATCATTATTATAGTCAGCATCTTAATCATTGACACTATTATCATAGTCATTATCTTTATCATTAATATTATTATCAGTCAGTATCTTTGTCATTAGTATAACTGTTTTTGTGGTTATTATCTTATGACCCTTTCTTGAAGATTAATATTCAATGGCAAGTTGCTCAAGAAAAAGCACAACCAACATATGACTTGTTCTTTATTGTTTTGGATTGCTTCAGCCCTCTACTATGTCAACTCTTGCAAAATTTTACAACATTCTAAATTATTTCTAGAAAATGGGTTTTAAAGCCATAAGAAGTGAACACCATCAGTGTCTTGCTTGCTGAATGGGTTTGATGCCATGTAAAGCTAATTCTATCATAGCGTGGTTTGCAAAATGCGTTTAAAGTCATATAAAGTGAGGTACATCGCATGATTTGCAGAATGAGATCATGTATGAAGTCAGTCGCATGGTTTGCAAAATGAGTTTAAAGTCATATAAAGTTAGTTTCATGACATGGTTTGCAAAATGGTATTAAATCTCGGTAAAGTGAAGTTCATCATAAGGTTTGCAATTTTATAATGACAGAGTTAAGATGTTGTACTTTCATTTGTGTAGCCATATTCAAATGAAGCATCAAGTTATATCACTTCAAATCAATTTGACAGCTAGATGTTTTACAGTTCTTGTCTTTGTGTGAAAGTAAAAGGCATTGTTCCCAAAAATGTTGGATCTTTCATTTCAAGTTTTTGCAAGTCGTATACTGTGTGATGGATAGGTGAGATACATGGAACACATGATATGTATACTTTTTGATCTGGCTAGCACAGTAATATGGTGGCATCGGGGGAATTATCAAGGCAAAGACACAGGTGAGATATCAGTCACATAGAAAATATCATAAGTGTCATTACTTATATGGCTAGCACAGCACTATGGTGTGGGGGATATACCAAGGCAAAAATTCAGTTGTGATATAAGTTACATGGAATACATGAAGTGTATAATTATTGATCTGACTAGTTCAGAAATATTTGAAAGGTGTTATTTTCCATGTTGGTGATACTGACAGATGCTGTAGTACAAATTTTCAAGGTAGAGAATTATAAGGAAGAGCGTAATATATGTTTATAGAATGCAGCATTAGATTTCTTAAAAGGCTAAAAATATCACTTATTTACAATTGTATGAATACATATCTTTTTACAAATTTATTTCTGTTCATTAATTAAAATTTGATTGCAATTACATGTTTATTTTCTGAATTATAATGACTTACTGTGATATTTCTTTATTTTGCATGAAAGCAATCTCTTTTTCTATTCAAGGGAGATAGTACCTAATGTTTCTCCTTTTTTTTTTTACATAAAGGGAGATAATCACCGCATCACTCTTGATCCAGCCAATTCTGTTACCAAAGATATACCCAGCTTTGTTTGACCTGTATGCACTGAATAAGGACAAGGAGGATGAGAAGTACTGGCAGAGAGTCCAGAAACTAAATAGACAGGGGGATATGGCACTCATGTCATATCTTGGTGCTGACCAGTATGTATCTGTCATATCTTGGTGCTGACCAGTATGTATCTGTCATATCTTGTTGCTGACCAGTATGTATCTATCATATCTTGGTGCTGACCAGTATGTATCTGTCATATCTTGGTGCTGACCAGTATGTATGTCATATTTTGGTGCTGGCCAGTATGTATCTGTCATATCTTGGTGCTGACCAGTATGTATCTGTCATATCTTGTTGCTGACCAGTATGTATCTATCATATCTTGGTGCTGACCAGTATGTATCTGTCATATCTTGGTGCTGATTAGTATGTATCTGTCATATTTTGGTGCTGGCCAGTATGTATCTGTCATATCTTGGTGCTGACTAGTATGTATCTGTCATATTTTGGTGCTGGCCAGTATGTATCTGTCATATCTTGGTGCTGACTAGTATGTATCTGTCATATCTTGTTGCTGACCAGTATGTATCTATCATATCTTGGTGCTGACCAGTATGTATCTGTCATATCTTGGTGCTGACTAGTATGTATCTGTCATATCTTGGTGCTGACCAGTATGTATCTGTCATATCTTGGTGCTGATCAGTATGTATCTGTCATATCTTGATGCTGACTAGTATGTATCTGTCATATCTTGTTGCTGACCAGTATGTATCTGTCAGTATTCCACAAAGTTTTTCATAAAGCTTTCTACAAAAGAAATATACTTGTCTTGTACTATCAAAGGTCTTAACATACCAAATATCCTCACTTGTATGTTGAGTCCAGCTGCAAAGAACATCAACTCTGATCTGCCATTACATACTGCAGCAGGAAATTAGTGCCCATGGACAGAAATCTGCTGGCACACTATGTGATAGCAGGTCTGGCTCTCTGTAGTTTGCGTTTGTATTCGACTTGCACACAAGAGTATATGGTTTACAAAAAATATAAACTTGATTTATTGATCACTGTATATACTGCTGTTTACTAATAGTGGAGTATTTTTTTTTTCAAGTGTATTTTCTTCTTCCCAGTGAACAAACAATTCTTTGCGGGTTTAGTGCCAAATGGCTTAAAGCATTCATCTTTTCTGATCACTTCCATCTCACCTCTGTTTACGTGGGTTTGTGTCTCTGGCTCTGGAATGTGGTTATGTGAGAAAGCAAGCTTGCTAGGAGCTTCCCATGAGTATTTATATCTTACCTGGGTTTTCCCAGGTTAAGGCCCCCATGAATAGCCTATCTTGTGCTGAGAAATGATGATAAACCAAAATACAAGAATACTATTTTTTGTGTACTCAGTTGAGGAATTTTGTGATGTATTACCAGACAAAATCTTGGAAATTTTGAAAGAATTCAGTTTTATAAAAGTATTTTGAGCCTGTACTTTAAGTGTTTTATATTTTTTAACTCTATATTTTATTTATTAAATATACATTTTAAAGAATTTTGTCATATTTACATTTTATCTTGTATCTTGAAGTGCTTCTTGTTTACATTTGTTGATCTGCACAAAACAATGCAAATGTATCTACAAATGGCATTATGCAAATTGATGCACATGACACCATGTAAATTGATCCACACAAAACAATGCAAATGCATCTACAAATGGCATTATGCAAATTGATGCACATGACACCATGTAAATTGATCCACACAAAACAATGCAAATGTATCTACAAATGGCATTATGCAAATTGATGCACATGACACCATGTAAATTGATCCACACAAAACAATGCAAATGTATCTACAAATGGCATTATGCAAATTAATGCACATGACACCATGTAAATTGATCCACACAAAACAATGCAAATGTATCTACAAATGGCATTATGCAAATTGATGCACATGACACCATGTAAATTGATCCACACAAAACAATGCAAATATATCTACAAATGGCATTGTGCAAATTGATGCACATGACACCATGTAAATTGATCCACACAAAACAATGCAAATGTATCTACAAATGGCATTATGCAAATTGATGCACATGACACCATGTAAATTGATCCACACAAAACAGTGCAAATGTATCTACAAATGGCATTATGCAAATTGATGCACATGACACCATGTAAATTGATCCACACAGAACAGTGCAAATGTATCTACAAATGGCATTATGCAAATTGATGCACATGACACCATGTAAATTGATCTGCATAAAATGCTTTAAATTTATGCACAAGACACCATGCACATTGATGGAAAAGTAGGTAAATTAGTTCACAGTAACTATGTTTGATGGTCAAGAAATAAAGTTAGCTGAAATATAAAATGTTGCAATACTAGAGCAAGAGTTGAGGACTTTAATGGAATCTTCTGAAAAGAAGGATAAGGATCATCCTGGACAACTTTGGAGTGAGATGATATAATGCTGTGAGGGACCATTGATTATTTATTATTTCCAATATGCATGTAATGTTGCTATGTCGGAGACTAGTTATTATTTAATATTCACAAAAAAACACAAGATGATGTTGCAGTGTGAGGGACCATTGATTATTTAGTATTCACAGTAAACACAAGATGAAGTTGCAGTTTGAGGGATCAGTGATTTTGTTTGTATTTGAAATATGACAGATTTGAGGTTTTAGGGATCAGTGGTTATTTAGAATTCACAATACAGTGATGTTGCAGTCTGATGGCTGTTAAGATAAAGTATCATTTTATCATACTAAAATATATATTGTGATTTTTTTATTAATTTAAACAAAATTCTTTCACCTTGTAGGAAATACTGGTGCCTGGAAGATTCAGTGTTTGCAGGAGAAAGAAATGTAAGTATACCTTTAAGAAGCTAAGCTAATTTACATCTTATATTAATCCTGCTCCAAATTTACTTATTAAATTAATTAATTTTTTATGGATTTTGCAGGCAGATTTATTTTCAAAACGTTTAGTTTCTTTAATGGATACAATCTATTTGACTTTATCTGACCACCTGTTAACCAACTATTACATTTATACATCAATATAAACTGTTACACTGCAAACATCATAGCTGAATGACTGAAAAATTGTTGAAGCTACATTAAAAATTTAAATCACAGACACACACACATACATACATACATACACACACACAGTTATACAATGAAATATTATTATTTGTATTCTTTTCTTAAAAGTTCTAGCTAAGTCATCATTTTCATGTTGCATTTACCTACATAGTGATTGCATTATATGCATTACCCATTTACCTACATAATGATTGCATTGTATGCATTACCCATTTACCTACATAGTGATTGCATTGTATGCATTACCCATTTACCTACATAGTGATTGCATTGTATGCATTACCCCTTCACCTACATAGTGATTGCATTGTTTGCATTACCCATTTACCTACATAGTGATTGCATTGTATGCATTACCCATTTACCTACATAGTAATTGCATTGTATTTATTACCCATTTACCTACATAATGATTGCATTGTATGTATTACCCATTTACCTACATAGTGATTGCATTGTATGCATTACCCATTTACCTACATAGTGATTGCATAGTATGCATTACCCATTTACCTACATAGTGATTGCATTGTATGCATTACCCATTTACCTACATAGTGATTGCATTGTATGCATTACCTATTTAGCTACATAGTGATTGCATTGTATGCATTACCCATTTACCTACATAGTGATTGCATTGTATGTATTACCCATTTACCTACATAATGATTGCATTGTATGCATTACCCATTTACCTACATAGTGATTGCATTATATGCATTACCCATTTATCTACATAGTGATTGCATTGTATGCATTACCCATTTACCTACATAGTGATTGCTTTGTATGCATTACCCATTTACGTACATAGTGATTGCATTGTATGCATTACCCATTTACCTAAATAGTGATTGCATTGTATGCATTACCCATTTACCTACATAATGATTGCATTGTATGCATTACCCATTCACCTACATAGTGATTGCATTGTATGCATTACCCATTTACCTAAATAGTGATTGCATTGTATGCATTACCCATTTACCTACATAATGATTGCATTGTATGCATTACCCATTCACCTACATAGTGATTGCATTGTATGCATTACCCATTTACCTACATAGTGATTGCATTGTATGCATTACCCATTTAGCTACATAATGATTGCATTGTATGCATTACCCATTTACCTACATAGTGATTGCATTGTATGCATTACCCATTTACCTACATAATGATTGCATTGTATGCATTACCCATTCACCTACATAGTGATTGCATTGTATGCATTACCCATTTACCTACATAATGATTGCATTGTATGCATTACCCATTCACCTACATAGTGATTGCATTGTATGCATTACCCATTTAACTACATAATGATTGCATTGTATGTATTACCCATTTACCTACATAATGATTGCATTGTATGCATTACCCATTTACCTACATAGTGATTGCATTGTATGCATTACCCATTTACCTACATAATGATTGCATTGTATGCATTACCCATTTACCTACATAATGATTGCATTATATGCATTACCCATTTACCTACATAGTGATTGCATTGTATGCATTACCCATTTACCTACATAGTGATTGCATTATATGCATTACCCATTTACCTACATAGTGATTGCATTGTATGCATTACCCATTTACCTACATAGTGATTGCATTGTATGCATTATCCATTCACCTACATAGTGATTGCATTGTATGCATTACCCATTTACCTACATAGTGATTGCATTGTATGCATTACCCATTTACCTACATAGTGATTGCATTGTATGCATTATCCATTCACCTACATAGTGATTGCATTGTATGCATTACCCATTTACCTACATAATGATTGCATTGTATGCATTACCCATTTACCTACATAGTGATTGCTTTGTATCCATTACCCATTTAACTACATAGTGATTGCATTGTATGCATTACCCATTCACCTACATAGTGATTGCTTTGTATCCATTACCCATTTAACTACATAATGATTGCATTGTATGCATTACCCATTTACCTACATAGTGATTGCATAGTATGCATTACCTATTTAACTACATAGTGATTGCATTGTATGCATTACCCATTTAACTACATAGTGATTGCATTGTATGCATTACCTATTTAACTACATAATGATTGCATTGTATGCATTACCCATTCACCTACATAGTGATTGCATTGTATGCATTACCCATTCACCTACATAGTGATTGCATTGTATGCATTACTTATTTAACTACATTGTAATTGCATTGTATGCATTACCTATTTAACTACATAATGATTGCATTGTAAGCATTACCCATTCACCTACATAATGATTGCATTGTATGCATTACCCATTTACCTACATAGTAATTGCATTGTATGCATTACCATTTACCTACATAGCGATTGCATTGTATGCATTACCCATTTACCTACATAGTGATTGCATTGTATGCATTACCCATTCACCTACATAATGATTGCATTGTATGCATTACCTATTTAACTACATAGTGATTGCATTGTATGCATTACCTATTTAACTACATAATGATTGCATTGTATGCATTACCCATTCACCTACATAATGATTGCATTGTATGCATTACCCATTTACCTACATAGTGATTGCATTATATGCATTACCCATTTACCTACATAGTAATTGCATTGTATGCATTACCATTTACCTACATAGCGATTGCATTGTATGCATTACCCATTCACCTACATAATGATTGCATTATATGCATTACCCATTTACCTACATAGTAATTGCATTGTATGCATTACCATTTACCTACATAGCGATTGCATTGTATGCATTACCCATTCACCTACATAATGATTGCATTGTATGCATTACCCATTCACCTACATAGTGATTGCATTGTATGCATTACCTATTTAACTACATAGTGATTGCATTGTATGCATTACCTATTTAACTACATAATGATTGCATTGTATGCATTACCCATTTACCTACATAGTAATTGCATTGTTTGCATTACCATTTACCTACATAGCGATTGCATTGTATGCAATACCCATTCACCTACATAATGATTGCATTGTATGCATTACCCATTCACGTACATAGTGATTGCATTGTATGCATTACCTATTTAACTACATAGTGATTGCATTGTATGCATTACCTATTTAACTACATAATGATTGTATTGTATGCATTACCCATTCACCTACATAGTGATTGCATTGTATGCATTACCTATTTAACTACATAGTGATTGCATTGTATGCATTACCTATTTAACTACATAATGATTGTATTGTATGCATTACCCATTTACCTACATAGTAATTGCATTGTTTGCATTACCCATTTCTCAGTCTGGTGCTGATACCTACTGTTAAATTGCTGAAATGATGAGAGATAAGTTAAGTTATAATGCAGTTTCTTGTAATTATGAAAAAGTTTGTTTTACATATATCAATCAAAATAGTCCAGGTGTATGGTAAATCCATTAATTAATATCATTTAATTAGCATTCTCTCAATTGGAGATTTACACATGTGAACATGAAAGTAAATCATAGGAAATTCAGGCAAGTTTACTTATCACATAAGTTCATCTGACCATGTTAAATTCAACATCTTTTCTTTATGTGTACCAAAGCAGACTGTTTTGTTTTAAATACTCTCTTGAATGTAATTTGTGTTTATACTTGATTGGTCATCTCTGATGATAATGAACACAAATTCTTTGTTTAAACTGAATTTGCTCAGAATGAAAATGGGCATAAATTCTATATTGACAATAAAATACTTGTCACTGAATGTATGTGAACATAAATTCTGTGTTTTATTTTGAATTATTTCTCTCCGAATGAAAATGGATATAAACTTAGTGTTTAAATTTAGTTAATTATCAATGAATGCAGATTGGCATACAATCTGTGTCTTTATAAAAATTGCTTCTTTTTGAAATGGACATAAATTCTTTCAATCTACATCTCTGTATACAACAAGTTAACTAAGACTCTGTATATAGATAAACCTCTAAGGTGTGCTAATGTATGATGTCAACCAGAAAAAGAAGCATTTCCACATCAGCAAATAAATGTCAACTGTAAAAATAAGAATTTCCACTGTACAGTAGTAAATATATGATGTAAACTAGAAAAATAAGCATTTCCACTGTACAGTAGTAAATATATGATGTAAACTGGAAAAAATAAGAATTTCCACTGTACAGTAGTAATTATATGTAAACTGGAAAAATAAGCATTTCCATTGTACAGTAGCAAATGTATGGTGTAAACTGGAACATTTGCACTGTACAGTAGTAAATATATGATTTAAACTGGAAAAAATAAGCATTTCCACTGTACAGTAGTAAATATATATGTAAACTGGATAAAAAAGCATTTCCTCTGTACAGTAGTAAATATATAATGTAAACTGGAAATAATAAGCCCTTCCACTGTACAGTAGTGAATATATGATGTAAACTGGACTGTAACTGGACTGTAGTAAATATACGATGTAATCTGTAAAAAAAAGCACTTCCACTATAGTAATACATGATGTCAGCTTGAAAATATAATACAGCTAAATTTTTTGAATATTCTTTGAAGTTTTGTGAAAATAGTTTTGGATTATGAAAAGAAAAAGATTTAGAGACAGGGATGGGTATCAAAGGAGGATTTACTTATCTCTATCATTTTCTCACTGATTGTGGAGGTGGATAGGCCTTATGTATGTACTAGATTGATCAGTTATGTGTACATTTGTTTTGATAACCAGGCCTGGGCTTTTATCTGTTCAATTTCATGCACTTGTTTTTAAATCTTGTATTTAAATATTAGTTAAAATTAGTGGAAACTAGAACATTAAATTGAAAATATTATTTGTATGTTATTTGTTAAAGTATATTTAAAATAATGCTTAGACATCACAATACATTTGTTACATTTAGGAACATTTATCCATTTATCCAATACTATTAAATATGTACATTTATGAACCTTTTATGATGGGAAGTGCTCACTGTTTTCATAAGTAGGTCACCTACTTAATGTATGTCATACTTCTGTAATTTAAAATCTTTGCACTAGGTTTAGTTCTCTTTCTCTGACAATGCAGTATTGAATGACATCTTTTGAAAGTACTTTTTGGTGCCAGTAACTTTTAACTGTGGATTTAGTTTTCAAATTTAGACCCACTTCTCAGACACTGTACAACCACTAAATGCATCCATTTAGTGGCTTCATGTGTTAAGATTCTGAGCTGTGCTCTGGTGGTCATTCAGTAGGCTTTTCTAAATGGGATATATATATATATATATATATATATATATATATATATATATATATATATATATATATATATATATATATATATATATATATATATATGTATATATATATATATATATATATATATATATATATATATATATATATATATATATATATATATATATATATATATATATATATATATATATATATATATATATATATACAAACCTTTGACTTTACTTCCAGTGGTTTTCGAACGTGAAAGACAAATGCTATACGAGTGCAGTGGAGATCCTACAGCAGATCAGGTAGGTTCTGTTGGGATTGTCTAATTTTATTGCCATGATTGTGGATACAGTTTGATATCAGTGTTTATTATTTTGAAAAGAAAAATTAGTTTTCTTTTAAATTGTTTCAAATATGTTACTTATTGACCAAAAATGTATAAATATTAATATTTTAGAAGTAAATTTCATGTACTGCAGTAGGTTCTCAGTGTGAGGTCATCATATACTTGTTGTCATTGCATGCTGAGTTTGTTGTACTGTAGATATAAATGTTTGGATGATACTTGTAAAGCTATTAATTGTCAGTATATGTCATGCCTCTAAGGCAAAACAGATATGAAAGACATTTATAAGCTCAATCTATTTTGTGTAAACATTGTACTGAATTTTTTTCAATAGGAAAATAATTATCTGGCCTTGTACTGATCTATTTTAATCAAACTTTCCACACTAGAGAAATGATGTACATAAATAGTCCACAAATAAAAAAACAAACATTTAAAACACTTAAAAACCTCTTAATAGAATCTGGACAAGTTTGACAGATACCATTCTAGATTCAGTGCCTTTGACATTTGTACAACAGATGCTGACTTGCCATCAAATAAAGAAAGACATATAAACAGCTTTATCTTTATAAAAATAAGACATTGAACAGAATTTGATAAACAATTAAAGAAAGCTACATGGTATTGCTGACCTTCAATATGTGGTAAATAGTTGCTGATTTTCCATCAAATTTGGCTGATATAATATAACATAGATAAATATAAAGACAATAAATTTCCCATTATAATCTAGTCAACATTATTGGATTGAAATTTCTTCAGAAACCATCCAGCTCACTCAGATTTCAAGCCAACTTAACAATTTGTTTACTGCGATTTTATTTTTCATCTTGTCTTACAAGTGTCTAATTTCATTGAATTGCACAAAATCTTGGGATTACATTTCAATATGTTATTGGTTATAAACATTTAGTTTTAAGACAAAAACCAGGCTAGAAGGATTTTCTTCACTGTCAAAGACGATGAAAAAGTGTCAGTCACCTACTTGTTTGAGTCATATAGCACTGTTTGATTGCCTGAATGATGATGTCATGTTGACATTATCAGTTAGACATATGTGAATCTCCTATCTACTTTTACCTTTTATGATTTGGAGGCATGGTTAATGAAGAGAACAATAGTCTACCATGATTTTTCTCATGTCAGCCATGGTTTCTGAGGTTTGGTAGGATATATTGAAAGTGACATCCATAGATAATAAGGTTTCTGCAATATAACTTGAGTTTGCTATTGTCTTTTGCTTACACCTCTTGTATTCCATGCCCATGGATAGAAGCCTTTTCTGATTAAGAATAAGGTCACTGGAACTCAAAATGTAATTTTTTATATCTTCATGATAAGTCGGGTTTATTCGGTACAACTTCTTGATTGGGTATATTACTATAGATTGCAGGCTGAAACATGGGAGGGGCCCCGAGTGGCTGAGTGGTCTAAAGCGCTGTCCATTACAGATCACTGCCATCTCACTGCTGTCTGCGTGGGTTCAAGTCTAAGATTCGGTGAATTTGGATATGTGAGAAAGCCTACCAGTAGCTTCTTGTGGGATGGTGGTTCTTTCCGGTGATATCCCGGTTTCTTCCTCCACCATTAATACTGACCACCATGTATAACCTATTGTGTGCTGAAAAATGGCGTTAAGCCCCACAACAATAACAACTGAGACATAGGTCATATTGATTTCAGTATGAGAGATGAAAGGTTATGGTCAGAGCCAAAAGTTTTGTTTGTTTTTTTGCCAAGTCTCATTTTCTGGATGCAGTTTTCATCAGACTTTCATAGGTAGTCAAGAGGGTGTTTATGTGCCTACCTATACTGATTACTGTCATTTCACCGCTGTCCACATGGGTTCAAGTCTCAGACTTGGCAAAATGTAGGTATGTGAGAAAGTTGCTAATAGCTTCTTTTGGGTCAGCAGTTCTTACTGTGGTTTCCTGTGATTTTCCTTGAACAGTTACACTGGCCAACATGTATGACCTATTTCATTGACAAATGGCATTAAACCCAAAACAAAAACAGATGTTAGGGATACATTACACCTAGTCAGCTTGACACATACATTACAGCCAGTCAGCTTCATAGGTACATTACACCCAGTTAGTTTCATGCATACATTACAACCTGTTTACTTCCTAGATACATTTCATCCAGTCAGCTTCATAGATACATTACACCAGTCAGCTTCATGGATACATTACACCAGTTAGCTTCATGGATACATTGCACCAAGTTAGCTTCATGGTTACATTGCACCAAGTTAGCTTCATAGATACATTATACCAAGTCAGCCACAAGCAAATTTTATACTTGAAGATGGCACATTATTGTTGCAATTGATAAACTGAGGGGCCCCGAGTGGCCAAGTGGTCTAAAGCGTTGTCCGTTATGGATCACTGCTATCTCACCTCTGTCTGCGTGGGTTCGAGTCTAGGATTCAGCGAATGTGGATATGTGAGAAAGCTTGCCAGTAGCTTCTCGTTGGGCCGGTGGTTCTTTCCAGTGATTTCCCGGTTTCTTCCTTCACCATTAATACTGGCCGCCATGAATAGCCTATCGTGTGCTGAAAAATGGAACAACAACAACAACAGCAATTGATAAACCAAAGGTCAGGGTCAGTGGACATCAAATTGTACATATATTGTCATCCTTCATTACTATGATGTCACTCGGGAGGAACAGGGTATCAGCCATTTCTCTGATGGCCATTTTATACCGAGTTATGCATTTGTTGAGTGAAATAAAAGTAGTCATAGATATTATCATACATATAATATAATTATATTCCATTTGTCTTTACAGCACAGCTTTTTGTCCACAGGACAAACTTGAAGTGATACGGAAGACTTGTTTGCAGATTACACAGGTAATAACAGCTATATTCATTATCATATTTAGTTCTCTTTTCTCATTTTCTTAAAAGAATTAATGCTTGGCTTCATTTTCTTGGTACGTGAAATTTTCCAGCAAAAATGGAAAGAAAATAAACAAGGATGTGATCTATTTTGTGTGAGCTAATGTTTATTTTTACTGATATGATCAAAAATGTTAAAGAGGTAAAGGTTCAGGAATTGAAGGAGTGAATTTGACATTTATTATTCTTTATACTTTCATTTTTGCCAGACTACATTGGTATGTGAAGTCTCATAGAAAACTCTGCAATCATTATAAGGCTGATAGATGTTTTAGACTCAAAAAGAAAAGCTGAACAATTACTTAATAGCTCAAATTACTACTCTGGGAGTGGGGGTGGAGATGATAAATTTAATACTGGCAAGGCTATTTTCATTTGTTGTTTTAATTTAGATCAAATTCATTCATTTATATATGTGTATCATCAGACAATTCAATCCAGCATTGGAGAGGGACACATATGGTGTATGGATGACCTTTTCCCAGTGTTCCAGTTTGTTGTTATCCGGGCCAAAATCCATCATCTGGGGGCAGAGATTCAGTTTATTGAGGATCTCATGGAGCCCCATCTGGAATTTGGAGAGCTTGGACTGATGTTTACCACTCTTAAGGTATTGCTGATGTTTACCACTCTCAAGGTATTGCTGATGTTTACCACTCTTAAGGCATTGCTGATGTTTACCACTTTTAAGGTATTGCTGATGTTTACCACTCAATGTATTGCTGATATTTACCACCCTTAAAGTATTGCTGTTTACCACTCTCAAGGTATTGCTGATATTTACCACTCTCATGGTGTTGCTGATGTTTACCACTCTCAAGGTATTACTGATGTTTACCACTCTAAAAGGTATTACTGTTTCTGTCCATATATAGGTTTGGGTATGTAATGTAGGCTAGATTCCTGTGTTTCATAAGAGGCCAGTGATGTAGATAGTTATCATGGTGATTAAGTGGTAATTATGTCGGACACATGACTGAAAGGGTACATGTTTGAGTCCTATTTCAGTCACAATAGTTCATAATTTGACATTGACATAATACTTGAATAGCGGAATCACTTTTTCTTTGTGGTTATCTCTTCAAATTCTTTAATTTCATTGATTCAAACAAAGTGAATTAGAGTTTGATTTTTCTTTGGGTAGAAATTGTTTTCATGACATGAATTAAGCATTGTTTGCCCATATTTTAGAGCTTAAACGTATGTTAGTTCAATAGTTATTCTTTTGAAAATTCTAACACAAAAATAACTACAATTGGATATTTGTCAAAAGAATACTTTCATTCATGCAGAAATGGTATTTATTCCCCTTAATTACCAGAATTACCATTACCACTCTAAAGATATCAACATTTTTTACGCTTATTCTTTACTGCATGTATGTTTACATTTTACTGTAAGTCCACCTAAATTCACAAGTCTGAGTTTTAACATTCAAGAGTTACTCTCATTGTTTATGTTTACATTGCTCACAGATTATTTCCCTTTATTCCCAGAATCACAACTTGACCAATCTAGAGATATCCACATTGTTTATGCTTACCTTGTTCTCAGATTCCCTTCAATTCCCAGAATCACAACTTAGATCGATCTAGAGGTATCCACATTGTTTATGTTTATGTTTGTTCTCAGATTCCCCTCAATTCCCAGATCACAACTTAGACCAATCTAGAGGTATCCACATTGTTTATGTTTATGTTTGTTCTCAGATTCCCCTCAATTCCCAGATCACAACTTAGACCGATCTAGAGGTATCCACATTGTTATGTTTACCTTGTTCTTGGATTCTCCTTAATTCCTTGAGTCACCTTAGGTAACTAAGGGGTTTGAGGTGCTCACTATTACAGATCATTGCCATCTAACCTCTTTTTGGGGGATGAGTCTTGGGCTACACTGATATAAGTGAGGAAGCTTGTCAGTAGCTTCCTGTGTGTCGGTGTTCTTCACAAGGTTTTTCCAGGTTCTACCTGAGCCAAATATACTGGCCACCATATTGTTAGTTTCATAACAACCAATGAATTCCGAATTGCAACTTTGACTTTGTAGTGGTATCCAGACTATGTATACTCACATTGATTTTTGATTCCCCATACATTCCTCAATCATAGTTTTAAGCACTCTTGAGGTGTATATACATTATGTTCACATTGTTCACTGATCCCTCTAATTCTAAAGCCCCACTTTAACCAATCCAGAGTTATCCACATTGGTGATACATGCATTGTTTATATTTATTTTGTACTGTACTTACAAATAATAATCCAATCCCAGTTTTACCATTCTAAATTTATTATCACTATAAATGTTATTTTTACATTGTATGTTAATTCCAGTTATTTACCTGAATTACAACTTTTGACCACTTGTGATATATCCATATTGTTTATATTTACATTGTACCATTGTAGACTTGTTGGAGTAATGTTGACTACTGATAGGTATGATCATGTTTATATTATCTCTGAAATGTCTTCATGCAGAAGCATGATCTGTCAATGTATCCATCTATCTATATCTGTGTCAGATGTTTGTCTGTCTGTGTTACATCCATCTATCAATATATACATATATGTGTTTTTGTGTGTGTGTCGCTCAGGCAGACTATATGTTTGTGTTTTTGTGTGAATGTGTGTGTGTGTTTGTGTGTATGTATGTATGTGTTCACCTTTCTTATAGCATTAGCAAGACTTCATTAATCATTAAATTGATCTGAGAAACTGTAAGAAATTAAAAGTTGTTACCATAATATGGTTTACTTTTTCAAAATATTTTAGATGATGTATTAACTACCCTATCTGAAAAGCTGTACTATAATGACCAGTCATTTTGACCTTTCTTTAGATTTTGTTGTCAAAAGTATGTTCATATGTATGCATTTTGGTGTACACTTTAAAACCAAGCACATAAGCTGCATGCAGGCCACTGTGTAGCCCAACAATTGAACTTTTCTTTAAACTCTGCATTTATCTTTTTGTGTAAACCAGTACACATTGTTAAGATTTTAAATTTTAATATATTGACCATTTCTCTCTTATGTATACCTTATTAAGATTTTAAATTATAGTATCTTTACAATTTATCACAAATTAGGACTTGCTTACTGTTAGTGAATAAAATGTATCATCCTAAACACCTGAGCCAGCATGTTTTTGTACAACAACAGTAGTAAGGGCAATAATGTTTATGCTTGTCTTGTCCCTCTATTTCTCCCTCCACTTCTCCTTCTATCCATTGCATTATAGTTGAGTTTTGGATATAAGTCATTTAAGACACTGTGGGCATCTATTTTCCTGTAAGATTTGTAGGTATTTAGCTTTATTGGTTAATGACTAGCAATGGTTATTGGATGGACTATTGCATGTCATCTATATTTCTGTTAGCACAAATATTTTGTCACTATTCCACCTGAACTATTTGGAAAATTTCCACTAAGATATTTGTAATTTTTCAGCCATACTAACATGCAAGCATGAGTGTTAGGGTCATTAACTGAATTTTATTTTCATAATTCATGTTATAGTTTCAGCAAATCATAAATGAAAAATTTTTTAGGTGAGACATTTTAGACATTCATGGTAAGTCTCCCCCACCCCACACCCCCCTTTGCACCTAGATTATAGGATTTCTATGATTAATTAATAATAATTAATAATTAATAATTAATATATATTTTAGTTCATATTGCTACTATGATTATTCAAGTATTGAAAGTCAAACATAATCCTTCTGCCCAAGAGGAATTTCCTTCCTAGTTGATGGGTGCCTCTTGTCCCTCATGTCACTCTTAGAAATCTTCCACAAATTTATATCAGTTATTTAAAAACTTGTGGAACAGAAAGTTTTATTCCCTTTTTTTTCACAACTTGGTATCCAATGTAATATGTTTACAGTAAAGACTTGTTGTTGTTGTTGTTGTTGTTGTGTTTAGCACCATTTGTTAGCACTAGATAGGCTATACTTGGCTGCCAGTATTAATGGTGGAGGAAGAACCCTGGAAAACCCAGGGAAGAACCACTGACCCACGAGAAGCTACTGGCAGGCTTTCTTACTTACCCACATTAGCCAAGTCTGGACTCGAACTCGAACTCATAAAGACAGAGGTGAGATGGCAGTTATCCATAAAGGACAGCGCTTTAGACCACTTCCTGTAATCACATGACTGTGAAATGGCTCTTGCATGGTTAGCATGACACTTTAATTGCTAATTCAACAGACAATAGCCTAAAAATAATCCTTGGATTAAACCATTGGTAAGTCCAAAAGGATTAAAAATATACATGGAGTTTGAAAAGATTAATAAATAGCTCAAGCAATAAACATGACATGAGATTCCTTTGGCAGAGTCAGTTTATGCTTTGTGTTTCAAGTGGTCAAGATAAATTATACTATATGTGATCAGATGTAATTTGGGAAGGATTAAAGACTTTTATAATTTAATGGATTATAGTTGAATAAGTGATTAATATTAAAAAAATCAAGTGGTCTATAGTAAATTGATTTTGGTCCAGAACTCGATGTTTATTGAGATATCTAAGAGTGTGTTATCTCTGGATGCGCAAGTGCCAAAATCTATAAAACAGAAATATCAAATACAAGTCAATAAGGGACAAAGATAGGGATTTCCAGTGGTTAGAGTGACCACCTTGAATGCAGGAGTTCGCATGTTCAAATCCCAGTTATTACCAAAGACTTATAAAAAATGGTTCTAACAGCTGCCTCACTAGGCGCTCAGCATTAAGAGATATGTGATCGGACTGGATGGCCTGGTATCATAATAATATGACTGAGTTTTTCATCTTGCTATATGTCTCTGACATTATGCTCCAGTGCTAAAGATAGCAATAAACTGCTACACTGCAGACATCATAGTGATATGACTGACAATTTTTTAAAGCTACTATAAAAACCAAAATCATACACATACTATTTTATGAACTTTCCAATTTAACCCAGATAACACAAATATTGAGTACTTCTGATAGGCAGCAACCTGAATCTAACCAAGGGCTAGAAAGTTTAAACTTCTTAGAGGACTCCTTAAGGTTATACCAGCTTTGAGACCTTTCAATACTGAAAGGAAATTTTTGTTCTGAGTAACAATCAAGCTGTCAACAGAGGAAACCTGTGTTCAGTAACAATAAATCAAAATTTGAAGTTGTGACCAGGTGACTGCTGAACACAAATGACCATTAGAACAGGTTTAATTGTATACTTATGTTTTATAGAGACAAAGATACATTATAGTAGAACTGCATTGAATACAGTTCTGGCTATGTTTATTCTTGTGGTTTTCAAGAACAATTCACTCTGTTCTTATCAGGATTTGCTCAAAAGAATCAAGCAGGAAATTGTGAACAAAAGTACCATTCATTCTCTAATAAGTCCAAAGATGAACACAACTAACACTTGCATTATTTTCAAAGCCCTCTATGGAATTAAATAAATCAAGTCCATTATACATATATTTTCATCATTACCAGAAGAACAAGAGAAATCAAGAAAAAAGTTTCTTATTTTGATTTATACTGTCTTACATTTCAGGCATGTTACTACCAGATTCAGAATGAGAAAATGCCAACTCACTAGTTCGTACCCAGAAGATGGTGGCAAGTTACAGCTTGAGCATAGGTTGCGCTGAGAGGGCACTGCTGTATAATTGATGGAGATCCTAATTGAAATTAAATGTCATCATTTAATACATATAGTTTGTTCATTAGATAGTTGTACAAACAGGATAGAAAGGCTTTGTAAGCCATCACACCTTTCATCGATGACATTTTATTCATCCATCTGAACATTTGCATCAGGGTTCTTGTTAATATGGTTATGCCAAACATCCACGGCAGGTTTGTATACATATATACATGATCTGCTTGAATTTTATTTTAAGCAAAACTTCTGTTTCTATAATTTATAAATATTATTTTTACAACAATTTTGTTAGCACAATAGCACAAAACCAGTATTCAGGCTGATAAAGCAGTTTCCCATTTTTAAATATAAAAAATATAAAGTTCTGAACATTTTGGATTTAAAATAATTGAGGGAGTCTCAGTTTGGCAGAAACCACTTTTACACAGGTATATTAAACTTGATTGTGATTTTGTTAGGAATATAGTTTATATCTTGGATTTTGTGTGTGTATATATATATATATATATATATATATATATATATATATATATATATATATATATATATATATATATATATATATATATATATATATACACACACACACACATACATACAAGGAACTGCTCCCTTATTTCTTAAACTCTGTTCGTGGTACAGTCATCAGACAAAATAAGTTTTACAGTCATCAGACTAATAGTCGTACAGTCATCAGACTAAAAAACTGCATGCATCTCTTTTTAAGTACTTCACCTTTGCAACAAGACAAGATCATGGTGAGCTATATCACTCACAGCCTATAAGGAGTTTAAAACCCAGTATAAATGCTGTTAATTAAAGATTAATTAAACTAGGTGTGTATCTTGATGAGCATTACACCCTCACCACAAAAGTCTGTCACATCACAAAAGTCTGTCAGTGTCAACCAGATTTTATGCTCACCGTTCGTTGAGTTTGGTTATCTATAGCTATTTATACTAGAATCATCAAATTTGATGAATCTGTATATATCTATTACTGCTACATCCTTACAATAAAAAGTCATAGTGACCTACATTTCACACTACTATCTCAGCTTAAGTATTGCTTTTTGCTCACAAATAGATTTAGCAGCCTTTGTACATGCTATTAAACACAAACTGCTTATTAATCTACCATATAGTAGTGTAATAATTGGAATAGTGCAACATCATGAGAGAATGCATTTTGATGAATATTTAATCCTTATCTGGATTATTGTAATTTAATTATCTTTGCTTTATTTTTATATCTGCTACAGACATTTCAAAAAGTTCAAAACACATCATCCTTAGAATAAGAAGAACTAAGAACTAAGCACACCTCTTCCTGTAAACTTAGCAGGATACCCATTTATTCTAGAGTCAAACTCAAAATCTGTTCACATTTAGGTGACCTCACACATGTCGACCCCTCATCTAGAGATTTATGCTCATCTTCTGATACTTGTATTGGTGTTCCCATTGCTAACACAAAATCATATAGACAAAATTCATTTGCATACCAGGGCCCATCTATGTGGTATGAATCACCCATAAATTTTAGGCACAAAGACACTAATTTCATTCAGGAGTGCTCTTAAACCTCACCTCTTTTGACTATGAGAATTTGCTTAACGACTTAATAATATATACTTCCTTAATTATAGTCAGCATGTTTTTGTTTTATAATTTCATGGTGGTTGTTTTTATAATCTTGTCATTGTATACATTTTTATGTATCAATATTTGTATAATGCTTAGAGCTTAGAGCTTTTAATGACAAGGTTTAATATTAAGTCAACATTACTGTTATGCTAATATTATTATTATTATTATTATTATTATTATTATTATTATTATTATTATTATTAGATCAGTTTTACTCACATTAAACATTTGAATGACTTTGCTTCATTTTAGCGTTTTTATTATTCACTAAACTAAAATACAAATCATACAGGTGACAAAGGCATTCAGCACCAATTATTTCAGTAATGGGTGTCATTTTTTATAATTTGATTCTAAATACCTAATGGTAATTATTCACTTTTTTGGATGTTCATAAATTCATATTTCTTTGAAACTGCATTATTTACATGCCTGAAAAGTACTTAAAAATTGGTTTTGAAGATTGTGGACATTTTGGGATGAGATCAACCTAAAGGTTTGATACAGTACAGTCTGGATTGAATGCCATGTGCTGTGATGTCACAACGAAAGTTATACATGTTGGTAAACAAATTCACAAAGCTCTATATTATGATGATTAGACTTGACATGCTGTTTATTTTAACCAGTTTAGTACATGGCAACCATTGTAAAAATCTGTATCAATCAGTAATTATCCTGTGGAAGTTTCTTTGTAACAGTTCAGGTGCAGATCATTCAGTAATCTGGATTAATAGACTTTGGTTAAGCAAAATTATTATTATACTTTCAAACATCAATTTATATTTAATTTAAAACAGGACTTTTATGACATTTACTGCAGATGATAGTATTAATACTCCCATAACAGAAAGTGAATACACTATAAGTTCTATATCCTTTTTGCAAAAATAGATTATGTGTGGCCTATATTTTAGGCAGCTTGATAATTGGATTTGTTGCTACATCCTGTAAAATAATGGTTGCAGTGACATACATTATCCTTTACTAACATGGGTTAAGTATTTGTGTGTGTGATCAGATTCATTCATTCAGGTTAGATTTATGTACATCCAAACCTTCTCAGGAAGTCCTTTTTGATCAATTCAGACAAATATAGAAATCAGTATGTTTTTTCAACACAAAACATTTCATGTTAAGGACTATATGTTGTTTATTAATGACTGTATATTAATTACGTTACATCATATACTAAGGACTATGCATTGTGTATTGAGGACTATTCAACTGTATAATGTACTTGTGAAGGTCTATTAGAAATCTGATGAGTTGATTGAATTCTGCATACTTTATATTTGATTCATCACCTGTAATTATTGAACTATGTTTATACTGATTGCTGTCACTCCTAGAATTATTCAAAGCATGTCACTTTAAACTACTAAAGTCTGGATTTCACAGAAAGAGATAACAGCTTGTCAAGCATTATTTAAGAGTGATTATTTTACAAAATTAAAAAAAAAATCTGTTCATCTCTGATTTTTATCAACTCATTATGAAAGCTCAGCTTGATATAGGAAATAAGGATATTTGTTTTCACTCTATTATAGATCTGAAGAGCTTATGGCATGGTATGTTCATTGTTTACATCTGTCTGTTCATTAGCACAGTTTGTTATCACTAATCTTAACATATCTTGGAGGACTGCCATGAAACTTTACACAAATGTTCATTCCAAGGTCAAGTTCTGATGACAAAATAAAAGTTTTGCTGATCAGGCTCACAGTATAGTTGCCATGGCAACAATTTTTAATATCTTGTTGTTGCTGCTTCTTTTGATTGTATGGTTGATTGATTGATTGATTGATTTAATTTTAAATTTTAATTTTTAAATTTTTAATTTTGTATGGTTGTATCAAAATGGGATTTCTGCTAAAAGGCTTCTTACAATGTCTGGTTTGGTTTAAATGAAATTGGTACCAAGCTGATGTCATACATGTCCACCATTTTGAAAATGTGAAAATATTATCATCACTTCTTCAAACTGAAATGTAATATCAATATGGGGTTTTCACCATAGACTTTAGTGATTTCTATTTTTGCTAAAAAAATGATTTGGCTTGAATATCCAATATGGCCACCATAGTGGACATCTTGAAAATCTTGTTAATGCTCATCATTAATGGTTGATTGTGTAGTCATGGGTAATTTCACTTGCAATGTATGGTTGGTCCTGTGAAAGTGGTATCAATGTGGCTTTCAGTATGGATACCACTGCAGCCTATTTGAAAATCTTGTCATCATTTCTTGTCCTGAATCAAAAAAATAAAATTAACTTTTTTTTTTACCAGAGGATTATTGATGATGATATTTTTTGCAATGAAAATACATGTATTGCTGACTGAACATTTGATTACTGCTTCTGAATGGATGGACAGAACTGCATGGGATCTTCAGCAGAAGACTTCGTATGATATGTAGCTGAACTCAAGAAAATGGTGATATCCAATATGGCCACCATAGCAGCCATTTTGAATTTTGAAAATCTCAGAAAACTTTTTCCTCCTGAACAGAAAGAGATATCAGCATGAGGTTTTCACCTGAAGACTTACGGTGTTTAGACAGTTCTAAATAAAAGTCGTGATTATCCGATAACAGATATGACTCATAAAATGCTGTCACATCAAAAATCGGTATTTATCAGAAGGCTTACTATGATGTCTAGTTAGTGCTGCAAAAAACTGGTGTCAAGCTGATATCTAGCATGGCCACCATGTTGAAAATCATGCAAATGGTGCTAATCCGACCTCAATTATGGCTGTTACAATGAACATACTATCACTAGTGGACACTCATGGAAAAGCAAAACTCATTGTTTCATACAGGTAATTAATGTACATGGGTTCATTTTGTAAAATTCGGGTTTTAACAAATATTGCCATAGGTATTGGTTTTATTATCAAGAATTTTTTATGTGGATAATTATGGATATATGTTCCTTCCCTGATTAATGTTCCACACAAGGTTCTCCTACACACTTTAATCCTTCCTATCAAATAAATCATTAACAACTTGTTTAACTCACAAAGATCAAAAAGACAGTCAGCTTATGTAAGAAGCCATTAATGAACAGAAAATCAAAAGAAGCTGAATAGCTTGCTGTTGATTGTGACTCTTGAACTGTAGCTTCACTGGCCTATACATACATGTTTTGATACTGGCCTATACATACATGTTTTGATACTGGCCTATACATACATGTTTTGATACTGGCCTATACAGACATGTTTTGATACTGGCCTATACAGACATGTTTTGATACTGTCCTATACATACATGTTTTGATACTGGCCTATACAGACATGTTTTGATACTGGCCTATACAGACATGTTTTGATACTGGCCTATACAGACATGTTTTGATACTGGCCTATACAGACATGTTTTGAATATTGAATGACACCTGACCCTAATAAAAAGGGCTATAACTCTTAGATGTGAAACTTTTACTTCAAAAATTGCTATTATTCACAGGAAAAAGATGAACATATATAACTATAACTATGCTTGTTACACTGGCACAAATGTGCACATCCATTTCTGCTACAATAACACATCTTTTCACAATTCATCAAACAAATTGCTTCAGACCTCTACCAAAGTGATGAAAGCATCCTTGTGTTTGAATTTGACATCTTGAATTTGACATATTGAATTTGACATATATTGAATTTAACATATTGAATTTGACAGAATTTGACATATTGAATTTGATACACTCTCTTTGTGACTGGAGTTACAAGTATAAGTGAGATAAGAAATGTTTGCACACCAGTTCACATGATATTCCTTTATCTAAACAATGCCTTCCTCATGAAGCAAGTATTAAGTTTGCATGGACTGAACAGTCCTTACAGATGGACTATAATCAATGCTTAAGGCAGGGAGTAACCACTGACGACTAAACATGGAAGGTAGATATCTTTTACATACAAGACATTTTTGTAGAAAATTTGCCAGGGGTAATTTATAAATGGCCTTTGAGAACAGGTGAATAAAGGTGACTGTAAGGACAGGTTTGGCTGTATTAAAAATTTCTCAGGAATGAATGGTTATATCGATATGGAATTGTGAACAAAAAGTTTTTAATGGTATCTAGATTGTCCTGAATAAAAATGCTGCCAATCTTACAACCAATATAGTTCATTTATAAATCGTATCAATAATACCAGATATGTTTTTATCTCAAAGCACTTGCAATGAAGAAATGGTCTCATCTTGCATTTGAAATTCATTGTCAGACAGTAGAGAATCAGTGTATTCAAGGACTATTTATTGGTTAATACCTGTCATGTTCGGTAAGTATAGGGTTTTGCAGCAAGTCAAAAGTATACTGGCTACATAGTGCTAATTGAAAGCTCTGATTTTAAATCATAAAATGATTAAAAGTTATGATATAGTTACAGAATATTGCAAAAAAAGTCTTTAGTTTGAAAATGAGTCAAGCTCAAATTAGCCTATATTTATTTTCTGCATAATAATGTTTAGTTATGTTGTCATGACTATAATATGGTTAAAGAGGAGAGCACTATACCCTAATGGTTCCAAACCATTAATCAAACGTGTGTTACAGATTGAGTTACAGGACAAATGACAGTTACATAATTAAATGGCAGTTGTTGTTATTGCCTTGAGTAATTAAATGGCAGTGTTTATTGCCTTGTGTAATTCAAAGGTAGTCATTACTACTTTATGTAATTAAACTGCAGTTATTATTACCTTGTGTAATTAAATGGCAGTTATTATTACCTTGTGTAATTAAGTGGCAGTTATTATTACCTTGTGTAATTAAACTGCAGTTATTATTACCTTGTGTAATTAAATGGCAGTTATTATTACCTTGTGTAATTAAGTGGCAGTTATTATTACCTTGTGTAATTAAATGGCAGTTATTATTACCTTGTGTAATTAAGTGGCAGTTATTACTACCTTGTGTAATTAAACTGCAGTTATTATTACCTTGTGTAATTAAATTGCAGTTATTATTACCTTGTGTAATTAAATGGCAGCTATTACTGCCTTGTGTAATTAAATTGTCATTACTGTTACCGTACATAATTAAATGGCTGTTACTATTGCCTTGTGTAATTCAATGGTGGTTATTATTGCTTTGTGTAATTAAATGGCAGTTATTATTGCCTTGTTTAATTCAAAGTTAGTTATTATTGCCTTGTGTAATTAAATGGCAGTTATTATTGCCTTGTGTAATTCAATGGTAGTTATTATTGTCTTTTGTAATTAAATGGCTGTTATTATTGCCTTGTGCAAATTAAATGGCTGTTATTATTGCCTTGTGTAATTAAATGTACACTGGCATAGCTGTTTAAATGGCAGTTGTTTTTTTTCCAATAGGCAAGTTTAATATTTACTAGTAGTACATTTTTTTCTTTTTCACATTTAGTTGGAAAATGCTGTGATAAATTGTGTACTCTATTGTTATTTTGATTGACCATTTGGAATAAGGAAGTTTAGTTGCTACAGATATCTTATTTCAAAAATCTTTCAAAATGTTTCAAAAGTCTTATATGGAGTGAGAAATAAGAACAGGAAATATATAACGATGTTTATATTGGTAGAGTGGAAAGAAGTTTGATGACTATACATTGTATTGATATGTGTAGCTGATGTATATATTTTCTTTATTGTTCAAGGTTTATGTGTGTAATATTTGTTAGCTCTGCATGACTTAACCCAACAAGGTATAAAAATGTTTGTGCATTGTTGTTTTAACATCTGTGGATTTTGTTTTTAAAGAAACACATACACACACATTCATATTTTTGTCATTACAGTTAAAATGTGTTTTTTAAGCTATACTGAGCATAGACCAAAAGAACTTATGTGATGTTATCTGTCTGTCTGTAAGCTGAATTGGTATAATCACTGCTACTTATAAAGTACTTGGATGATTGTCATGAAACTATACATATATATATATATATATATATATATATATATATATATATACACATAGACACACATTCAAGGTATAGTTAAACCATTACGAAAATATGGCTGCTCTGACTTCCAATGTGGCAACAAAAGAAGTCATTTTGAAAATCTTGTTAAGATTACTTCTCCTCAGCAGCTATTCATATTAGAATGTGTTGTCCTTCTTATGAGTTTGTCCTGAATAACAGCAGAACTGATTGTGTTGTCCTTCTTATGAGTTTGTCCTGAATAACAGCAGAACTGATCTGGTGTCTGAAATGACTACCATTGCAGCCATCTTGAAAATCTTGTAATTGTCATATTGACATATTTTATTTTTAACCAAAAGACTTTTCTGATATCAAGTTGGATCTAAATGAAAATGGTACCATTCCTACATCCATTATGGCCACAACAGTCTTTCTTTAGAATGTTTTTAGGGATTTTTGACCTGAACAGAGTATTTCTTTGCCATGGAATTTTCACTAGATAGCTTCTTATGATTCCTAGTTGGACGGATTTTCCTAGTGGTTCTCACTAAAATACTTTTTATGATGTGATGTTTATCCTCAGTGAAGATGGTACCACTTTTATGATGTGAGGTTTGCCTTCAGTGAAGAATGAACCACTTTTATGATGTGAGGTTTGTCTTCAGTGAAGATGGAACCACTTTTATGATGTGAGGTTTGCCTTCAGTGAAGAATGAACCACTTTTATGATGTGAGGTTTGTCTTCAGTGAAGATGGAACCACTTTTATGATGTGAGGTTTGTCCTCAGTGAAGATGGAACTACTTTTATGATGTGAGGTTTGTTCTCAGTGAAGATGGAACCATTTTTATGATGTGAGTTTTGTCCTTGGTGAAGATGGAACCATTTTTATGATGAGAGGTTTGTCCTTTGTGAAGATGGTACCACTTTTATGATGTGAGGTTTGTCCTAAGTGAAGATGGAACCACTTTTATGATGTGAGGTTTGTCCTCAGTGAAGATGGAACTACTTTTATGATGTGAGGTTTGTTCTCAGTGAAGATGGAACCATTTTTATGATGTGAGTTTTGTCCTTGGTGAAGATGGAACCATTTTTATGATGAGAGGTTTGTCCTTTGTGAAGATGGTACCACTTTTATGATGTGAGGTTTGTCCTAAGTGAAGATGGAACCACTTTATTGATGTGAGGTTTGTCCTTAGTGAAGGTGGTTCCCTTTGGATATCTGTGGTAGCCATCATGAAATGTTGCTATTCAGTGGTTTCCATCTGGAAAATATTTTTCTTATTTAACATGGGATGGTATGTCAACATGAATTATTTCTTATATGTAACTAAAACTTATTCTCAGTATGTGTTAATAGACTGTGAATACAAATTATGATAAATAAACATCCCTAAATTTGAAAACACTTTTAAAAGAAATTCTTGAAAAAAAAATGATGCTGAGATATGGCTGCCTTGATGGACATCCCAAAAATTGTGTGGCAACTTAATGGTCAGTTTTCAGTGAAATACTATTATACACTGTACTAATATGTAGCTTTTGCAAATGGAAATGGCCTTCACGACACCATAGTGGTCATCTAAATATTTACATTTCTCTTGAACAAATGATGGCATTTATATGACCCTTTCACCAAAACACTTTTCCAGTGTGTTTTAGGCCAGGCGAAATGCACAGTTTTGTACTTCATTGAGATTTAGAAGACAGTGAATTTCATCTATACCATAGTTTGTATTTAGTTGCATTTCAAATAACAAATTAATTGCATTTAATTGAATTCCAATGAACAAATTGATTGTCTAATAGCTCTCTTGATTTTAAGGTTGAGGTTTTCAGTCACATTTAAGGGACTTGATTTTGATGTATTCATGATTTAGTTTGTGCCATGTTGTCATATTTGCCATATCCTTGAACTAGATTTTATTAGTTACTGTATAAGTAATTGTATATATAATATTATTCAGACTCAAAATTATAGATGATTTTAAAATTTTATGATTTTCTATTTGAATAGATTTGTAAAGTGTATTTTTTTGCTTGCCACACTTTCAATACTTGCACATTAAAAAAATTCATCATACACTTTTTATGAAACAAAAGCAATTTGTACTTGGATTGTCTTGGTAAATGTGCTTCTATTTATCTTGTAGACAGCTTTAATTTTAGTCACCCACCATAATGGTTACACCAGGGTATAGTGTGTGTGTTTGAGAAATTTAGCTGTTAATATTTCCCTCTGTTTATAATTTCTGTATATTCTTAAAATTTTCATTTCCAGACCATACATGTAATTCTCAAATCATTCAATATATTTGAACCAGTTTTGGTGATGATGTTAAGCAGGTTGCAAAAAGTACTTCTTTTCCAAATTCATGATGTCTTTCTGGTCACATTGACATAGAAACTGTGTCAGAAGTAGTATGGGAATTGACAGCACTAGACCGTAAAGTAGTGGAATAAGTAGTCTTTAAATTGAGAACATTGCAACAGAGGGTATTTAAATAGGAATATTTATGTAATTAGTGTACTTGGCAGATTAATCAGTGTATTTAAAGGAGCAATCAGTCTACTTGAAGGAATATATTTGGGGATATCAAATATCTGTATATTTGGGGATATCAATTATCTGTGTATTTGGGGATATCAGATATCTGTGTATTTGGGGATATCAAATATCTGTATATTTGGGGATATCAAATATCTGTGTATTTGGGGACATCAAATATCTGTATATTTGGGGATATCAATTATCTGTGTATTTGGGGATATCAAATATCTGTGTATTTAAGGATATCAATTATCTGTATATTTGGGGATATCAAATATCTGTGTATTTGGGGATATCAAATATCTGTGTATTTGGGGATATCAAATATCTGTGTATTTGGGGATATCAAATATCTGTGTATTTGGGGATATCATCTCTAGATGACTCTTATTACAGCACTTGTAATCAGAAATCATTTGTATTTCAGTAATCTCTTATCTGATTGAATTCTGATTTCCATATATTGTATGATAATATTATGTCAGCTTTTGATGGTTAATACAGGCATGAAAAATCAGTGAATATGATGTCTCACATTAAAAAACCTTAAATAAGATGGTTTCCTTGAAAGGTATTTAAAGTTGAAGGAGTTATTTTGTCCATGAAATATCCTTTCATTTGTTGAAATATGTGTGGCAAAAGTTTATGATAGGAAAAACAAAAATCTTAAAATGAAATAATACTAGTTTTTTTTTAGTTGAAAATCTGCTTTCCTAACATTGTTTTACAAAATAATTGGTAAATAAATAAGATGTGGTACTAGGTAGATCCAAAGATGCATGACATGATAGTCATCATAAAGAATGGCATTCGTTTACAGTTGTGGTGGATTTGTGTTTCCCTTACTTTTATACCATTTTGTGCAGTGTTAAAGTAACATATGGAGAAGTTCATTTTCCATAAAATATACCCCTTCAAACTTTCAGAAATTCTGGAAAACTCTTATAAAAAAGATGCACAGTTGATATGTATGAATCATGCTCTTAAGAACAACTGCCCCACCTCATTAAGTACCCGTGAATCATGCTCTTTGTTTAACAACTACCCTAACCACTCTGGTGGCCTAGTGGTTAGAGTGTCTACCTCAGATGCAGGAAGTCGTGGGTTTGATCCCCAGCTAAGTCAAAAATGGCTGTAACAGCTGCCTCATATTGCATTCAGCATTAACAGGTTAGTGTTAGGACTGATCAACCTGGTGTCAGGATAATGTGACTGGGTGGGACATTATGCTATATGTCTGTGGCATGATGCCCCAGTGCTAGACATCACTAGAAAGTGCCACATTGCAGGCATTGTAACGATATGACTGAAAATTTGTTAAAGCTACATTAGGAATCCAAATCATAAACACAAACAATTACCCCACCTCAGTACCCATGAATCATGCCCTTAACAATTATCCCACCTCATTAAGTACCTATAAATTATGCTCTTTTGTAGCAACTACTCCACCTCATTAAGTACCTATGAATTATGCTCTTTTGTAGCAACTACTCCACCTCATTAAGTACCTATGAATTATGCTCTTTTGTAGCAACTACTCCACCTCATTAAGTACCTATGAATTATGCTCTTTTGTAGCAACTACTCCACCTCATTAAGTACCTATGAATTATGCTCTTTTGTAGCAACTACTCCACCTCATTAAGTACCTATGAATTATGCTCTTTTGTAGCAACTACTCCACCTCATTAAGTACCTATGAATTATGCTCTTTTGTAGCAACTACTCCACCTCATTAAGTACCTATGAATTATGCTCTTTTGTAGCAACTACTCCACCTCATTAAGTACCTATGAATTATGCTCTTTTGTAACAACTACTCCATCTCATTAAGTACCTATGAACCGTGCTCTTTCTTAACAACTACCCCACCTCATCACCTCATTAGGTATCCATGAATCATGCTCTTTCTTAACAACTATCCTACCTCATTAAGTACCCATGAATCATGATCTTTCTTAACAACTATCCCATCTCGTTAAGTACCCAAGAACCATGCTCTCTCTTAACAACTACCACACCCCACTTCAGATTGAGGAGTTAAGCCAAGGGGTCATTCAAAGACATGTAAAGTGTCGAAAACATTTAGATTAATTGTTTTTTCATCATTTAAATTTATATTTCCTCTATATCATTCATATCCATGTGTAGGGTCATAGGGTTGAAATTAAAGACATGTACATTAGTAAGCCCTTACCAGATTCCCATTATCTTTGGATAATAAAAATAACATATTTTCCCAATCATTGTTTCACCAGGTTTATTAAAGCATTACTGGTAGAACTCGTTTTGCTACAATAAAACCAGTGTCCTGAAATTCTCAAAGACTACCATTATACTCTGATATTATTTCTAGCATTGTAAAGAACACAATCACATTCATTATACCTGTTTAATGATCTAATGTATTATAATTTCATTTTAAAATTTCTTTGAGATTATGGAGCTGTTATTGCTTAGGAAAGGTTAATCTGCTCTACAAGCAATGATTCCTAGAATTAACTGTGCTCAAAAAAGAGCTTTAAAGAATTAAATTAGCAACAAAGCCTTCAATATGTTGGAAAATTAAATAAGGCTATAAGTAGACGTTTGTAAGGTCAATTTGTTTTTTTCCTGCATTCATGCCTTGTTTATGTTGTTATTTCATTACCTTATTTTGTACCCTATCATTGATGTTGAGTAGGATCAATACAAGTCACCATGTCCATCTCTTGCACTTTTAGTTACTTAACGTCTCCCAAACCCTTTGATATATCTTCATGAAACTGGTTATTATTATCCATAAGTCCCATGTTTGATTACTTAATGTCTCCCGAACCATTGGAGATATCTTCATAAGTTTGGTTTGTATGCTTTTGTATTATTGCAAGATATTGTGTTCTGTAATAAGTGAATTTGTCAAAGTGTCTCAAGAATATTTTAAACATTATTCACATTTGTTACAAAATATTGTTCATCCATATGTCACACATTTATCTATCTATCTATCTATCTATCTATCTATCTATCTATCTATCTATCTATCTATCTCTCTCTATCTCTCTATCTATCTATCTATCTATCTCTCTATCTATCTATCTATCTATCTATCTCTCTATCTATCTATCTATCTATCTATCTATCTATCTCTATCTATCTCTCTCTCTTTCTCTCTCTCTCTCTCTCTCTCTCTCTCTCTCTCTCTCTCTCTATATATATATATATATATATATATATATATATATATATATATATATATATATTATATATTCATGAAATATAACATGCATTTGTATATATAAAGACAAGAGTCTGTGTTCCATTTAAGATTTTAGCTTTGTCAACTAACTTGTTACATATTGTAATCTTTTATCTGACACTTTTCCAGTTAATATCGTCTATATTATTTGAAACATCTTCATGAAATCTGATAACTGCATTTGTATCATGACAAGAGTTTGTATCCCATATAAGACTCGTCTTCATCAAATTAGTTTAATTACATGATGTGCAGTTACTGACCTTGATATCCAAATTCAGGCACAGCTGCCATTACTAAAAACAAAACTTTTTCATAATATCGGAAATTTTTTTAACACTTTTAGCTCAGCTGTCTAAAAACCTGAGGAGCTCATCGGTAGATTCTTTTTCATCATCTATCCATTAGCACAAGTTTGTTATTGAATCTCCTTGAGCTATTATGAAACTTTCCAAACACATTTCCATAATGTAGTTTAGTTGGGCCTAACTGATGATGGTTTGGGCCATGCATTCAATATGGCCACCTTAGCTGCCATGTTGAAAATTTTATTATCACTACTCTTGAATGCAAGGGCTTTTACTGCAAGACTTATGATGTCTAGATGGTCCAACTCCTAACTGAAAATGGGGCTGATCCAATGTACAAATGGCCACTACAGAAGCCATCTTAAAATTTTTTTTTATCACTACTCCAGAATGGAAAGTCATATTAACATGAGGTTTTCACTAGAAGACTTCTTAAGTGTCAAGATGGTCTTAAATATAAATGTTCCCACACTGATGACCAATATGCCTACCACACTGATGACCAATATGCCTACCACACTGATGACCAATATGTCTACCACACTGGTCATATTGAAAATTGTGTTATTGCTGCTCCTTCTTAGCAGCCATCTTTAATTCTTTCAGCTAGTCCTTTTGAAAGAAAATATTGCCTTGAGGTTTTTACCTGTAGCCTCCTTTGAAGTCTTGTTGGGCTTAAAGACTGAAAGATAACAGAGATAGTCTCAACAACCAGCAGATTAAGGGAAGAAATGTTCTTAACTTAAGTTGCAGGAAATTGGTTTTGGCTAGTTGAGCATCAATTTCTTCCAGGAATATGAGAAGCATACTAGTGACCAATATTACTTGACCAATCACTCAAGCAAGATTATTTGCTAGACAGTACATGACCAGCTGCTTAAGCATTTGGTTATGGGGTCAATGTCAGCCAGTTGAACCCTATCAATGTCTGTTGTCACTGATTTGATTTTTTGAAATTTGGTAATAATGCTTTGTTCAGTTAGTACAGTATAAAGATGCTGCATTACTTTGAATTACAATCAAATTAAGTAGGAATATAGAAAGGACTATATTATAGAAAGGACTATACTATAGAAAGGACTATATTATGCCAAAGTTCAATCTTGATATACAGAAATTTGTTAAATCTTTCATACCGGTTTTGATATATAGAACAACATTTGGTATATTTGAGCATTCAGACAAGAGATAGATTTCTACCTAAAATCAACCTGAATTTAACTGCTGTCATGACTGATGCAGAAAACCATTATTAGAATAAGCACCATAAAATGATTTCTTTTGTAGTTTCATATAATTTTAAAATTATTGACTGCATTTTTTATTTGACCTCACAAATTTGAAGAAAAAAAATTGTTTTCCCCCACTTCATTGGCAAATGCGTATTCTGTTCTTTTGTCTCCCTCACATTTTATCGTTATGCTTATGCAGTAGTAATAAAACATGAAAGAACATGAAGTATGTTAATTTCCTTTTTATTTTTGTCTTGCCTACAAATTATGAGGGTTAGGTAGAATATGCACAGTTAACAAGTTGATTTTAAGAGACAAGCTGAATTTTCCAGCATGGCAGTTCACCTTGTGAATGTTGAGACAGATGTATAAAGTTTCATGCAGCTGTCATGGCTGTAACAATGTCAACAATTTTTAGATGACATGTGAAGCTTTTGAAACTTGCACAAACCTTCTACATTAGTTGATGCTTCAAACAGAAGTCTAAGTAGGATATATTGCTGTCCGTCTAAAGTTTTACACCTGATATAAGATAAATTCCAGACACTGTAAAGTACATGTACAAGATTTATAATACCTGTTTACTATTTGCAAATGATTTACAAGAAAAAAGCATGCATTGCTAGTATTATATAAACTAAATGTTATGACATTCTTAAGCTGGTAAAACCCTTTATCAAAAACTATATTTACAAAATAAAAAAAATATATAGATCAACTGAATCATAAATGTTAAGACAGTTACACAGTGAGATTCAGATATACAAAGTTGGATCTGTTACCTGTCAGAGCATTGCAGGTGCTCGATATGCAGTCATTTTAAATGATGTTCTAAGAAATTGTTCACATGTGACAGTAAAAATGGCTACATGTTATATATACTGAACAATATGGAATCACTTTGTAAACATAGCAAAAACTTATTATTTTCATAAAGAAGATATGAGCTTATCCTTTTGCGTAAAGATGTGACATTATTCTGTTCAGACAAAAAATACAAAATAAAGATGACAAGATATGAAATGTTGCAATAATGCAGTTCACATTACAGATAAAAAAAAAATAAATTACTCCTTAATAGGAAAAAAGGGCAAAGAGATGAACTAATTGTGACACTAAATCCCATCAAAAGTTTTGGCTAACTTGAATGCAAAGGAAGGCTGGAGCATATTAGAAAGGTTGATCTAGCGGTGCAAAGAACACTGTGTAGAATCAAACATGATATGAGCACATTCAGCATAGAAGTACTGTAACGAGGAAACCCCATAGACTTCAATTATTTTTGTTTCGTTATATAATATTCGTTTCGTTAAAGTTTATATTGTTATTTCGAATTTTTGGCGGGCTTTGTAGTGCCATCTATCGTCTTAGCTTTGGGTCACGTGATTCCGCCTGGGTATATATACGGACCAACTGTGGCTGCTGGGGGAGTGTGTAAATAACCAGCATAGAGTGAAGACGTCTCCTGCAGTGTAGCAGTATAACCACCCTGCCACGGCAAGCACACTTGGTCGTAATCCTAGGGTAGGAAGAAGCAGGCCAGGAATCTGAAAAGGGTAGGGACAAGGTCTTTCATCGACCAGCAGCCCGGCGCTACAAGGCTCGTCCAAGCAACACAGAGGTCTTGCGACAATACACGTTTAGACCTAGGATAGTTCTTCTTTCGTTATTTTGCACTGTCGTCTCTCTCTCTATCGATCTCCGGTGACCCAGTCGGCCACTCTGCGACAAGTCGGCGACTGCGACCAGTCGGCGACCCTGTGACCAGTCGGCGACCGAGACAGCGACACAGTCGGCGACCCTACGACTTGCTGTGACCAAGTCGGCGACTGCGACCAGTCGGCGACCCTGCAACACAGTTGGCGACCCTACGACAGTCAGTGACTCTGCGACCAAGTCTGCGACTCTGCGACAAGTCGGCGACTGCGACCAGTCGGCGACCCTGCGACTCAGTCGGCGACCGAGAGAGCGACACATTCAGCGACCCTGCGACCCAGTCGGCGACCCTGCGACCCAGTCGGTGACTCTGCGACAAGTCGGCGACCCTGCGACTAGCTGTGACCAAGTCGGCGGCACCCAAGAAGCCAGAAATAAGCCGGTATCCCGCTGGGGTGGAAATCTGTCACACTCTAGAGTGCCAGTCTTCAAACAGATTCAGCGGGGTATCACTCCAACTATAAGACCTATCATAAAGAACCCGACATAGAGATACTCGGGGCAGTGTAGCCAAGAGACCAGTTCCGCTACAAATTCGTGGCAGCGACGGGATAGGTCGAGGGGTAGAAGACAGAATCAAGATGGCTTACAGAGGGTCACATGTAGGCGACTGGATGCTTACCCCCGAGACGGAGGTAAAGACGGTGATTCCTTTCGAAGACGAGTTTCGACGCTTGACAGGCGATATCGACACCCTCGAAATCACAGAAGACCAAGAATATAGCCGATACTACAGCGACAAAGGATGCTGTACATACAGCTCTCAAAGACCGAAAGAGATCTGAGAGCAAGAGAATGGTTACGGAAGGAAGCGATGAGGCGACTAATCTGCCGAAAAGAACCTTGAAGCGGCCGGTCGTTACTCTGATGTCGTACGACGGGACGACACCCTTGTTGGATTTTATCACTCACTTCGAGATGTGCTCGACACTAAATTATTGGACAGAGGAAGAAAAGAAACTGTATTTAGGTGCCGCACTAAGAGGTCAAGCACAGCAATTGTTGGCAGTGCCTGAGAAGAAGACATATTCTGAATTAGTGGATGCTTTGAAGCAGAGATTTGCACCCCCGAATCAGACCGAGTTATACAGAGTTCAGCTAAGGAGTAGAATTCGCAAGAACGGAGAATCTTTACAAGAGCTTGCGCAAGCTATACGGCGGCTTGCGACTTTAGCTTACCCTGTGGCGAGTTTCCTTTTGGTTGATACGCTCGCTAAAGAACAATTTATTGATGCCCTGGACGGTTCCGACATGCGCTTAAAAGTACAACAGGCGAGACCCACTACGATAAACGATGCGGTACAGATAGCTGTCGAGTTAGAGGCGTTCGCTAGAGCTGAGCTGCAACGACAGGGAGGAAAAAGGCATGTCCGTGGTGTCATTGCAGGATGAGGAACAAGGGCCAGCAATCAGAGAACTGAGAGAGCAAATGATGGAGCTGACGAGATTGGTGGCTGTTCTCACGACTGAAGTTAGGAGTACCAAACAAACGAGTAAAGTCCCAGAGCGACGCAGAAACAGAAACTATGACGAACTTGTTTGTTACGGGTGCGGCCAGCAGGGACATTTTAAGAAAGACTGCCCTGCTAAGAAGTCATGCAAAAGTAATTCGCGATCGACCCCGCAGACGACGGGTCGCATGAGATATGACAGAACAAGAGTCAGAGACGCAAGAGGGGTAAGGTTTCTTATCGACTTAGAAACCGATCGTCGGATGCTGATGTCGGGTTATATGTGGCAGGCACTATTCAAGGAACTGGTGTCGATCTCCTGATTGATACGGGTGCTACAGTAACTATCATATCTAGAGAAGTCTATAGGAGGATTAAACCGGAGAAAAGAACAGACCTGATTCCTGTGAGAGGGAAAGTCAGTCTCGCAGACGGCAGACCAATGTCGGTCGACGGAAAGGGACTTTTTGAAATAAGCCTAAATGGTGTTCGTCGACGACATAAAGTGCTGGTTGCTAACATCTCAGAAGAGGGAATACTTGGATTAGACTTTCGTAAATTTAACTCGTGTCGACTCGATGTTAACAAGAGTCGCCTTTCCATCGGCAAGGAGAATTTACCTTGTACGTTTAAAGGGCAAGTAGGATGCGCCAGAAAAATTGTCGCAGAGAGAGTGAACGTTCCAGCGATGCACGAGATGATTGTTCCAGGAAAACTTGACAAGCTGTCGTCTTCAGCAGTGCCGGAAATTGGAGTGATAGAGCAGTATCAGAAGTTTGGAGAGTGGCACGACATCTTAGTCTCAAGAACACTAGTCAGACCCGGGAAAGGGAATTTGCCCGTACGGATACTAAATGCGACTGCAGATAACCAGATACTCTATACTCTATACTGATACTCTATACAGGGTCTGGGAACTCTATAGAGGGCTCGTCGTTAATCGTCTCTTCAACTCATCGAATGACGACTGACAACTCTCAGACCAGACAAAAGGTCTCCCTTTTTTGTCAGTCGGTGTAAGCTATCTGCAATATCGGCAAATCCCTTTATGAATCGTCTGTAGTATGAACATAGTCCTAAGAAACTGCGAAGTTCTGTCTGTGACGTTGGGTTTCTCCAGTCGACGACAGCGGACATTTTCTCTGGATCTGCACGTATCCCCTCCTTTGACACAACATGACCCAAGTACTTGACTTCTTTTGCGAACAAACGATATTTCTTGGGCTTGAGTTTGAGCTTCCAACAATGTCAAAAACCTGTCGCAGACGATCCAATTCCTCCTCAAATGTGCGACCAAAGATGATTATGTCGTCGAGATACACCAAACATATCTCCAACTGCAGTCCCGATAGAACTGTCTCCATCAGTCTCTTAAAGGTACCGGATGCATTACAGAGTCCGAACGGCATGACATTGAACTCGTATAAACATTGCCTAGTCGCAAATGCTGTCTTCGACCGATCTTCTGGCTCCATTTCTACCTGCTAATATCCGCTCATGAAGTCTAAAGTCGAAAACCAAGTTACTCCCGATAGCGAGTCAAGCGACTCATCGATCCGTGGTAGAGGGTATGCGTCTTTAACAGTTACTTCGTTTAATGCACGGTAGTCGATGCAGAACCTCGTTGTGCCATCCTTTTTCTTTACTAATACCACTGGTGACGACCATGGACCGGAAGATGGCGAAATTATCCCTTTCTTCAACATGTCGTTCACATGCTTCTCAATTTCTTCTCTGGCGTGAATCGGAACTCTTCTCGGGGCTAGTTTTATTGGTCTCGAGCTCCCTGTTTCAATTTTGTGTCGCGCCTTTGTAGTCCTTCCAAGATCATCATCAGATGCGGCAAAGAATGACTGGTAGTCGCAGAGAAATCTATCCACCTTTCTTGCCTGTTCTTCAGAGAGTGATTCTTTTGACGCTTGAGCCAGTTCTTTCAAATGGGTCGGTAGTCGAGGCTGCAACTCGTTATTCCGAAGACAACGAACGGTCGCAAGGAAATCCTATTTAAAGATGTTTGACCCAATCCATCATCAGGAGAAATTAAATTGTTGCTTTCCAGATACCATACAAGCCGAAAATTGATCATTCGTTCCATTGTTTTACATACACAGCTAGTTAGTGATATAGGTCTGTAGTTGGTAGGATCTGTGCTATCTTTGCCTGGTTTGGGGATTGGTATTATTATTGCTTCTTTCCAAATTTTTGGTACATTGCAAGTAATCCATAAATCATTGAAGATTTCCAGAATAACTCTCAAGGATGGATCTGGAAGGTGTTTTAAAAACTGGTAATGTATATCGTCAGGCCCAGCGGAAGCATCATTGGCCTCATTTAAGGATTCCATAAGTTCCGACAATGAAAACGGTTGGTTATAACTCTCTAAGTTATTTGATGTGAATTTCAACCGTATTTTTTCTTTTTGAATTTTAAACCTTCGGAAAGCTTCGGAATAATTAGACGATGAGGAATTTTTGGAGAAACAATCAGCAAGTACATTAGCTATTTCATGCTTGCTTTTATAATTGATGTTATTTAGCTTCAGGTGTTGGAGGCAATTGTATTTTCCTTTACCATTTATTTTGCGGATGTGTCCCAAATTTTGTTTATAGAGGAACGAGAGTTTAAAGTTGAAACATATTTTTTCCATGATGTTCGTTTATTTTCTTTAATCGTGCGGCGAGTTTTAGCCCACGTAATACGGTATTGAGCTAGATTTTCGGGCGTTGGACGATTATTGAATTTGTTCAGTGCTTCTCGGCGTTGTTTAATGGCTTCTTCACATTCTTTAATAAACAATGGTTTGGGATTTTTTTGAGAATTTGTCGAGGACTTAGGAATGGACTCTTCTGCAATCTCGATCCAATCAATCCGGTTATTGTCTTTTCTATAACGAAAGGAGAAAGTGTAGTAAGTGCTTTTGTGGCATCTTTTGATTGTATTACCATGAAGCGTGGAAATGAATCCACGCCACATGGTTCATCATCTGTGTCAGATCCTGGTTTGGTTCGTTTTGGAGTTTTTTTTAATTCTCCATGATGGCAGTTTGAAAAATTCAGCACCCGTGCTCCCCACCCACCAAGGAGCCCAACAAGGGGACACTTTTCAAGTGCCAGGGATACAGAAATACGATACTCAGTTGGAAAAATTACCTTTAGTTGACCCTGAAGTCGCAAATTTCGAAGGTCAGTAAAATTACTCCCCGATTGACCCGTTAAGCCACCGCCTTCTAGGAAGTCTTCTAAAATTTAAGAAAGGAAAAGATATAGCAATAGAATATAGGGGCAACGGTGGTATCAAGCGAGATACAAGAATAAAGTAAAATAAAGTAAAAGGAGGTGACAGAGTTAATAAAGACTTCTTAGGGCTCGGCGTGACCAGCCGATTTGTCGAGACCGCGCCCATCTCAACCACCCGTCTTAGGAGAAGTAGAGGCCAAAGTAGTGTGTTGCAACTACCAGGATCCTTTCATCCTCCGTTACGGGTCGCAACCCACGGCAAACAGGTTGCCTCTACTTAGTCGCCTTTTACGACACGTAGCGAGGCACGTCGGGCCAATTCTACAACCCCGAACCCGCAGGGGGTGTTTATTGAGGAACGAGAGTTAAAAGTTGAAACATTTTTTCCATGATGCTCGTGTACTTTCTTTAATCAAGCGGCGAGTTTTAGCCCGAGTAATACGGTTTTGAGCTAGATTTTCGGGCGTTGGACGATTATTGAGTTTGTTCAGTGCTTCTCGGCGTTGCTTAATGGCTTCTTTACATTCTTTAATAAACCATGGTTTGGGCTTTTTTTTGTAAGAATTTGTCGAGGACTTAGGAATGGATTCTTCTGCAATCTCAATTACGATAGATGTAAATTGTCGAATTGGATCATGATCAAATACTATGGTATTTCTATTCAGTCTCATTGTACAAAGTGTTTCAAATTTGTCCCAGTCAGCTTTCTTTAAGTTGCACTGTGGAATTGTGTCATCAATTTTGGTATTGGTATTTTTAAGATATATTGGAAAATGATCACTGCTATAAATTTCATCAGCGACCTTCCAAATAAAATCTAACAGAAGTGAAGGAGAACATATTGTTAAGTCAATGCAAGTGTATGTACCTGTTCCTGGGTGCAGACAAGTTGGAGACTTGTTATTAAATAGACACAAGTCGTGTCTAGGAATAAAATCTTCAACTTTTTTCCCTCTGTCGCTCCCCCTGCGGGTTCGGGGTTGTAGAATTGGCCCGACGTGCCTCGCTACGTGTCGTAAGAGGCGACTAAGTAGAGGCAACCTGTTTGCCGTGGTTTGCGACCCGTAACGGAGGAGGAAAGGATCCTGATAGTTGCAACACACTACTTTGGCCTCTACGTCTCCTAAGACGGGTGGTTGAGATGGGCCCGGTCTCGACAAATCGGCTGGTCAAGGCGAGCCCTAGGAAGTCTTTATTAACTCTGTCACCTCCTTTTACTTTATTTTACTTTATTCTTGTATCTCGCTTCATACCACCGTTGCCCCTATATTCTATTGCTATATCTTTTCCTTTCGTAAATTTTGGAAGACTTCCTAGAAGGCGGTTGATTAATATTTTTACGGCGCATCAGCACTATGTGGCTATTTAGCGCCAAACATTAGTTTATATCCTTTTTCATTTATAAATGGTAAAATAATTTTATCGACCAGCGATTGGAAACCAAAGACTTAAAGGTAAACCGACAAAAATGTGAACGATTGTAAATAATTAAAAGTTTCCCGGTTAACGGGGTGTGCAAATGTATGATAACGAAAACATGATTGGCAATAAAAATCTATCGACTGCATAAATATAACACAAAACTAAACAAGGTGATAAAATAAAAGCTGTATCTTACTATAAATGTTTGCTTCCTTAAGGAAGTCTATAATGTTGGTAATGTTAACTGTATCAAAGAGCTCCGTCATGTCTTGCATAACGTAGTAATGATTACACGTAGGCTGAAGATCGAAGCATTCTAGCATAAAGTGCTTAACGGTGAATGGTTCATTACAAGCTATGCACTCTGGTGGGTCTTCTCCTTTTAATATGTAGGAGTGTGTTAAATAAGTATGACCGAGTCGAAATCTTGCAATGACTACCTCCTCTCTACGGACGGATCTGTAGGAAGGGGTCCATTCTCCTAAGGTTGGCTTGATGGCATGAAGTTTGTTATTCACGGCATCATTCCACGATGCCTGCCATTTCTGGTGTAAACAGTCTTTGATAGAACGTTTAAAATCAGTATAGGGTGCTTTAAAATCAGTTGGTTCTAGTAATAGGGCCATTTTAGCAGCACGATCTGCTTTATCATTGCCTTTAATTCCTACATGGCTGGGTAACCAACAGTATACTATATTGTGGGAAGTACTCAGCTCAGTATGCTTAAGGAGAATATTTGCTAATAATGGATTCTCCAGTTTTCTGTTATGTAGTGACTGAAGTACTGATAGTGAGTCGGAGAATATTATGCTATTTGAAATTCGCTTGCTTGTAATGAATTGCAAAGCAAGGTCTACTGCTCTAATTTTGGCTGAAAAAATGGATGTACCATTTGGCAAGCGAACTTTGGTTGCGTGGTTTCAAATTACGAAGGCTGCAGCAGCCTTTTCCTCATCTTTTGATCCATCGGTATATATTTTTGTATATTTTTCAAATTGTGAGAGGAGTTCATGGTAAGAGTTGTGGAAAATGGAAGGGTTTATCTCCGTTTTTTTTTTTCCATCATGTAACGTAAAAATTACCCTTGGTTGCTGAAGTAGCCATGGGGGTGTTTCGGAGATGTTGTCTTTCAGTATATTTGAAAGATCAATTTGAGTACTTTCGAGAAATTGTGATATTCTAATGCCAAATGTAGGTATGACATTTGATTTATTGTCATATAAGGATTTATATTTTGGTTCAAAAACGGCCGAAAAAGCTGTGTTCAGAGGGCTGGATCTTAATTTGATAGCATATTGTGCGGAAAGCATTTCTCTGCGTTGTGATAAGGGTGGCTCATCCGCTTCGACGAGGAGGCTTTCACACGGGGATGTTTTAAATGCTCCCAGGGCAAGTCTTATTCCCTGATGATGGATTGAGTCAAGCATCTTTAAATACGATTTCCTTGCTGAACCATAAACAACGCAACCATAGTCTAATTTGGAACGGATAAACGTTCTGTATAAATTGAGTATGTCTCTCCTATCAGCACCCCAGTCAGTGTGCGCTATTACTTTAAGTAAATTAAGAGATTTCAAACACTTGGCTTTCAAATATTTCAGATGTGGAATAAAAGTCAGTTTCTATCGAAGATAATGCCTAAAAATTTTGTTTCCTCAACAACTGGATTGATTGATTGATTGATTGAATTTTAACGGCGCACCAGCACTTTTAGGCTATTTAGCGCCATACAGTACGTCATATTTGTAAAATGGTTCAATATTGACCAGCGATATAGTAAAAAATCCATAGTAGATAAATATAAAATGGTAAATGTTGGTAACAGTTAAAGATATTGGTTCACGATCAACGGGAGATGTAAATGATGTATCTTGATGAAAAGATGTAAATAATAGTTGGTATTGGTATTAGTTAAAAATTAGTTTGGGTAAGGTCATAAAAAGTTACAGTTTAAAATAAAGATTTACTTCCTTTAGGAAATCTAAAATACTAGTGATTTGAATAGTATCAAAAAGTTCCTGCATGTCGTGTACATTATAGTATTTATCACGCGTAGGTTGCAGGTCGGAACACGTGGTCATAAAGTGTTCAACAGTAAATGGTACATTGCAAGGAACGCACTCTGGTGGATCTTCACCTTTTAGTATGTGTGAGTGGGTAATGTATGTATGACCGATTCTGATTCTTGCAATGACAACCTCCTCCCTACGAATAGTTCTGTAGGAAGGAGTCCATTCTCCCAAGATTGGTTTGATGGCATGAAGTTTGTTATTGATTGCATCATCCCATGATACCTGCCACTTTTGACGTAGATACCTTTTGATACAAGGTTTAAAATCAGAATATGGTAATTTAAAATCCGATGGTTCTAAAGATAGGGCCATCTTAGCAGCCCGGTCTGCTTCTTCGTTACCTCTAATACCAATATGGCTAGGTAGCCAACAGTATACTATATTGCATGAGGCACTAAGCTCAGTTTTTTATCAAAACATTCACCAATAGTGGATTATCTAGTTTGATATTGTGTAGCGCCTGAAGCACTGATAATGAGTCACAGAAGATAATACTATTTAGAATATGTTTAGTTTCGATAAATGTCAGAGCAAGGTCTATTGCTCTGATTTCCGCTGTAAATATGGATGCATCATTTGGCAAACGCTCTTTGGTTATGTGTTTGCCACTGACGAAGGCTGCAGCAGCCTTATCAGCAACCTTTGATCCATCAGTATAAAATCTAGCATAATGTGTAAATTCATTGAGTAGATCATAAGATAAGAATTCAAGAATAGGATAGGGTTGGTCTCAGATTTTTTCCGATCGTGTAACGTAAAATTCACTTGGGGTTGCTTAATGAGCCAAGGTGGTGTTTTCGAGACAACGGTTTTCTGGATTAAAGATAGATTACATTTGATTTGGTCAAAGCAGGATGATATTCTAATACCAAATGAAGGTATAGCATTTGGTTTATTTACGTATAAAGCTTTGTAATTTGGATGAAAAACGGCCGAAAAAGCAGGGTTCAGAGGGTTGGATCGTAACTTAAGAGCATAATGTGCAGAAAGCATTTCTCTGCGATGCGATAAAGGTGGTTCATTCGCTTCCGCGAGAAGGCTTTCACACGGAGATGTCTTAAATGCTCCTAGAGCAAGTCTTATTCCCTGATGATGAATTGGGTCAAGCATTTTCAAATAAGACTTCCTAGCTGAACCATAAACAATGCATCCATAGTCTAAGATGGAACGGATAAATGTTCTATACAAATTGAGGACTTTTTTTTATCAGCACCCCAATCAGTGTGAGCAATTACTTTAATCAAATTTAAGGCTTTTAAGCATTTAGCTTTCAAATTCTTAATGTGTGGTATGAATGTCAGCTTTTTGTCAAATAGAACACCCAAGAATTTTGTTTCCTCAACAACTGGAATAAGTGTTCCATCCAGCGTGAGTTTAGGGTTATCATAATGTTTTCGCAACTGACAAAAATGCATGCATACTGTTTTTGATTTTGAAAATTTGAAACCGTTATTACTGGCCCAACTTTGAATCTTATTGATATTTTGCTGGAGTTGCCTCTCAATTGTATGCATGTGTTTTGAGCGATAACAAATTAAAAAATCGTCAACATATAATGAGCAGTCAACACCGGGAGCTAAGCATTTGGTGATACTATTGATTTTGATGTTAAAAAGCGTCACAGATAAAATACTGCCCTGGGGCACACCCATCTCTTGCTGGTGTGTATCGGAGAGGGTAGAGCCCACTCGAACTTTGAATTTCCTGTCAGAGAGAAAATTATTGATAAATGAGGGCAGACGGCCTTTGAAACCCAGATCGTGCAGGTCTTTTAGTATCCCGTACTTCCATGTTGTGTCATAGGCCTTTTCTAAATCAAAAAATACCGCTACTAAATGTTCTTTTTTGATAAAGGTATCACGAATGAATGTTTCTAGTCTAATTAGATGATCATTAGTACTCCGTCCATATCGAAAGCCACTTTGGAAAGGAGATATTAAATTGTTAGCTTCTAAGTACCAGAGTAGTCGAGAATTGATCATTCGTTCCATTGTATTGCACACACAGCTTGTCAGTGCAATTGGTCGGTAGCTGTTGGGGTCTTCGCTATCTTTACCGGGTTTGGGAACTGGTATTACAGTTGCTTCTTTCCAGTTTTTGGGTATATTACCAATAATCCATACATCATTGAAGAGTTTCAAAAGAGTTGTTAATGATGATTCTGGAAGGTGTTTCAAAAACTGGTAATGTATTTCATCAGGCCCAGTGGATGTATCATGGGCCTTATCTAAAGCCTCCCTAAGCTCGGATAATGAGAACAACTGATTATAACTTTCCGAGTTCTTGGATGTGAATTTTAAACGTGCCTTTTCTTTTTGAGCTTTAAGTTTTTGGAAGGCTTCGGTATAATTAGATGATGATGAATTTTTGGAGAAACTGTCAGCAAGAGTATTTGCAATGTCACGTTTTGAATTAAAGTTGTTATTGTTTATTTCCAATTGTCGGAGAGGGTTTTGTTTGTTCTTTCCGTTTATTTTGCGTACAGTATCCCAAACCTTCTGAACAGAGGAACGAGAGTTTAAAGAAGAAACATATTTCTTCCATGATGCTCGTTTACTTTCCCTGATTGTGCGACGAGCTTTGGCTCTGGCAATGCGATATATAGTTAAGTTTTCGGGCGTCGGATGATTATTAAATTTGTTTAATGCTTTTCGACGTAGTCTAATGGCTTCCGTACATTCCTTAGTGACCCAAGGTTTTAAGATTCTTTTACAGTTGGTAGAGGACTTGGGAATAGAGTCTTCTGCAATTGCTATTAGAATAGATGTAAAAGCTGAATGGGATCGCTAACATTGAAAACTGTGTCCTCATTCAGCCTAGTTTTGCGGAGTATTTCGAACTTGACCCAGTCGGCCTTCTTTAAATTCCATTGTGGAATTACTTCATCAATTGTAGAGTTAAGATTTACAAGTGAGATTGGGAAGTGATCGCTACTGTGAAGATCATCGGCGACCTTCCATTCATAGTCCAAAAGCAGCGAGGGAGAACAAATTGTCAAATCGATGCATGTGTATGTACCCGTGTCTGGGTGTAGGTATGTAGGTGTTTTGGTATTATAGAGACACAGATCGTGTCTAGAAATAAAGTCTTCAATTTCGAGACCTCTATCACTTATATGATTTGATCCCCATAGAATATTATGGGCATTAAAATCTCCGAGTAAAACAAATGGTGCAGGAAGTTGTTGCACAAGGGTATCTAATTCGTTTGGGACTAGGTTAGTGTTTGGTGGTAAGTAAATAGAACAAAATGTAATCACTCGCTGAAGAGTGACGCTTACAGCAATGGCTTGTAAATTTGTGTTTAGAGGAATGACCTTATGAGGGGCTCTATTATTCACAATAACAGAGACTCCCCCTGAGGCCCTGTCAACATTATGAGAGTAGTGGTTAAACAGGGAGTACTTTTTAAGTGTGATGTTGTCTGTATTTTTCAAAAATGTTTCCTGAAGACATAGTACTGCAGGATCATGTTCATCGAAAAGCAGAAGAATATCATGGTAGTTGGCTTTAAGTCCTCTACAATTCCATTGTAAAATGGTGTTCTTCATTTCAGCTGTATATTAGACCTTTCGAGTGGCAAATAATTTGGTTATTTATCTGGAGGAAGTACGGGGGTGTATCTTTTGTTATTGGATCTGGAGTTACCCTGAGGACATGAAGCAAATTCCTCCGCATCCATGTCCTCTAGGTCTTCAAACCTGTTGTGTATTTTTATAGGGTCATCAGACCCTTTTTTATGCCTATTTGTTTGAAGCATTTTCTTGCTACTTGGTGATTCCGGCGGTGAGGCAATGCCGAATGCTGCCTGCGTCGATGCAGAGCCCCTCTGCGGTATATAGTGTGGGATGTTTGAGTCAGCATGGGGTTCAGGCGGGTTTGTTTGAGTTTGTGCATCCTCCGCCGCCCTTCGGCTGCTCCCCACCACAGCCGAGAAGGACGGGCCGGGGAACGATCCAGCCCTAACAAGCCTCCCGGCCTCCGGATAGGGAACACTATTAGTATATTTAATCCTCTGGACCCCCCTCTCCCGCCTCCAAGCGCCGCACCCCCCGGAACCAGCACGACGCTCCTTGCCGCAGCCCACGCCACGCGGAGCGGCCCCGCACTCCGACCCCCGGCGGGAGGAGCCGCCACACCGGCCACAGACCCGGCCTCGAGAGCATCCGTCTTCACGATGGCCGCACCCTTGGCACTTGTAACATCGGAGGGGACTCGGTATATACACCTCAACCCCAACTTGTAAGAAGCCAACCTTGACCACCTTAGGTAATATGGGCCCATCAAAGGTGAGTACAACAGTGTCGGCGTCCCGCAGACTGCTGCCCCGCCCGACACGAACTCCACGGACCGCAGTGACACCCTCGGCTTTCACGCCCTCGACGATGTCCCCGCCGCAGACCCCAGCAAGGCCACGGCAACGAATGATGCCCCTCGATGTACCAAGTGTAGAGTGGGCGGAGCAGGCCACTGGAACATCGTGAAAGGATCCAACTTTCAGTACATCTTCAGTCCGAGCCCCGCGCCCACACTCCACAAGTAGGCAGCCCGACCCCAGCCTCCCCACACCTCCCGGCCCGCCGACCAATCCAAGTATAGTCTTTTCGACCACAAATGGTGACAATGTGGCAAGTTGCCCAGCCTCGTCCCTCGAACGGACGACCATGAAGCGAGGAAAGGACTCCACACCACATGGCCCACCATCCGACCCCGACGACACAGCCCCGGCACGTTTGGGAGCCTCCTTCAAATTCTCCATGATGGCAGCCCGAAAGACTCAGCACCCGCGCCCCCCACCCACCAAGGAGCCCAACAAGGGGACACCTTCCAAGTGCCAGGGACACACAAACACCACACTCAGTTGGCAAAACCACCTCAGGCTGACCCTGAAGCTGCCAATTTTGAAAGTCAGTAAATCCACCCTTCGATTGACCCGCCAAGCCACCGCCCTCCAGGAAGTCCTCCAAGATCCAAGAAAGGGAAAGATATAGGAATAGAATATAGGGGCAACGGTGGTATCAAGTGAGATACAAGAATAAAGTAAAAGGAGGTGAGAGAGTTAATTAAGACTTCCTAGGGCTCGGCGTGACCAGCCGATTTGTCGAGACCGGGCCCATCTCAACCACCCGTCTTAAGAGAAGTAGAGGCCAAAGTAGTGTGTTGCAACTACCAGGATCCTTTCCTCCTCCGTTACGGGTCGCAACCCACGGCAAACAGGTTGCCTCTACTTAGTCGCCTTTTACGACACGTGGCGAGGCACGGCGGGCCAATTCTACAACCCCGGACCCGCAGGGGGATGGTGGTATTTAGACAGAACAAAATGTAATCACTCGATGTAGAGTGACACAGCAATGGCTTGTAGTGTTTTTTGTTAATATTGACTCGGGTGCATCACTTTGGGTTTGAGCATCCTTCGATGTCTTACGATTGTTTTGCACTATAGTGGAGAAGGATGGGCCAGAAAGAGACGTTTTTGACTGTTCTAGCTTTCTGGCCTCTGGGTGGTGGATGTTTGGTGTATATTTAATGCTTTGAATTTCCTTCTCTTGTATCTAGATATCACAATCCTTGGAATTGTCGTGGTGTTCTTTTCCTCAGTTGATGCAATGTGTAGTTGCTCTGCACTCATCTTCCTGGTGAGAACTATCTCCGCATCGGCCACATATTTGGTTTCTTGAACAGCGGTTTCATGGTGTCCAGATTTTTTACACTTGTAGCATCGAAGTGGGTTGGGGATATATACGTCAACCTTCACTTACAGAAAACCAACTTTGACCACTTTGGGTACTGTTGGTTTATTGAAGGTGAGTATAACGGTGTTGGTGTCCTGCAGATTGTTGTTACGTTTGATACGTATTCTGCGGACTGCAGTGACACCTTCATTTTTCATTCCTTCAATGATATCCTTGTCGTTGACTCCAGCCAAGTCACGACAGCGAATGACATCTTTAGAGGTAATCAATGTTGTGTGTGCGAACGACGACGCTGTAATATCGAAGAAATTTGTTTTTTTTTAGAGTTCTGTTTGACCTCGTCGCTGACATTCAACAAGCACGCAACCCGATTTCACCTTTTTAACACTTTTTGGCGATCCAATCAATCCGGTTATTGTCTTTTCTATAACGAACGGTGAAAGTGTAGTAATCGCCTTTTTTTCTGGAATCTTTGGATTGTATTACCATGAAGCGTGGAAATCAATCCACGCCACATGGTTCATCATCTGAATCAGATCCTGGTCGACCAGTATCAGCAAAGTTTCAGCGATGAAAGTTTCGAAAAGATTTGAAGATTTTTCGAAAAGATTTGAAGATTCCAATGTCAGGCTGATTAAGTACCAGCCTAATTATAATTTAGGTTAGTAGTCCCACCCACCGAACCCCTCCTAACCTCCTTAACGATTTTTTTAAAAAAATAATAGAAATAAAAGCGCCAAAAAGTCCGACCGGAAGTGCTTAATGCGCAAGATCGCGTAGGTAATTACCAGAAGTGAGATGTAGTTTGAGAAAGAGAAGAAAATCAGTGAGATGCCCTGTATGTTAACGTACTGGTGTTAACATAACAAGCAAAAACCCTTTTCAGGGCCACTTTCCATGCCTTGAAAAAATTATCCTTTTCAACAAAAACAAATTAAATTTGCCATATCTGTTTTATGTCTATATTATCTACGTATTTATGTATATATGTATGTGTACATATCCCTCCCTAGAATCGTAGTGCTAGCTACACGTATTTAGGTCAACTCCTTGTACACTTTTAACATATGTCCAGTACCGTGACGTCATGCCACCTGTGCCATTCCTGTTGTCGCTATACAGTACCAATGTGTGCTAATACAAAATTTCCATTGTCGCCAAAGAATCATAGCTGATCCAGGTGACGTCATAAAATATTGATGCCAATGTACAGCTAGGGTGTTATAATGACAACTCCCATTATCGCCAGGGTATCCCACTATACTACTAATACGGAAGAAACTTTCCTCAAAAGTCATTTCACCAGCAAGAAGCATGTACAGACTTGGAAAACCTGAAATCTGCTCAAAAGCAACAATCACTGTTTTAATTTGAAATTCAGCCTCACCATCACCCGAATTATGCCAAAGTCTACCCTAACATTAACATCATATACATAATCAAATGCTGTATTAAAGAGAAATTTTGCGGACACTGAACACCTTCATTTTCAATGAGGAAATTTCACGAGCCTTTTCACTGTTTCCGGACAGTTCAATTGCACACAAATTCACTTGCGATGAGGATAAAACATGTTTTATTGCTGTTTATGGCATAGCTCCATACTTTGCTTTGAAATGGCATACGCAGTTCGATTAAAATTTAAATAAACAACTGCGCCAAAAGCAATGTGACATTCATGTCAAGTTTTGCGAACAAGAGCATAGAGTACAAACAAGATTTTTGACATCAGAGATTTTGGGACTCGCCGCGGCAGAATAAATGTTTTGGCTAGTTGTGACCAATTAACCAAGATCTTGGCACCAGAAACCTCCTACAAATTTCAATGGATGGTCCAAATGTTAACTGTAAAGCTTTTGACATATTGAATGCAGAGATTAATCGTTCACACCCTTGTAAGTTGTTGCCAACAGGATCATGCAGCCCAGATATAATTTACAATGAATTCAAGGATGATTGCACTGCCATAGAGTGGAATCTGGAGAAGACAGCAAGCTCTATTACTTCCTTAACGATTATCCAGCCAGAAAAGAAAACTATAAAAAGGCGTCTGGTATCAAGGAGCTTCCACCAAAAGTTTGTAAGTACTGGTGGCTACAGAACATGACAGTTGTAGAGCAAATCTCTCTCCTTCCATATCTAGCTACATACATTGATTCATTTAAAAAGCATCCAAAATTAAAATCGAGTCTCATACAAGATTTTATTTTTTATTTTAGTGGCTAGAGTTTGAACAGTTTTTACTGTAATTCCATTGCTGCCGTTCCTTACAGAAGACATTTTCAAAATGATCAGGGCTCTTAGGGAGCGATTTGTAGCTCAAGATCATCTGGACTGTATCACAGAGGCATCAAAGGTCATTTGAGTTAACAAATTACAAACACCTTAAAAGACTTTGCAAGCATTGAAATTATCTTTGTGACAAACTGATTGCTCACTTAAAATATCAGTGAAATTGACAGATATGGACATTTTAGCTTTCCATCTTAATTGCAGTAAATTCCTGCATGATGCCTACCATTTCTGACGTAAACAATCCTATGATCGGCTTGATGGCATAAGGTTTGTTATTTACTGCATCATATACAAAATAATATATTGTGGGAGGTACTCAGCTCAGTATGTTTAACGAAAATATTAGCCAATAGTGGATTCTCCAGTTTTCTATTATGTAGTAAGTACTTTGGTTATGTGTTTTTCACTTACGAAAACTGCAGCAGCCTTTTCCTCATTTTGATTCATCGGTATATATTTTTTTATATTTTTTAAATTGTGAGGATATCATGGTAATTGTTGTGGAAAATGAAAGCGGTGTCTCAGTTTTTTCCATCATTTAGCGTGAAAGTTACCCTTGGTTGCAAAGTAGCCATGGGGGTTTCGCAGACGGTTGCTTTCAGAATTTTTGAAAGATCAATTTGGGTACTCTCGAGAAATTGTGATGCATCTTGTAATAGGACTTCCGTGCTTAACCATAGATAACGTAACCATAGTCAAATTTCGAGCGGATAAACGTTCTGTATATTTATTATTCATTTTGAAGAAAACTACATCGGTAGAAGACGTCGAAACCGAGCTAATCCAGCCTTAGCTCCTAAAGTTTGGAGTGTACACAGCAGTGTTCAAAACGAATTACCACGTACTAACAACAGCGCTGAAGGATGGCAACGACAAAGGCAAGCTGCCATTACTGCTAACCAAACAAATATTTCGCGATTTTTGACAATCCTTCAAAGAGAGCACTTATTCCTAACGTGAAAATTTCTTAGCGACTTGAAGGACATCCAGTGGAACCAACGCGAATGAATTATCGTGACTGTAATGCTCGGATTATGAACAATGTGAATGACTTTGGTAATAGAGGGCACTTTGAATACTTGCGAGGGATCGCATGTAACATTCATATGTAATATTATCAACAAAACATTATTTTATGGTATTTCGAGCGATTGAAATTGCAGTTCAAAATAAAATTTAGAATAATTTTTAAACTTATTTTAATTAGTTGATTAATGGGGTAATGGCAGGGGGATAATTGATGGGGGTAATGTCATGTTTCCGGTTTATTGTCATACAAGGTTTTATATTTTGGTAAAAAAAAGCTGGGTTCAGAGGGTTGGAACTTAATTTGTGAGCATTCTGTTCGGAAAGCATTTCTTTACGTTGTGATAAAGATGGTTCGTTCGCTTCAAGGGGTAGGCTTTCACACTGGGATGTCTTAAATGCTCTCAGGGCAAGTCTTATTCCAAGATGATGGATTGAGTCAGCACCTTCAAATAGGATTTCCTTGCTGAACCATAGATAACGCAACCAGTCTAATTTCGAGCGAATAAACGTTCTGTATAAACTGAGTATGACTCGTATCAGAACCCCAGTCAAGGTACGCTATTACTTGAAGTAAATTAAGAGACTTCAAACATTTAGCTTTCAAATTTTTCAGGTGTGGAATAAAAGTATGTTTTCTATCGAATACTTAGGAGATGCTATTAATTTTTATATTGAAAAGCGTCACCGATAAAATACTGCCTCGAGGCACACCCGTCTCTTGATCGTGTATATTCGAGAGGGTGGAGATCACTCGTTACTTTAATTCCGTCCGAGAAACAGTACAGAACCAATGAGATTTTTTACGAGGCATATTATTTTCGGAAGCGGTGTACGAAAGGTCCTCAAATCTCCAAGAACACCGAACACTGACGCAAGATGTTATAAAGCCATAGCATATTTTGGGCAAACCTGATATCATCATGGAAATAATAATATACAAGCATTACTTTCTAGAGGGACAGTCCGAATCGCATTGTAGACTTCAGGTTCCAACTTCCTTTATACAGGTAAGGGAAACATACGTAGTCTTTAAAATATTTATTTTCTTAAACACATTGACAATTGAGAAGAAACATTTAGTATTTCACTTACGTTTATTTACTATTATATAATATCATTGTTTAAATTTTATTTAGAATTATGTCTGATGATAGGTATAACGTATAATGCTTTGGATACCAACATCATGCTCTCTAATACTTTTGAAACAAAATACTTTACAAATTACAGAAAATAAAAAGTTTATTTAGTTCAAATATTAAATAATCCAATTTAATTGCTAATAATTTTGATAACAGTTTGTAAAATTGTACAACTCGACAGTTTTACATTAGTGGCAATATATTCGGCATTTAATTCCAAACTAAAGAATTCTCTTGTATATCTTAAATAATAAGCTTGACTTTTATTTTATTTATATTATATGTAATTTTCGAATTAAATAATTGCCACATTGCAGACTTCAGGCTGTCTACCTTTTCACATTTTCAAACCCAATATCTCTTCGCACACACTGGCGATGCAAATCCCACATCTCATGATTAACACCATCAGCAAAAAGAGAGACCGACCTCTTTCGAGGAGTTGACCCATCACCAAAATTGGGCATACCGAAAATTAAACTTGCCACCATGGGAAAAGTACCCGCTTATCGTAATCTTTAACAGATCATTTCTATTAACTGCTGAAACAAAGAGAATGATATATTTATTACATTTCCCCAACAACAAAGGGGAGTTAGAAAAAAAACAGCACCAGAAACAACATTGCGAGAAGCAACACAATTACCATTGAGGATTTCTGCAAAAGTATATACATCACCGGTGAGAATTCTTTCTGCAAAAACACCTAGAATAACTGGAATTTGAATGCACAATATCTAGGGCTAACACAACCATCCAATACCATCGTGACACATCTTTTTGAAGATTGATTGATTGATTGATTGAATTTTAACGGCGCACCAGTTCTTTTAGGCTATTTAGCGCCATACAGTAGGTCATATTTGTAAAAAGGTTCAATATCGACCAGCGATATAGTAAAAAAAAATCCATAGTAGATAAATATAAAATGGTAAATGTTGGTACCAAAGATATTGGTTCCCGATCAACGGGAGATGTAAATGATGTATCTTGATGAAAAGATGTAAATAATAGTTGGTATTTGTATTAGTTAAAAATTAGTTTGGGTAAGGTCATACAAATTACAGTTTACTTCCTTTAGGAAATCTAAAATACTAGTGATTTGAATAGTATCAAAAAGCTCCTGCATGTCGTGTACATTATAGTATTTATCACGAGTAGGTTGCAGGTCGGAACAGGTGGCCATAAAGTGTTCAACAGTAAATGGTACATTGCAAGGAACGCACACTGGTGGATCTTCACCTTTTAGTGTGTGAGTGGGTAATGATTGATTGATTGATTAAATTTTAACGGCGCACCAGCACTTTCAGGCTATTTAGCGCCATACAGTAGGTCATATTTGTAAAAAGGTTCAATATCGACCAGCGATATAGTAAAAAATCCATAGTAGATAAACATAAAATGGTAAATGTTGGTAACAGTTAAAGATTTTGGTTCACGATCAACGGGAGATGTAAATGATGTATCTTGATGAAAAGATGTAAATAATAGTTGGTATTGGTATTAGTTAAAAATTAGTTTGGGTAAGGTCATAAAAAGTTAGTTTAAAATAAAGATTTACTTCCTTTAGGAACTCTAAAATACTAGTGATTTGAATAGTATCAAAAAGTTCCTGCATGTCGTGTACATTATAGTATTTATCACGCGTAGGTTGCAGGTCGGAACACGTGGTCATAAAGTGTTCAACAGTAAATGGTACATTGCAAGGAACGCACTCTGGTGGATCTTCACCTTTTAGTATGTGTGAGTGGGTAATGTATGTATGACCGATTCTGATTCTTGCAATGACAACCTCCTCCCTACGAATAGTTCTGTAGGAAGGAGTCCATTCTCCCAAGATTGGTTTGATGGCATGAAGTTTGTTATTGATTGCATCATCCCATGATACCTGCCACTTTTGACGTAGATACTTTTTGATACAAGGTTTAAAATCAGAATATGGTAATTTAAAATCCGATGGTTCTAAAGATAGGGCCATCTTAGCAGCCCGGTCTGCTTCTTCGTTACCTCTAATACCAATATGGCTAGGTAGCCAACAGTATACTATATTGCATGAGGCACTAAGTTCAGAGTTTTTTATCAAAACATTCACCAATAGTGGATTATCTAGTTTGATATTGTGTAGTGCCTGAAGCACTGATAATGAGTCACAGAAGATAATACTATTTAGAATATGATTAGTTTGGATAAATGTCAGAGCAAGGTCTATTGCTTTGATTTCCGCTGTAAATATGGATGCATCATTTGGTTGATTGATTGAATTTTAACGGCGCACCAGCACTTTTAGGCTATTTAGCGCCATACAGTAGGTCATATTTGTAAAAAGGTTCAATATCGACCAGCGATATAGTAAAAAATCCATAGTAGATAAATATAAAATGGTAAATGTTGGTAACAGTTAAAGATATTGGTTCACGATCAACGGGAGATGTAAATGATGTATCTTGATGAAAAGTTGTAAATAATAGTTGGTATTGGTATTAGTTAAAAATTAGTTTGGGTAAGGTCATAAAAAGTTACAGTTTAAAATAAAGATTTACTTCCTTTAGGAACTCTAAAATACTAGTGATTTGAATAGTATCAAAAAGTTCCTGCATGTCGTGTACATTATAGTATTTATCACGCGTAGGTTGCAGGTCGGAACACGTGGTCATAAAGTGTTCAACAGTAAATGGTACATTGCAAGGAACGCACTCTGGTGGATCTTCACCTTTTAGTATGTGTGAGTGGGTAATGTATGTATGACCGATTCTGATTCTTGCAATGACAACCTCCTCCCTACGAATAGTTCTGTAGGAAGGAGTCCATTCTCCCAAGATTGGTTTGATGGCATGAAGTTTGTTATTGATTGCATCATCCCATGATACCTGCCACTTTTGACGTAGATACTTTTTGATACAAGGTTTAAAATCAGAATATGGTAATTTAAAATCCGATGGTTCTAAAGATAGGGCCATCTTAGCAGCCCGGTCTGCTTCTTCGTTACCTCTAATACCAATATGGCTAGGTAGCCAACAGTATACTATATTGCATGAGGCACTAAGTTCAGAGTTTTTTATCAAAACATTCACCAATAGTGGATTATCTAGTTTGATATTGTGTAGCGCCTGAAGCACTGATAATGAGTCACAGAAGATAATACTATTTAGAATATGATTAGTTTCGATAAATGTCAGAGCAAGGTCTATTGCTCTGATTTCCGCTGTAAATATGGATGCATCATTTGGCAAACGCTCTTTGGTTATGTGTTTGCCACTGACGAAGGCTGCAGCAGCCTTATCAGCAACCTTTGATCCATCAGTATAAAATCTAGCATAATGTGTAAATTCATTGAGTAGATCATGATAAGAATTCAAGTATAGGATAGGGTTTGTCTCAGATTTTTTCCGATCGTGTAACGTAAAATTCACTTGGGGTTGCTTAATGAGCCAAGGTGGTGTTTTCGAGACAAAAGTTTTCTGGATTAAAGATAGATTACATTTGATTTGGTCAAAGCAGGATGATATTCTAATACCAAATGAAGGTATAGCATTTGGTTTATTTACGTATAAAGCTTTGTAATTTGGATGAAAAACGGCCGGAAAAGCTGGGTTCAGAGGGTTGGATCGTAACTTAAGAGCATAATGTGCAGAAAGCATTTCTCTGCGATGCGATAAAGGTGGTTCATTCGCTTCCGCGAGAAGGCTTTCACACGGAGATGTCTTAAATGCTCCTAGAGCAAGTCTTATTCCCTGATGATGAATTGGGTCAAGCATTTTCAAATAAGACTTCCTAGCTGAACCATAAACAATGCATCCATAGTCTAAGATGGAACGGATAAATGTTCTATACAAATTAAGGAGGACTTTTTTTTATCAGCACCCCAATCACTGTGAGCAATTACTTTAATCAAATTTAAGGCTTTTAAGCATTTGGCTTTCAAATTCTTAATGTGTGGTATGAATGTCAGCTTTATGTCAAATAGAACACCCAAGAATTTTGTTTCCTCAACAACTGGAATAAGTGTTCCATCCAGCGTGAGTTTAGGGTTATCATGATGTCTTCGCAACTGACAAAAATGCATGCATACTGTTTTTGATTTTGAAAATTTGAAACCGTTATTACTGGCCCAACTTTGAATCTTATTGATATTTTGCTGGAGTTGCCTCTCAATTGTATGCATGTGTTTTGAACGATAACAAATTAAAAAATCGTCAACATATAATGAGCAGTCAACACCGGGAGCTAAGCATTTGGTGATACTATTGATTTTGATGTTAAAAAACGTCACAGATAAAATACTGCCCTGGGGCACACCCATTTCTTGCTGTGTGTATCGGAGAGGGTAGAGCCCACTCGAACTTTGAATTCCCTGCCAGAGAGAAAATTAGAGATAAATGAGGGCAGACGACTTTTGAGACCCAGATCGTGCATGTCTTTTAGTATCCCGTACTTTCATGTTGTGTCATAGGCCTTTTCTAAATCAAAAAATACCGCTACTAAATGTTCTTTTTTGATAAAGGTATCACGAATGAATGTTTCTAGTCTAACTAGATGAGCATTAGTACTCCGTCCATATCGAAAGCCACTTTAGAAAGGAGATATTAAATTGTTAGCTTCTAAGTACCAGAGTAGTCGAGAATTGATCATTCCTTCCATTGTTTTGCACACACAGCTTGTCAGTGCAATTGGTCGGTAGCTGTTGGGGTCTTCGCTATCTTTACCGGGTTTGGGAACTGGTATTACAGTTGCTTCTTTCCAGTTTTTGGGTATATTACCAATAATCCATACATCATTGAAGTTTCAAAAGAATTGTTAATGATGATTCTGGAAGGTGTTTCAAAAACTGGTAATGTATTTCATCAGGCCCAGTGGATGTATCATGGGCCTTATCTAAAGCCTCCCTAAGCTCCGATAATGAGAACAACTGAACTTTTTGAAGACGTGTTAAAGACTGGAAATGATAGTGTACAGTCACGATTTGTCGGACACGTGGGTGTAGGTAAGACAACAACGATTAAGCGTATCCTTGAAATATCAGCAATATTCACACAAAGCGACTGAAAAAGACATCAGCAAGAAAAATTGCTGTAACGTCTGATATCAAGCCATGAATGGACACTGAGGAAAACATTTTAGTAGCATTTACGGCACATCTGCATTAGGAGTATATATATTTTAATTAAACCAAAAATCTTAGGTTAAGTACCTTTACTCTCAACCTTCGTTTTTAGAGTTCGGTCAAGTACTGTTTGACAACGAACATGCTTTTCAAATTGGGATTAGCACTGTTAACGTGTATACGAGTGACACTTTTGATATTTGAATCTTTGGATTGAAAAAAAAAACAACAACACGATTGTACTATGTTAAATATACGACGAATCCGCATTACACCTCAATCGTTTATTTCCTATGTAGGTGCTTTACGTCACCTCAAGACAAAATCGGTTATGAAGCGCCAAAAATGCCCACCCTGGTTAAAAAACAAAATATACATGAAAAACAATGTCGATCAAATTAGAGTGGCACATGTATAATCCTTTAAACGCGATTAAAATTTATTATATATACCGCATTCCCTTAATAAATGGATGCAAAAATGGCAACATACATTGTAAGGAGAATGACGCCTTGTATATGGATTCAAGAATTCCAGTGAAGCGTAAGTGACGATATCTTAACTTCACGAAATTCCTAATAAGTCGCCCGAAGGACTGATATGGCTTTTCAAGCAATGTTACGCACAAAATTACTGTGCTGTGTACTGGCAATGCGTAGCAAGGAACAAGCACGCCACGCGCAATGCTACAGTTTTATAGGCACTGGCAGGTCTGAACCAAGAACATACGGATACTAAGTTTAACAAAGACGTCATTAAATATTGCTGAAACAAGCCACAACTTGCTATAAAAGTCTCCATGTCAAATAGTTCCAGCTGAATGTGCTGTGGACCTAGTTCTAGGTATTCTAAATTCCATTAACGATTTCTGCTACTTTTCTTTACCTCGCAGATTTTTTTGTCGGACAAATGCAGTATAAATGCTATTAAAATATTTTCTCTTTTTAATGGTATAACTTGTGTTTAACGTCTTAATTTTGAACTTTGTAATTAATGTTTGATAACATAATTGGGAAAATTTTTATTCTTATGGCTAGGATTTTATTGGTTGCGTAAAATAAGTGTCATTTTTGCATTGGACAGTGTTTCGTGCCTATCAAAGATATAATCATGTATTATATACCGATGAATTGAGAACTGAAGGCCGATATCAACAAAGCAAGTAGCAAAAATACATGTCCATCCAATTTTCTAACGTTAAAGTTTATAAAAATTTTATTGCAACTTCTTCGCACTTTCTATCAACATTTTAAATAAAACCACACTGAGAAACAGACGGTCAGTTCTTTCATATAAATATTAAATTTTTTTTAAAAAAATTATTGTGCAAATAGGCATGCAGCCCAGCGTCTCAAAATATATACATTTAAGTGCACCTCCGTAGAAATAATTCTCCTAGCTTGTGATCTCCTAGGAGCAAGGAAATATGATAATAATGGCATTTGCCAAGAATGACTTGTAGTTTTGGAAGAGAGAAAGCTCCCAAACGTTTAATTACCAGATTCAGGAGCAAAACCTTGTCCACTAGGAGCTAGGCGCAAGGGGGTATAATAGCAATTGTCTCTTGCAAAAATTGCTTGTATTTCTGGAAGAGTGCTATATCTTTAATTTCTAGATACAGAAACAAAGTATTACTTTTCTCAAGGAGCGGATGCCGATTGTTTTCACAAGTACAATATTCTGAAACTTTTCCAACGTTTATAGACCATAAAGAAACGTGAAAACTGAAAGCCTTGAAGCTGATTTACAAGACAGAGCCTTGTTAAGTATTTTAAAGACTATTTTACGACGAAGTTTTTTGTCGGCCAAGATGTTTGTCAAACGCAGGGGGTAAAAATAGGTCAAATAAATACATTTGTTTTTTTTTTCTTTTAATTAACAAACAATTATACATTTGGTTAGTTGTTTCAATTGTTACGGCGCACCAGCACAATGAGGCAATACAAAAGGTTAATTTTTTTTTCATTAACCAAGAAATATATCTGGTTGATTGATTAATTAAATTTTAACGGCGCACCAGCACTTTTAGGCTATTTAGCGCCATACAGTAGGTCATATTTGTAAAAAGGTTCAATATCGACCAGCGATATAGTAAAAAATCCATAGTAATTAAATATAAAATGGTAAATGTTGGTAACAGTTAAAGATATTGGTTCACGATCAACGGGAGATGTAAATGATGTATCTTGATGAAAAGATGTAAATAATAGTTGGTATTGGTATTAGTTAAAAATTAGTTTGGGTAAGGTCATAAAAAGTTACAGTTTAAAATAAAGATTTACTTCCTTTAGGAACTCTAAAATACTAGTGATTTGAATAGTATCAAATAGTTCCTGCATGTCGTGTACATTATAGTATTTATCACGCGTAGGTTGCAGGTCGGAACACGTGGTCATAAAGTGTTCAACAGTAAATGGTACATTGCAAGGAACGCACTCTGGTGGATCTTCACCTTTTAGTATGTGTGAGTGGGTAATGTATGTATGACCGATTCTGATTCTTGCAATGACAACCTCCTCCCTACGAATAGTTCTGTAGGAAGGAGTCCATTCTCCCAAGATTGGTTTGATGGCATGAAGTTTGTTATTGATTGCATCATCCCATGATACCTGCCACTTTTGACGTAGATACTTTTTGATACAAGGTTTAAAATCAGAATATGGTAATTTAAAATCTAATGGTTCTAAAGATAGGGCCATCTTAGCAGCCCGGTCTGCTTCTTCGTTACCTCTAATACCGATATGGCTAGGTAGCCAACAGTATACTATATTGCATGAGGCACTAAGCTCAGAGTTTTTGATCAAAACATTCGCCAATAGTGAATTATCTAGTTTGATATTGTGTAGCGCCTGAAGCACTGATAATGAGTCACAGAAGATAATACTATTTAGAATATGTTTAGTTTCGATAAAAGTCAGAGCAAGGTCTATTGCTGATTTCCGCTGAAAATATGGATGCATCATTTGGCAAACGCTCTTTGGTTATGAGTTGGCCACTGACGAAGGCTGCAGCAGACTTATCAGCAACCTTTGATCCATCAGTATAAAATCTATTCCTATATCTTTCCCTTTCTTAAATCTTAGAAGACTTCCTAGAAGGCGGTGGCTTAACGGGTCAATCGGGGGGTAATTTTACTGACCTTCGAAATTGGCAACTTCAGGGTCAACCAAAGGTAATTTTACCAACTGAGTATGGTGTTTGTGTATCCCTGGCACTTGAAAATTGTCCCCTTGTTGGGCTCTTTGGTGGCTGGGGAGCACGGGTGTTGAATCTTTCAAACTGCCATCATGGAGAATTTTAAAAAAAACTCCAAAACTGTGTCATCAGAGTCGGATGATGAACCATGTAGTGTGGAATCCTTTCCTCGCTTCATGGTCATCCATTCAAAAGACGAAGCTAAACAACTTGCCACATTGTCACCATTTATAGTCGAAAAGACTATACTTGGATTAGTCGGCAAGCCAAAAAGTGTGAAGAACCTAAGATCAGGTGACCTACTTGTAGAGTGTGAGCGCAAAGCTCAAACTGAAAATATACTGAAAATTAAATCCTTTCACGATATTCCAGTAACCTGCTCCGCCCACTCTACACTTAATACATCAAAAGGCATCATTCGTTGCCGTGACCTTGCTGGAGTCTGCGACAAGGACATCGTCGAGGGCATGAAAACTGAAGGTGTCACTGCAGTCCGTAGAATTTGTATCAAACGAAACAACAATCTGCAGGACACCAACACTATTATACTCACCTTTAATAAGCCCATATTACCTAAAGTGGTCAAGGTTGGCTTCTTACAAGTTAAGGTTGAGGTATATATACCAAATCCCCTCCGATGTTACAAATGCCAAAAATACGGCCATCATGAAGACAGATGCTCTAGAAGCCAAATCTGTGGCCGGTGTGGCGACTCCTCCCACCGGGAATCAGAGTGCAAGGCCACTCCGCACTGCGTAAACTGCGGCAAAGAACATCATGCTAGTTCCAAGGAATGCGACACTTGGAGACAGGAGAAAGAAATCCAGAGGATTAAATACACTAATAATATTCCCTATCCAGAGGCCAGGAAGCTTGTTCAAGCTAGATCATTCCCCGGCCCATCCTTCTCAACTGTAGTAAAGAGCAGCCAGAAAGCAACGAAAGACGCACAAACTCAAACAAACCCGCCTGAACCCCATGCTGACTCAAACATCCCACACTATAGACCGCAGAAAAACTCTACATCAACGCAAACAACATTACCTCACCACCAAATAGCAAGAAAAAGAACCAGAGACGCAGTATAGTGTAACAATCATAATGTGGGGTTTTCCGCTATACGGCTGCAGTGTGATACAGTTTGGAGATATACTAAGACAAGATGCTACTTTATCACGAGTTATTAAATGGGTTGAGGCACAGCAACGGCTCGCTTGGGATAAAGTATCTGGCAATAATGCAGGCGTTAGGTCGGTGTTGTGTATGTGGAGCATACAAATTTTTAACTATGTCAGATGAAATGCTTGTGCTAGTTTGGCTAGATCGTACAGGCATACCAGTTAAAAGTTTCATTGTCATACCATACAGCTGGCGGTGAGAGCGTCTAAAGCAGTACCATGACGGAACTGCAGGGATCATTTAGAAGTCAACAAAACCCTCAGTAAATTTAGTGCGCCAACCTTAATATTGGCCCGTTATGGTGTTAAGACATTCGTGACTGCGACGTGCTTCTTTAAGTTCAGCACAAAAAGTCCCAAGCAGATGCGTGGAGCGAAACTTCTTGGCATAAAAGCTGGGGGGGGGTGAGCTGGTGGCCCTCGATAGTATGTGCCCTCTTACAAAGACAAAGCAAATGGTTGTAAACGGAAATCATTTCACTAAGTGGAATGAGGCGGTGCCTCTGCATAATACTGAAGCCACCACGGTTGCAGGAACCTTGCTGGATCATTTTATTTGTAGCTTTGATGTAGCTAGTGTACTGTTATCTGACCAAAGCCAACAGTTTGAAGGTGCCGAATTATAACAGCTTTGTATAATATTGAGGGTCAAGAAGACGCGTACGTCTCCCTATCATCCACAATGTAATGTGTTGGTGGAACTGTATAACTTAACTTCATGCTAGATGCCTGCAGCATACGTGGATGGTAAACCTGAAAACTTAACAGAACCCTTCTCTTACTCGCATGACTCCTCTTGCTACCGCATAGACTTTCGCCGGATTCATCCCGAAGATGATGTATCGATAAGTCACCTTTCCCTACGTAACTTCTAGTTTGCAAAACACCAGACGAGGCCCCCGAGAATCTGCCTCGATTTGTGTTGGATTATAGGCAGGCAATGTGGGAGGCCAACGAGGAAGCACAGGAGCAAATAGGCACCGCTATTCTGCATCAAAAAGTAGCTTCTGATCTCTAGAATCATGGTCAAGTCTTTCATTGATGATGACCTTGTATGGTTACACCCTAATCTATCTAGGCAAGTAATAGAAGTCATCCAAACAACAGGTGAAAAAGACTGAACCATGGCAGATTGTTAAAAAAGTAACGGATGTTACATACATGATCACAACCACAATGCTTGGTGGAACTTGAAACTATATAAACACGCCGATGGCCTGAAAGAGCTACACAATAGCTGTGATGAAACCGAGATGAGAGAACTAGTATTGCCATATTCAATTACGGCAAAAAGGACCAATTTAATGAAATGAAAGGCGCGGCGGCGATATGTTAATGTGTTGTATTAGTTAGAGAGATTTTAAACCTGACGAGTTATTTCATGTGCTTATAGCACTGTCCGGTAATAAAAACAAATTACATGGATGGGTAATAATTGCTTTCCCGTGTATATGGTAAAGTGTCAAAGGAGGCGAGATACTATATCCACGTAGTTAAAATCAGATTGATTTGCGCATATCGGCTATATACTGTGATTCTAGCGAGTTAATTATGTGATAAATTGTATAGATTGGTTGTGTGCAGTGTTAGATCAAAAGAGTTTGTATAAGTTGTTTGTTGCTTGAATCCAGATATTAAATAATATTTGGGTTGTGCTGCGACACCAAATCAAATAATAGCCCATAATTTTATCTTATTAGACTACACAAAAACACGTTAACAACCAAACCTGCACAGACTGAAACTTCACAATCCGCAATGGAAAACACTAGGCACCACCCAGGTAACAGGGCAAGCACAAACACTGGCATCTTCTAGACAACCATAGCGACAAACCCCCAATATACGCAAACACACACTACCAAAAGACGGGCTAGATGGAAAGAGAGAAACTTCATCCCCCCCATAAGCAATAAAAACAAATGGTTGAATTTTTTACGGCGCACCAGCACGATGAGGCCATTTAGCGCCATACAAAAGGTTGTATATTTCATTATGTACAAATGGTAAAAAGGTTCTGTATCTGCGATACGAAACCAAATAGGTAAATGTAAAACAATAAAAATGGTAACTGTGATAAAAAAATAGTTTCCCGATCCTCGGGAATTGCAAATAATGTATGACAACGACAACATATGAAAGGTAATTAAAATCTAGCGACTTACATATATAGCACATAATAATGTTTAAGATGGTAACAAAATCTAAAAATTATGTTTACTTCTTAAAGGAAGTTTATAAGATAACATCGTTAAGTACGGTATTCCTGTTAAGTCTGTAGTCTTTCAAATTTGACCCAGTCAGCATTCTTTAAGTTACACTGGAATCGTGTCATCAATTATGACGTTGGTATTCTCAAATCACAGCTATGAAGGTCATCTGCGACCTTCCAATTATAATCCAAAAGTAGTGAAAGAGAACAAATTGGTAAGTCAATATATGTGCAAGTACCCGTTCCTTGGTTTAAGCAAGTTGTAGATTTGTCATTAGACACAAGTCGTGTCTAGTAACAAAATCTTCATCATTATTGACCCCGTCGCTTATGTAATTTGATTTCCATAAAATGTTATGGGCATTAAAATAAAGTAAATCAAATGGTGTGGAAAGTTGTTGAACAAGCGTGTCTAATTAATTTGGTGATAATTTAGTTTTTGGTGGCATGTAGATAGAACAAAATGAACAAGCGTGTCTAATTAATTTGGTGACAAGTTGGTGTTTGTTGGTAGGTAGATATATCTAGATATCAATTTTAAAAGAAAGAAACGATAACATTTAACTTGTGTAGAATATATTGAAATTTCTAGTTATTGGAAGACAAAACCTGCGAATTTAAAAAGAATACTATAATATTGATTTTGGATTGTAAAAGAAGCCTGGCCCAATCAATAATTCATATCCTGAACATAATAGAACGTTGAAATGAATTCAGATTAAAATTTCTTCTTGTTCCCTCAACTTGACTTCGTCATGGAAAAAGCCTGCTTTAATCAAATTAATAAGCCTGGTTCAATATTACAGTATACGGATAGAAGCAACGAACAACGTTACTGCCTCACAATTCAATTAATAAACAAATTTAGTTGGGTTAAAAAATCAGAACGTGAATGACCGCTTACAACTAAAAGGTTATAGACAATGTATGATATAAAAGGTCGTTAACTTCGGAAAATTACTGAACATGCATTCTCTCTCTTTGTAAGCTTAATGGAGAGCAAAGACCGTCCTTGGCAGTCAAAAGCATGCTCTCTTTCTCTCCACTCCAGTCTAAACCTGATAAAAAGTTAAAGCTGTCCTTGACTATCACGCAAGAACACGCGTGACTTTTATAACATAGGCATAGTTCATTAGACAGACCTCTCTGACCTTGAATTAAAACGTGGTACACTGATGACCGCCAGCTTCCAAGATATAAAAAAGGGCTGTAGGCTGGTTTAGTGCGACTTCAAGCTTCAGAGAGCGTTGTGTCCATTTTTTACAGGTAAGAAAATTATGCTTTATACTCACTCTTAAAAGTTAAAATATTTTATAGTCGAGTTTTTATTTTATCAATATAATGTAATAGTGAGTTTTCTTTTTTCCTACTATGAAATATTTTACTGATTTGATATTTTACTGAATTGATATTCATTGTATTTATAATGTAATATTATTGAGAGTTCACTTCTTCCACAATCATAATGTAATGAAATATTTTACAGCTTCGATGTTCATTAGTATTTGTTTGAAATAATTACCAGCTTCATGTTATAATTTGATTGCGAATAAATATATATTCTTTAAATAATAAGTATAACAATCACAGATCTTTTCCAGGTCGTTATCTTACATTAAATGGAATAAAATATATTTCTTGAAAATGATTGACATTTATTTACAGTTATTGAATTTTAGGCTCTTTGAATATTAAAATCACTTGTATTCAAAACTGCAGAAAAATGAATAAACAAATGAAGTAGTAGATTGAGGATGATTATTGTTATATGTATTGTATGTAGTTTCAACATAAATAAATTTATATGTTGTATCTTTAGAATGTAGTTCTATATATCAATAAAATGCGACTTCAAGCTTCAGAGAGCGTTGTGTCTATTTCTTACAGCGATCCCACCTCTTCGCAGTCGGGCTTATCCCCACAAGATGCAACATTGTTGTGACACTTATTCTTAAGAATGCCGAACTTTCTTTCTTCTCGTAACCAGGCACGAGAAGGTTATGTTAGAAATAACTACTAAAAAGCTCAATTTTCCAACAGAGCAAGCAGACTCTTACATAACTAATTGAAAATTTCTAACATAATAGATACAACAAAATGTAATCTCTCGATGTACAGTGATGATTACAGCAATGGCTTGCAAATTGGTATTTAAAAGGATTGAAAACGCCAGTTATTGAAAGACAAAACCTGCGAATTTGAAAATACTATAATATTGATTTGGATTGTAAAAGTAGCATGGCCCAATCAATAATTCATATCCTGAACATAATAGAACGTTGAAATGAATTCAGATTAAACTCTGTCGATTTGATTAAGTAATCGAAAAAGCCTGCTTTAATCAAATTAATAAGCCGGTTCAATAGTTCAGCAACAGGATAGAAGCAACAAACGTTACTGTCTCACAATTCAATCAATAAACCCTTATTAATTGCGTTGTGATACTGGGAACAAAGTAATTGATAATCATCTAGAAAATTAGTTGGGTTAAAAGTTCAGAACGTGAATGACCACTTACAACTAGGTGGTTATAGACAATGTATGATCCAAAAGGTCGTTACACGCGTGACTTTTTAGAACATAGGCATAGTTCATTAGACAGACCTCACTGACCTTGAATGAAAAGGTGGTACACTGATGATCACCAGCTTCCAAGATACAAAAAAGGGCTGTGGGCTAGTGATTCTCTGTGACTTCAGGCTTCAGAGAGTGTTGTGTCTATTTCTTACAGGTAAGAAAATTATGCTTTATACTCACTCTTAAAAGTTGAAGATTTTATAGTAAGTTGTAATGTCCTTCTGAATTATTTTTATTTTATCAATATAATGTAATAGTGAGTTCTCTTTTTCTACTATGAAATATTTTACTGATTTGATATTTTACTGAATTGATGTTCATTGTATTTATAATGTAATATTATTGAGTTCCCTTCTTCCACAATCATAATATAATGAAATATTTTACAGCTTCGATGTTCATTAGTATTTGTTTGAAATAATTACCAGCTTCATGTTATAATTTAATTGAGAATAAATATATATATTCTTTAAAAAATAAGTATAATAGTAAGTATAACAGATCTTTTCTAGGTCGTTATCTTACATTAAATAGAATAAAATACATTTATTACAGTTATTGAATTTTAGGCTCTGAATATTTAAACCAATTGTATTCAAAAAATTAATAAACAAATGAAGTAGGTTGTGGAAGAACTATTGTTATATATAAATTTATATGTTGTATTTTTAGAATGTAGTTCTATATATCAATAAAGTGAGACTTCAGGCTTCAGAGAGTGTCGTGTCTATTTCTTACAGATTCTTGGTACCTTCTTGTAGTCAAGCTTCCCCACCAAAAAGATGTAGTGTATTGACACTATTTGTGTGACGCCTTATCTTTAAGAGAGCCGAACTTCTCTCTCTTCCTCTCTGATCAAGAGTCAAAGCTTCTCTTAAAGTAGCGATAAATTCCTTCTCATAGAAGGTTATAGAAAAACAGGTTATGATAGAAAACATCTAAACAAAACAACGAGACTTTTCTCATCATAATAATTATTATAAGGGGCTCAAATGTTCAAAGCAATAGAACCCACCCCCCTTAGGCCCTGTCAACGTTTTGTAGGTAGGTGTTAAACGGAGTTTTTTTAATGTGATGTTGCCCGTATCTTTTAAAATGGTTTCCTGAAGGCATAATAAAGCAGGATCATATTCATTTAAAATCAGAATATCATTGTAATTAGCTTAAAGTCCTCGACAATTCCATTGTATAATTGTGTTCTTCATTACAAGTTTAGAATGGAGATTTTGAATTTAGGTTAAGACTTTTCGCGGAGAAAATATGTAGGTTATTTATCTGGAGTCAGTATGGTTGTTATTTTGTGTTAGGTCTGAAGCTACTTTGAGAACACGGAGCAGTATCTTCTGCATCCTTGCTCTCAATGTCCCCAAAACCTCTTGTAGAGTTTGTTGGGGGTCACCTGACCCCTTTTGTTGTCTATTTCCCTGGGATATGTTTTTCTTTGGGAATTTAGGTTGCTGGGTATTAAACGCCGTTTGGGTAGATTTCTGTGCTTGATATTGGGGATGTTAGTTCTTAATGTTGACTCTGGTGCATCTGTCTGCGTTTGGGCGTCCTTCGATTCCTTACGATTGTTCTTCACTATAGTGGAGAAGGAAGGGCCAGGAAGAGATATTTTTGCCTCTTCTAGCTTTCTGGCCTTTGGATAGGTAATGTTAGATGTATACTTAATCCTTGAATTTCCTTTTCTCGTTTCCAGGTATCACAAACCTTGGAAGTGGCGCATTTTTTTTTGTTCCACAGCTTATACAATGCGGAACTGCTCTGCACTCAGCTTCCTGGCGAGTTATCCCCTCATCGGCCATGTATTTGGTTTCTTGAACAGCCGGCTTCATGGTGTCCATATTTTTAACCATTATAGCATCGAAGTGGGTTGGGGATATATGCGTCAAAGAAGAAAAATGGAAACAAGCAAAATAAGCCACAAATCAAACCTTTTTTAAAAAAATCACTACCATCTTGAAATATGTAACGAACTGGCGACAAGCTGATTCAGTGTATGTTTTGTTCCTTACGTGTCTTTGGTCGCCGTATGGATGGTCTTCACAAATTTAGTACACAGCCTTACTGCGAATTCACGTTTCTTCCTTTCCTTGCGATACAAGAAACAAATACGCTGTTTAAATGGTTACTGTGCCGTTTCTGTACTTTTCTACAAAATTGACTGCAGAAAAGCGTATGCGATAATACGTGACCACGTAATAACGTACAATTACAATCAATAGCCAAACATTTAACAGATGTTCCATGGTTTGAGGTCAATGCGTACTTTTGATTAGCACAGAAAATAAAACTAGAGATAATTCATCTTTAGTTTATTGAATATGTTCTATTTAGATTGTGTACTTAATGGGTTCAGTGAACATGAACCATATAACTTCATTATTATGAACAAACACAAACATCCTTTCTTCTCTTTGTACATCTTCCTTTCTTATCATAAAATGTTAATGTTTTTAATATATGTTGACATTGGCGCTCTCTATATTACTACGTGCTAAACATTCTGTTAAATTACATCCCAGATAAACGATAATATCATAATAGCATGTAGGTGGTTTGTTGGATGAATGTAATCTGTGTACTGATCCACAACATCTCAAATAATATATAATTTTAAAAAGTCTGCTTCATTTTGATAACTAATACTGAATGTTTCCCTTTTGACAGAATGCCAAACATTCATTTTAGCTTGTAACACTCTCCTATAAGCTATGCGGCATCTCTCATACATCGTTTATACAACAGCAACAAATGAAATAATTCCGCGAATAAAGATATTAACAGATGCCAGATTTGATTCACCGTGCCTAATATACTTCTTACAACAATCACAACACTATATACTAGCTCAATCCTTTTAAGCTATCGTATTCATTCATAAAGAAGGCACTAGTGTCATTGTTATGATTATTTGTATGGTTATTAATAGAAATGTCCAATCCTATTCACACTCACTCAACAAAATCAGCATTTTATATTTCTAGCAGTTAGTAACTCTGCCTATGTTATCCGTAGTTAGTAACTCTGCCTATGTAAAAGCAGACGACAGAGTCAACAGTTTATATTTCCATAACTTTATCAGACGACAATGTCAAAACTTACTTAATTTAATATCATACTAGCTATATTGATATTTGATGCATTTTGATGTTAAGAGCCAAGCATTTAAATGAATAAATGATGTAATATTTAAATGTTTAAAAGATTTCTCTACCTTGCTCAACGTGTGCAATCCGTCCAATCGTGTCTGTTATCCTTTGTTAGCTTGTTCCAGAAATTTCATGTTCCGCTATATCCCATAAGAAATCTAGCAATTGTGTGCAGTTTGTTGTTGTTTTCTACGCATGATTCTTACCTGAAGTCTCCCTCGTGATTTGTAGATTTATAGCCCAGCGTGTCTCGTGTGTGGGGTAGCAACTAGGAATACGTCCCTCCTTTTCAGCAGAGCTGGGCCTTTTCCAGATCCCTGGCTGGAGTATAGACCTTAATTATTCTCAAAGTACACACCAACACAACCAGACACCAATCGGCAGATAACGCAGCAACACTTGCCCAAAGCGTACCAGCACCCATCGCCACAAAGCCAATGAAGAAAAAGCCAACAAAGCCTAATTCACCGCCCTTCCACCCCAATGCGGCGCAATTCTCTCTCTCTCTCTCTCTCTCTCTCTCTCTCTCTCTCTCTCTCTCTCTCTCTCTCTCTCTCTCTCTCTCTCTCTCTCTCTCTCTCTCTCTCTCTCTCTCTCTCTCCGCGCCAGTTTTGATTGTTAACTCTAAAATCTAAAACCAAAACATGTATAAATGACGAAAGTCGTTTTAAGTCGCTTACTGCCCTAAGGCTGATACAACTGCTTACAGTCTCGGGCATGGACTGCAGTCCCTTTAAGAGAGCACTTGGCCTTGGTGCTAGGCCTTTAACCCGACCCCTAGAGGTCAGTGACCAAAAAAAAGACCTTATCAAGCATATTATAATCGAAGGCAAAGGCAGATCCGCAACTAGCTTTCCCGTTCGGGCCACAACTCCCGTCCACCAAAGTCCCCAATGTCTAAGTCCACCTAACTATCTCAGTTAGGTGGACTATTGTGTCAAATTTTAACCAGTTTTTCCTACGGTGTCCCTATACCAATGATGTGTTAGCCACCTGTTCAATTATCCAAATGTACCCGAGTTGTGAATTTTGAATATATTTTGATAAGCTTGAATTTTGCGTACTTGGCGTACTTATATGATTCTTAAAAGGAATCAATCTCTAGGTTTATGCCACCTAATTGTAACATTTATCACCGCTTTGATAATATTTGGGGTTTTTTAAATTTTGACCGCCTTTTCAAAGGATCTTGTTTGAATCTTGGGTCTTCCAGGCCAAAGTGAAGACATAGGTTATAGGCTTTATTTTCGAACAGTTGGCCACGCGGCCTGGACTGTTCATCGCTAATTGTTTGTCCGTTCCAGGGGTTGGGGTTTTTGGGACAGCATAGGGATGGAGGTTTATCCTGCATAGTCCCTTGATTTGTTTTGATGTGAAGTCTGTCTGTATGTGTGTTGGGTGGGGTTTTTATGTGATGTTAGTTGGTGCTGGCTAACTATCCATTATTTGACTTTGTAGCAATTTTAATTGTAGAATCTTTTCTTTATTGGCAATGAAATGTATATTCTTTTCTGTCTACCTTCCAGGTAGTGTTCGTTCCGTCTTCTTTCGCTAGAGAGTTGTATTAGGGTTGGGTTTTATAGGACAACAGCTAGAGCTGACTGTATGTCCCTTAATTGATTTGGCGAATTTTGATTGCGTAGTCTTTCCATATGACATTGTTATATTTTGTAGCCTTTACCAGGTTACTTTTCTGTCTTTATGCGTGTTCAGTACATAGGTCTACTCCGCTCCTGGGAGTTAGGGATATCAAGTTCCTGATTTTGCCCTTCGCTATCGGTCATGACCTATATGTCCTTGTCATGGTGGGAAATCTTAGCCTATATATACAGAGCTATAGGTTTCAGGATCCACCCAGGCGTGTGCTAGTATGAGTCCTAGCGCCTGTTTTATGTTATGGACTAGGTATGGTGCTTGCAAGTATGTTCGTGTTTGTATGCCGGAAGGGGTTAATAGGGTTCCGATACAGGCTTATTGAATCCCTTTATTTGATACTGATGAAATGTTCTTGTAGATGTTTTGTTATAGGCATCTCCTTTTGATGTCTGTTTTCCCTCCTCCTTTCTATGAGGTCCTAATCCTTTCTTCTTTATTCTTGTATTTTTAACTTATTAATATTGGCTGATTAATAAATATAAGGTTGTTGTCTTGTCGGTTTTGATTGGATGATACACCAAATTTTCAATCCTATTCTAGTTCAATCTGTTTTCTATTCAGGTTCTAAAATAGAATTATGTTTTTTATGTTATTTCATTCTTATTAGGTGCATAGTTGTAGTTTTATAGAAGGTTATCAATACTAATTAGAGTACAAATAATTATTATAAAGAAAATTTAAAGTACACATACAGTAAATGTATGTTATAAATAGTTATGATTATTGTTATGTGTTAATTATTTACGCTTATAACTAAGGTTACATTGACTAAAGATTACGAGTAATAATTGCTAGGTTTCTTATTGCAATAGATCTAAATTATTGTTTTTAGCTTTATATTTTATAAAAAGTTCTAACAAGTGAGCATAATTCTCAGAGTTATTGAACTTGTGGCAAAGTGGGAAGCGTTGGGCTAATGATGAATTTCCTGCTTACGTCATTAGAATGCCATTGTTTGATTGGTTGTTGTAGATTTTACTTTTCAATCCAACTCTGGCCCGATAATGGAATTTTCTATATGGGGAAAGCGCGCCTAAATTTCGGCCAATCAGATGCAATCTTAGATTGAAGGTTTATTTATATTGTATTACCTAATTTGTAAACTGGTTCAATATTTTACCCGGCACGGGGAAAGAAGAATTTTGCCTGGCGGGCGAAAATTAATGTTTAATTTTGTTTTCTATTAAAGTTTTTGGGATCTTTTTTGTGTGGAGAGTTTATATTATTGAGTAGTATTAAGATAATGATTGGGAATATTGGTGTAATTTTATAATATTGCCCGAGATAAATGTAGCTGAGCACGTATTTATTTACTTATAGACAAAGAAATTGTTGTAACTGATAGTTTTTTGGTTTAGTCAATTTGCTTTATAATTATTAATAGAGAGTATATTGTATATTGTTAGTCATAGTAGAGAGGTATTTAAGGTATTAGTTAAAAATCAAGTTTAGTTAGATTCATTACATATTTACATTCTGTTTATGATAATAACGAAAATAGAAATTTAATTATACTGATAATTATAATTATATTGGTGATTTAATTAGATTTAAGTAGATTTTACTTTACCTCAGCCTTTTCTACGTGTAGTGTCCATTATGTGTAGTGAATCATCCAATATTATCCTTAAAGTTCGGGAGCTCAGAAAACACGTCCGCTCTGTTCAACAGCCAAACATGAATCCGATACTGCCGATACGCTCACTCATAAATGACGCTAGTCTAGTCTAGCCTATCTGTTTTCTGTATTATCGTCATGTATACACTCTCGTATTTTATGACTTTAAGCCCTGAAAAGGGCTAGTGGCTTCTCCTCCTTCCGAGGCCGAGCTCACCCGTGTCTCAGTGCTAGACACTTTTCTTGTGCCTCGGCGCATGGGCCTTTTAACCCTCCTGGTGGCTCACCGCCTTAGCCGGATGTCACTTTTCAGTGTCCTTGCTATCCAGGGAGGTACTTAGCCCTTGAACTGGTCTTTTGGTCATGGTGCTGACCTTTTTTGGTGACCTTAAGTCTTTTGTTTCCTAGTCTCATTTTTACACCCCAGAGTGCCTCCACGCCAGCCCCAGAAAAGGCAGGAAAGAATCAAGAAATGGGAAATCCCGTAGAGCCCCACCTCTTACCGGAATCTGTGGTGTTGTAGAGTTGTCGTTCATACCCCAGGTCCACTTTAAACAAACAAGCAATTGAGATTTGTAATCTTTTCTCTGTGTGATTGTGTGGCCCGGGAAGTTTTCCCTCCTTGTTGCCTCGTTCCGTCTATTCTCCTGCTTCCCGTAGTCCTTTGTCTCCAATTTGGCAATGAATGTCGCGCACACCCCATTGTAATTAATCTCTGATCTAGTGTTTCCCGTTGTCTAGTGGGGGTGGGAGCTCCTAACTATCTGCCAAACATGTGTGAACCACATACGTTTCAAATAAAAATAAGTTGTGAAATTTCCTATTGTGGTTTGGTTCTTGTTTTTGTGTAATATGCGTACTATTTGGTCAAGGGAGGTGAGGTTACCTTAGAAACCGCTTTGATTTTCTGAGAGAAGATTATTGCATTCTAGGTAATCGGTTTACAATCATTGTCTCCATGATTTTGCAAAGTGTGATGTTTAAGGATATTGGTCTATAGGATGATGGAAGTAGAGGATTTGTATTGGCCTTGGGGACAGGATGACCAGTGCTTGTTTCCATTTAAGTGGGAGTGAACCTGATGTCCATATTTGATATATTAGTTGTAGTGTTGTTTGTTTCATGTTCGGGGGAAGATTCTGGTACATGGGGCAGTTTGTTGTTTTTTTTTTAAGCGCAAGATACCATTCGTAAATTGTGAAAGGGTCGTTTAGCGGGTCGAGGTTACACGTGTCTTGTGCAGTTTGGTCTTTAAGGAGGTGGGGGAATTTGGATATAAATTTTTGTTTTTGGTTTAGGAAGCTTTGTTGGTGGTTTGAGTTGCTGCTTGCTTCGGCAAAGTGCCTAACAAGTGTTCCTGCTTGTGTTTGGGTACCATTAGTTTCGTCTTTTATGTACTTTTGTTTAGTGATTTTGCCTTTTATAGCACTCACTTTATTCCAAATTTCTTTAGAGTTTGTCCGGTGGGTAAATGTAGAGCAGAATTGCTTCCATGATTCTTTTTTAGCGTTCTTTAGTGTTCTGTTATATATAGCTTTGAGCCTTTTGTATTCTATCAGGTCTGAGGTTAGTTTATGATTGTGAAATTTATTGAGAGATCATTTTTTTGTTTTTTATTGCTTCCTTACATTCTTCAGACCACCAAGAGAGTTTTATTTTGCTTGTATGGCTTTTGGGTTTTGGTACTTAAGTCTCTGCAGCTTTTTGTAAGTGTTTTATTATGTTGCCATATAATACCTTTGTGTCTGCGTGTTGAGTTTCCTCCAGTGTGAGGTGTTGGAGGTTTTGTCTGTATTTTCCCCAATCTGCTTTTTTGAGATTCCATTTTGGTGTGTTGTTAGGGGTGGGCGTGGGTTGGCCAATTTGGATAGTAATCTGAATGGGGAAATGGTCTGTTCCCAAGGAGGATTGATGTAGTACCCCCCATTGGGTGTCATGAATTAGGTTGGGAGTGGTTATTGTAAGATCAATTGCTGTCATGTTTCCTTTGTGGGGATCCATTCTGGTTGGTGTGCAGTCATTCAGAATGATCAGGTCTTTGGAGTCAATGAGTTTGTAGATTTGTTCGCCTCATTTAGTGGTCCCCCCCCTTCCCATAATGGGTGGTGGGCGTTGAATTACCCGCAGATGATAGCTGGATTTTTTATGTTGGTTAGGAGTTCTTGGAGGGTGTGGCTCGGATCAAAGCTATGAGTGGGTGGATTATATATATTATACACTTGCATTTTTTGTCGTTAATTGAGTCTCCTGGAGGCAAATGATCATGGGCTGTTCCTCTGCTTCTTTCAGAGCTGCGAGTAGTTCGAGATAGTTCGTTAGTATGCCTCTACAATTCCATTGCCAAATTATGATTCCCTTCCCGGTTGGTTTAGGTGCTTTGTTTGGATTTTGTTGACGTGTATTAGTTAATTGTTTATTTTTGGTTTTTCTCGTTTAATTTTTGGTGTAGGCCTGGTAATTTGAAATGTTTACTGGAATGTTTTCTATTTTCCTGACCTTTTTATATGCTCTAACTTGCGCTCCAGTGAAGCACCATATTGTAGCATCTAATGACTTCGCGTTTTTAATTTGTATTTGACCCTGCTTACATTTGAGAAGTTCCATTAGGATAGTGGAGTCTGATGGTCGTACTTGGGCTTTGGTTTGGAATCTAAGATAGAGGGTTAGGTATCGTGGGTGCGGTTGTGATTTGTTTGTATTTCCGGGATTATTGTTATATACTTGTGTTTGCATATAATCTCTTGAGTTATCATCACTATTGTTATCATTTGAGTGCAATAAATGTAAGTCGAGCTTTTTTATAGAGCGTAGTTTCTGCGCTTTGGTTGTTTTTCCTTTTTCCGTGGTGATTGTCAAAAGAATTCTGATATAATAATGTTTGAATGTGATTTGTTTGAGTAGTGTTTATGATTTCCTCACTTCTGCATTTGAGATTTTTCCCTCTAGGTGGGCCTTTTAGCGGTTGTTTCCCTTTGGGTAGTATGCTAGTATCTTCATAGTCGTGGAACGTGTCCTGAATGAGTGTGGTGGTTGTTGTTGTAGTATATTCTTGCTCTATGGCTTGTCTGATTTCTCTGAGTTCCGCTTGTAAGTGTGTTTTTGACGGTCTTGGGATTTGGTTGTCTTGTGCGTATATGAGTTTGCGTTTATTTGATTGTTGATTTGCTATGTTAATTTGTTTTTGTTGTTTGGTAGATAGTGGTGTGGTGATGCTATTTCTATTAGTTTTTCCCTGATTTAAGTTATTCCGATTTTACATGTGGGGATTCCATATTGTCGATTTGTGCAATATGTGGGTAATTATTATTTTGATTGTTACCTGAAAGATGAGTTAGGGATACCACAGCGGCATCTGTGCTTACTCGTTTAATATCATATATTTTAAGACGTTTTGTGTCGTTGGTGTTGCTTTCTGGTTTTGGTGATTTTGGTGGCTGTTGTTCGATTGCTTTTTGTATTTGTTTTATCGCGGTCTCAATGTCCATGATTTGATCTTCACGTATAATGCGTTCGTAAGTTTCCTGGTGATAGGATTTGTCTTATTGTTGTAGTTGTTGAGGTTGGAGTGTTTGTTAGTGTTAGTTTTAATAGGTATTGCTGCTCTACCAATTTTTGCGTAAGTTTCATTTATGAATTTTATGGCATTAAGATCTCGTTGGTGGGTCCATCAGATAGTTTTGTGTTTTTGAAAAGCCTTTTTGAATTGGTGGGCCATTGTTTGAGTGGTTGGGGTTGTTTTTTTATTGATTGATTGAATATTTTTTACGGCGCACCAGATTCATTGATAGATATTTGTTTACGGCGCACCAGCACTATGAGGCTATTTAGCGCCAAACATAATGTTATATCATTTTACATTTAACACTGGTAAAATAATTTTATCGACCAGCGATTGAAGACCGAACAGTTGAAGGTAATGCGATAAAAACGGCAATGATGGTAAATAAAAGTTTCCCGATCAACGGGGTGTGCAAATGTATGTTAACGAAAACATATGATTGGCAATTAAAATCTATCGACTGCATAAATATAACACAGGATTGAACAAGGTGATAAATTATAAGCTATAACTTATAATAAATGTTTGCTTCCTTAAGGAAGTCTATAATGTTGGTAATGTTAACTGTATCAAAGATCTCCGTCATGTCTTGCACAACGTAGTAATGATTACGCGTAGGTTGAAGATCGAAACTTTCCAGCATAAAGTGCTTAACGGTGAATTATTCATTACAAACTATGCACTCTGGTGGGTCTTCTACTTTTAATATGTTGGAGTGTGTTAAATGAGTATAACCGACTCGAATTCTTGCAATGACTACCTCCTCTCTACGGACGGATCTGTAGGAAGGGGTCCATTCTCCTAAGGTTGGCTTGATGGCATGAAGTTTGTTATTCACGGCGTCATTCAATGATGCCTGCCATTTCTGACGTAAACGGTCTTCGATACAACGTTTAAAATCAGTATAGGGTTCTTTAAAATCAGTTGGTTCTAGTAATAGGGCCATGATAGCAGCACGATCTGCTTTATCATTACCTTTAATTCCTACATGGCTGGGTAACCAACAGTATACTATATTGTGGGAGGTACTCAGCTCAGTATGCTTAAGGAGAATGTTTGCTAATAATGGATTCTCCAGTTTTCTGTTATGTAGTGACTGAAGTACTGACAGTGAGTCGGAGAATATTATGCTATTTGAAATACGCTTGCTTGCAGTGTATTGCAAAGCAAGGTCTATTGCTCTAATTTCGGCTGAAAAAATTGACGTGCCATTTGGCAAGCGAACTTTGGTTGTGTGTTTTCCACTTTCGAAGGCTGCAGCAGCCTTTTCCTCATCTTTTGATCCATCGGTAACCAACAGTATACTATATTTTTTTTTGAAGTTGTCTAGCTGGGAACTAATGTACGTTAATTAGTATTATAGTTTGAGTTTACAGTTTTGATAATAGTGTGATTTAGAAATCCTGCTTTATGTCAATTTTGAGGAGTAATGTATCTACCTAATGACATAGTGTATCAAAAGTGCATTAGAGTAAAATTGTACAAATACCTTATGGCCGTTTCCTTGAGTTGTCCTTGTTCGTATCCTTATCCACTTTTCCTGGGGAGACTAAGAATCGTTAAGATCACAACTTCTTTTGACCTTCCACCGTTACTAATTATTTTTTCCTAGTTCCGTTGGTTAGTTTAAAAGTTGGATCCGGAATGACTTTATTTGTATTTCCTGGTTTCCTAGCATCTTATTATCCTCTTCATTTTGTTACTTTCCTTTCTTCTTTTTATTTACGTCCTTTTGTTCTTATTTGTTGGTATTTTCAGATATTCAAGGTTCCACACTATTGATATTTTCCGGGCTATGTAGTACTCTTTTCCTGATTTCCTGTCCTCTTCTCTCTCTTTTTTCTCTTCCTTTCTTCTTTCTTTGTTCTGATCTTCTTTTCACGTCTTACCTCTTCGACGGCTAATCCTCCTCCGCTCATCATCTTATCATAAATGACGAATGACGCTAGCTTAGCATTATGATTAAAGTCGTCTATACACTCTCGTTCTTTACGACTGGTTAAAGCCCTGAAAAGGGCTAGTGGCTTCTCCTTCCGAAGAGGGCTCAGCCAAAAAGAGCCCAATGTATGGCAATATGAAAAAAAATCTCTTCATTACTCCACTGCCGTTAATACAACAGTGGAGTTACAGTATTTATAAATAAATACTGTTTCAGCTGCTATCTTCTTTCTTGATCCTTTTCTTTGTTCTGTTTCTTCTTTGTTTCTTTTCTTTCTTCTTTCATCTTTTTCTTTGTTCTTGTTCTTTATTCTCCGGGATCTCCTAAAAACACGTCCGTCCTCTTCGAAGGCTGGGTGGGACTCGATTGATAAATGACGCCAGCATAGCATAGCATTATGATAAAAGTCGTGCATGCACAAGCCTCCACGAGCCGTGCCTCCCATGATGTTGGTTCTCCTCGCCGTTATTACAAGTGTCCCAAAAAGGCTCCCCAAGGACATAAAAAAAGTTTTAACCACCCCTATATGACTTTTAGCAATTTGTATCCAGTTGTTACTGTGGATGTCCCTATGCCAGAATTTGTGAGCCACAGGTGCAATTATATCAAATAAGCCTGAGCTGTGAATTTTAAAATGACGTTATGTTTGATTTTGTGTACTTAGTGTACTTTTAAAATCTAAATTATGCCAATATGCTGGATGTATGCCATCCTGTGAAATACTATCAGCATATAGGATTATAATCATGTTTTGCACTGAGTACTTATTTAAGAAGGTGCTTGGCCTCGGTCTGGTCCTTTCAACAACACTGATCCGTTACCCATATAATTTTGACACTATATTGCCCCCAATCCACAGAATCAGCAACCTAGTCCCGAACCTCGCCTCTACCCAAGAACAGGTCCACCCCACCAAACACACCGACCCCCATCTTTCCCTGCCACAGTAGTTGTGATTGATTGATTGATTGATTGAATTTTAACGGCGCACCAGCACTTTTAGGCTATCTAGCGCCATACAGTAGGTCATATATGTAAAAAGAAAGGTTCAATATCGACCAGCGATATAGTAAAAAAAAAACAAAAAAAAAAACAGTAGTTAAATATAAAATGATAAATGTTGTCAACAGTTAAAAATGTCGGTTCCCGATCAACGGGAAATGTAAATGATGTATCCTGATGAAAAGTTGTAAATAATAGTTGGTATTTGCATTAGATAAAAATTAGTTTGGGTAATGTCATAACAAGTTACAGTTTAAAATAAAGATTTACTTCCTTTAGGAAATCTAAAATACTAGTGATTTGAATAGTATCAAAAAGTTCCTGCATGTCGTGTACATTATAGTATTTATCACGCGTAGGTTGCAGGTCGGACCACGTGGTCATAAAGTGTTTAACAGTAAATGGTACATTGCAAGGAACGCACTCTGGTGGATCTTCACCTTTTAGTATGTGTGAGTGGGTAATGTATGTATGACCGATTCTGATTCTTGCAATGACAACCTCCTCCCTACGAATAGTTCTGTAGGAAGGAGTCCATTCTCCCAAGATTGGTTTGATGGCATGAAGTTTGTTATTGATTGCATCATCCCATGATACCTGCCACTTTTGATGTAGATACTTTTTGATACAAGGTTTAAAATCAGAATATGGTAATTTAAAATCCGATGGTTCTAAAGATGGGGCCATCTTAGCAGCCCGGTCTGCTTCTTCGTTACCTCTAATACCAATATGGCTAGGTAGCCAACAGTATACTATATTGCATGAGGCACTAAGCTCAGAGTTTTTGACCAGAATATTCACCAATAGTGGATTATCTAGTTTGATATTGTGTAGCGCCTGAAGCACTGATAATGAGTCACAGAAGGTAATACTATTTAGAATATGTTTAGATTCGGTAAATGTCAGAGTAAGGTCTATTGCTCTGATTTCCGCTGTAAATATGGATGCATCATTTGGCAAACGCTCTTTGGTTATGTGTTTGCCACTGACGAAGGCTGCAGCAGCCTTATCAGTAACCTTTGATCCATCAGTATAAAATCTAGCATAATGTGTAAATTCATTGAGTAGATCATGATAAGAATTCAAGAATAGGATAGGGTTTATCTCAGATTTTTTCCCATCGTGTAACGTAAAATTCACTTGGGGTTGCTTAATGAGCCAAGGTGGTGTTTTTGAGACAAATGTTTTCTGGATTAAAGATAGATTACATTTGATTTGGTCAAAGCAGGATGATATTCTAATACCAAATGAAGGTATAGCATTTGGTTTATTTACGTATAAAGCTTTGTAATTTGGATGAAAAACGGCCGAAAAAGCAGGGTTCAGAGGGTTGGATCGTAACTTAAGAGCATAATGTGCAGAAAGCATTTCTCTGCGATGCGATAAAGGTGGTTCATTTGCTTCCGCGAGAAGGCTTTCACACGGAGATGTCTTAAATGCTCCTAGAGCAAGTCTTATTCCCTGATGATGAATTGGGTCAAGCATTTTCAAATAAGACTTACAAGCTGAACCATAAACCATAAACAATGCATCCATAGTCTAAAATGGAATGGATAAATGTTCTATACAAATTAAGGAGGACTTTTTTTTATCAGCACCCCAATCAGTGTGAGCAATTACTTTAATCAAATTTAAGGCTTTTAAGCATTTAGCTTTCAAATTCTTAATGTGTGGTATGAATGTCAGCTTTTTGTCAAATAGAACACCCAAGATTGAAATCCTATGGTTAACTATGAATTGTAAACATGCGTTCAGACGAATGTAACAATATTCGTCCCATTTTCTCTCAGTTTATACTGTCGCTAGAACAAGGCGCGTTTTGGTGCTGCTTTTATCCCACACTTAGATTTGTGCAACACTTTGACTTTTTCTGCAAAACATACACCTCTTAAATTTCGACAATAAGTATCACAAATTTGATGAAAAACATTTCTCACATAGAATGTGTCGTTGTCTTAATTATCTTTGATATATAATACCTCAAAAAATAACAGACCTCAAAATGGTATCCTACGTTTTTTTACCATTCCTTTTTCTTTCTTTTTTTTTCAGTAATGTTATACATAACGTAGGTCCTATTTTTATTGCTATTATTTTGTATGGTTATTAATCTATATATTTACAATCCTTTTGTATGGTTATTAATCTAGAAATTTCCAATCGTTTATCAAACAGTACATATTAACACACTCACACTGAACAAAATAGGCATGATATATTTTCCGCAATTAGCATCACTGCCTATGTAATAACAGATGACGGAATTAACAGTTTATATTTCCATAACCCTTCATTCCGCCGTACACGACAATGTCAATACGTACGAAATTTAGTATCATACTAGCTAAGTTGATATTTGGTGTATTTTGATGTTAAGAAACAAGTATTTAAAGGTTTGATTGCTTGATTGATATTTTGACGGCGAACCAGCACTACGAGGCTATTTAGCGCCAAACATAAGTTTATATCTTTTTTATTTAAAAGTGGTAAACAATTATTTAAAGGAACAAATGATGTAATATTTCAATATTTAGATGCTTAAAATAATTATCCACCTTGCTCAATGCGTGCAATAAACAATCCGTCCTCTTTTGTATGTTATCTTTTCGTCCTTTGTTCCAGAAATTTCCATTTCAGCGATATCCTATCAGAAATCCAGCGAGTGTGTCCAGTGTGTCGTTGTTTTCCTGAAGTCTCCCTCATAAGTGTTGTAGATCTATACCACGGAATGCCTCGTGTGTGTGGTAAGAATCCCGTGAATTGTCACACAATTCAATTCAAATTATAGTCGCGTATTGCCTCGATCGGCTAGTGCGACTGTTTGCGGCCCCAGGGCGGACGCTGTCCCTTTTATAGGGCACTTGGCCCCAAAGCTTGGCCATTTTGTGCTGTTATTCCATCAATTTCTTACGTACATCATCGCCCCCAACGTCAGAACCGCAAGGAAGCCTCCCACCACACCCAACCATCCCACTGCACCACCTACACTGAATTCAGTCTACACGGAGTTATTTCAACCGGGCAGGCTTCAGTCAAATTCATACCAGTTTTACCTATTGGTGTCCCTATGCCCATAGTGTGTAAGCCACCTGTGCAATTAATCAAGCGTTTTCGTAGTTGTGAATTTTGAATAAGATGGAAATTTTCGTACTAAGCATACGTATACGAGTCGAAATCAGATCTAATTTGCTGGATGAGAATCATCCAAAATTATTTAACACCGCTTTGTTATATTATTGGTATACAATTTTGACCACCATCCAAACGATCACATTTATGACGAGGCGTCTTCAAAGCCAAAGAGAAGACGTGGTTTTGCCGAAGGCCGGATCCGCATGGACTGTTCCTTGCTTTTGCGCTTGTCTGTGTCTGGGGGAAGGTTGATTGATTGGTATTTTTTTACGGCGCACCAGCACTATGAGGCTATTTAGCACCAAACATAAGGTTATATCCTTTTTTTATTTAAAACCGGTAAAAAATTTATCGACCAGCGATTGGAGACGAACAGTTAAAGGTAAAGCGATAAAAATGGTAACGATGGTAAATAATTAATAGTTTCCCGATCAACGGGGAGTGCAATTGTATGATAACGAAAATATATGATTGGTAATTAAAATCTATCGACTGAACATATATAACACAAAACTGAACAAGGTGATAAAATAAAAGCTATAACTTATGGTAAATGTTTGCTTCCTTAAGGAAGTCTATAATGTTGGTAATGCTAACTGTATCAAAGAGCTCCCTCATGTCTTGCACAACGTAGTAATGGTTACGCGTAGGTTGAAGATCGAAGCATTCCAGCATAAAGTGCTATGCACTCTGGTGGGTCTTCTCCTTTTAGTATGTATGAGTGAGTTAAATAAGTATAACCGACTCGAATTCTTGCAATGACTACCTCCTCTCCACGGACGGATCTGTAGGAAGGGGTCCATTCTCCTAAGGTTGGCTTGATGGCATGAAGTTTGTTATTCACGGCATCATTCCATGATGCCTGCCATTTCTGACGTAAACGGTCTTTGATACAACGTTTAAAATCAGTGTATGGTGCTTTAAAATCAGTTGGTTCTAGTAATAGGGCCATTTTAGCAGCACGGTCTGCTTTATCATTACCTTTAATTCCTACATGGCTGGGTAACCATCAGTATACTATATTTTGTGAGGTACTCAACTCAGTATGCTTAAGGAGAATATTTGCTAATAATGGATTCTCCATTTTTCTGTTATGTAGTGACTGAAGTACTGATAGTGAAACGGAGAAGATAATGCTGTTTAAAATACGCTTGCTTGCAATGTATTGCAAAGCAAGGTCTATTGCTCTGATTTCGGCTGAAAAAATTGACGTACCATTTGGCAAGCGAACATTTTTTTAATGTATTTTTCACTAACGAAGGCTGAAGCGGCATATTCCTCATCTTTTGATCCATCAGTATATATTCTTGTATAATTTTCGAACTGAGAGTGGAGTTCATGGTAAGGGTTGAGGAAGATGGAAGGGTTTGTTTCCGATATTTTCCCATCGTGTATCATGAAAAGTACCTTTGGTTGCTTACGTAGCCATGGAGGTTTTTCGGAAATGGCCGTGTTCAGAATTTTCGAAATATCGTCTTTTGTACTATCATGGAATGGAAATATTCTAATGCCAAAGGTAGGTATGACATTTGGTTTATTGTCATATAAAGTTTTATATTTGGGTTTAAAAATAGCCGAGAAAGCAGAGTTCAGAGGGTTTGATTTTAATTTGAGAGCTTATTGAACGGAAAGCATTTCTCTTCGTTGTGCTAAAGGTGGTTCGTTCGCATCAACGAGTAGGCTTTCACACGATGATGTCTTATATGCTCCAAGGGCAAGTCTTATTCCCTGATGATGGATTGGGTCAAGCATCTTCAAATAAGACTTCCTTGCTGAACCATAGACAATGCTTCCATAGTCTAGTTTCGAGCGAATGAATGTTCTGTATATGCCGATTATGACTTTTCTATCAGCACCCCAATCAGTGTGTGCTATTACTTTAAGTAAATCCAGAGACTTGAGGTATTTAGCTTTTAAATTCTTTAGGTGTGGAATAAAGATCAGTTTTCTATCGAAGATGATACCTAAAAATTTTACTTCCTCAAGAATTGGAATAGGTGTTCCGTCCAGCGTAAGACTTAGTTCGTCATGATGTCTTCGTAATTGACAGAAATGCATGCATACAGTTTTTGTTGTCGAGAATTTGAAACCGTTGGTATTGGCCCAATTTTGGATCTTGTTGATATTTTGTTGTAATTGCCTTTCGATTGTTTGCATATACTTGGCTCGGTAACGTATTAAAAAGTCATCAACATATAGGGAGCAATCCACACCAGGACTCAGACAATTGGTGATAATATTAATTTTTATATTGAAATGCGTTACCGATATAATACTGCCCTGGGGCACACCCATCTCTTGATCGTGTAAATCAGAGTGAGTGGAGTCCATTCGTACCTTGAATTCCCTATCTTTGAGAAGGTTTGATACAAATAAGGGCAGTCGGCCTTTTAGACCCAGATCGTGCAGGTCATTTAGTATTCCGTACTTCCACGTTGTATCATACGCCTTTTCCAAATCAAAGAAAACCGCTACTAAATGTTCTTTCTTGATAAAAGTGTCGCGAATAAATTTTTCGAGTCTAACCAGATGATCATTGGTACTACGTCCATAACGAAATCTACTTTGAAAAGGAGATATTTAAGTTGTTGCATTCCAAATACCACTTTAGCCGAGAGTTGATCATTCGTGCCATTGTTTTGCACACGCAGCAAGTTAAAGATATTGGTCTATAGTTGGTAGGATCTGCTTCATATTTGCCTGGTTTGGGGATTGGTATTACAGTTGCTTCCTTCCTTATTTTTTGTACATTACCAGTAATCCATAAATCATTAAAGATTTCCAGAAGGACTGTTAGAGATGGCTCTGGGAGATGTTTCAAAAACTGGTAATGTATATCGTCAGGCCCAGGGGATGTATCATGAGCCTTATTCAAAGATTCCATAAGCTCCGATAATGAAAACGGTTGGTTGTAACTTTCAGAGTTGTTCGATGTGAATTTCAACCGTGTTTTTTCCTTTGAGGTTTTTAATCTTTCGAAAGCTTCTAAATAGTTAGACGATGAGGAATTTTTGGAGAAACAGTCGGCAAGCACATTTGCTTTTTCATATTTGGTACTAAACTTGTTGTTTTTTACCTTCAGATGTTAGAAGGAATTGTATTTTCCCTTTCCATTTATTTTGCGGATCGTGTCCCAAACCTTCTTTATTGAGGAACGAGAGTTTAAAGTTGAAACATATTTTTTTTCCAGGATGCTCGTTTACTTTCTTTAAAGGTGCGGCGAGCTTTGGCCCGAATAATACGGTATTGTGTTAAGTTTTCGGGTTTTGGACGATTATTAAATTTTGTTAGTGCCTCTCGGCGTTGTCTAATAGCTTCTTTACATTCTTTAGTGAACCAGGGTTTTTGGATTCTTTTGCAATTTGGCGAGGACATAGGAATGGAATCTTCTGCAATTTCGAGTAAGATGTAAATTGTCAGATAGAATTATTGTCGTTTAGGACTGTATTCCTGTTTAGCATAGTTATATAGAGTCTTTCAAATTTGGCCTAATCGGCCTTCTTTAAATTCCATTGCGGAACTTTTGTAACAAATACAATATGCTTATTTTCACGGTCTACCCAGGTGGACGGATGTTTATCCAACTGACACTAGACCGGTGTTTGATCTGTGGCCAAACGCCGTGAGCAAGAAGCCAAGCGAGACGTAGTCGCCAAAAAGATCATTGTGCAGAACAGGGCATCGTAAATTACACCTGGGTGTTAATCCTTTAGTAGGACATCAAAAGAGCCGTGTGTAATAAAAGGATAGGCAACTTATATTGACAATTCCGCTGCTTTACAACTTGGGAATGGTTAGTCCACCGCATCCAATCAGAATTAAGCTAGTAGGTGGGCATACTTCAAATTCAATAATCGTCCAACGCCCGAAAATCTAGCTCAGTACCGTATTACGCGGGCTAAAACTCGCCGCACGATTAAAGAAAATAAACGAGCATCATGGAAAATATATGTTTCAACTTTAAACTTTCGTTCCTCTATAAACAAAGTTTGGGACACGATCCGCAAAATAAATGGTAAAGGAAAATACAATTGCTTCCAACACCTGAAGCTAAATAACATCAATTATAAAAGCAAGCATGAAATAGCTAATGTACTTACAAATTGTTTCTCCAAAAATTCCTCATCGTCTAATTATTCCGAAGCTTTCCGAAGACTTAAAATTCAAAAAGAAAAAATACGGTTGAAATTCACATCAAATAACATAGAGAGTTATAACCAACCGTTTTCATTGTCGGAACTTATGGAATCCTTGAATAAGGCCAATGATACTTCCGCTGGGCCTGACGATATACATTACCAGTTTTTAAAACACCTTCCAGATCCATCGTTGAGAGTTCTTCTGGCAATCTTCAATGATTTATGGATTACTGGCAATGTACCAAAAATTTGGAAAGAAGCAATAATAATACCAATCCCCAAACCAGACAAAGATAGCACAGACCCTACCAACTACAGACCTATATCACTAACTAGCTGTGTATGTAAAACAATGGAACGAATGATCAATTCTCGGCTTGTATGGTATCTGGAAAGCAACAATTTAATTTCTCCTTTCCAAAGTGGCTTTCGTCATGGTCGTAGTACCACCGACCATCTGGTTAGACTTGAAACATTTATTCGTGATACTTTCGTAATGAGAGAACATTTAGTAGCGGTTTTCTTTGATTTGGAAAAGGCCTATGACACAACATGGAAGTACGGGATACTAAATGACCTACACGATCTGGGTCTAAAAGGCCGACTGCCCTCATTCATATCAAACTTTCTCTCAGACAGGGAATTCAAAGTACCAGTGGGCTCCACCCTCTCTGATATACACGATCAAGAGACGGGTGTACCCCAGGGCAGTATTTTATCAGTGACGCTTTTCAATATAAAGATTAATAGCATCACCAAGTGTCAGATGCCAGGTGTGGATTGCTCATTATATGTTGATGACTTTTTAATATGTTACCGATCCAAGCACATGCACACAATTGAAAGACAACTACAACAAAACATAAACAAACTTCAAAATTGGGCCAATACTAATGGTTTCAAATTCTCGAAATCAAAAACTGTCTGTATGCATTTCTGTCAGTTACGAAGATATCATGATGGACCTAATCTCACGCTGGAAGGAACACCTATTCCAGTTGTTGAGGAAACAAATTTTTTAGGCATTATCTTCGATATAAAACTGACTTTTATTCCACATCTGAAATATTTGAAAGCCAAATGTTTGAAATCTCTAAATTTACTTAAAGTAATAGCGCACACTAACTGGGGTGCTGATAGGAGAGTCATACTCAATTTATACAGAACGTTTATCCGCTCCAAAGTAGACTATGGTTGCGTTGTTTATGGTTCAGCAAAGAAATCGTATTTAAAGATGCTTGACCCAATCCGTCATCAGGGAATAAGACTTGCCCTGGGAGCAATTAAAACATCCCCGTGTGAAAGCCTCCTTGTCGAAGCGGATGAGCCACCCTTATCACAACGCAGAGAAATGCTTTCCACACAATATGCTATCAAATTAAGATCCAGCCCTCTGAACCCAGCTTTTTCGGCAGTTTTTGAACCAAAATATAAATCCTTATATGACAATAAACCAAATGTCATACCTACATTTGGCATTAGAATATCGCAATTTCTCGAAAGTACTCAAATTGATTTTTCAAATATTCTGAAAGCCAACATCTCCGAAACACCCCCATGGTTACTTCAGCAACCAAGAGTAATATTTACGTTACATGATGGAAAAAAATCGGAGACAAACCCTTCCTTTTTCCACAACTCTTACCATGAACTCCTCTCACAATTTGGAAAATATACAAAAATATATACCGATGGATCAAAAGATGAGGAAAAGGCTGCTGCAGCCTTCATAAGTGGAAACCACACAACCAAAGTTCGCTTACCAAATGGTACATCCATTTTTTTCAGCCGAAATTAGAGCAATAGACCTTGCTTTGCAATACATTGCAAGCAAGAGTATTTCAAATAGCATAATATTCTCCGACTCACTATCAGTACTTCAGTCACTACATAACAGAAAACTGGAGAATCCATTATTAGCAAATATTCTCCTTAAGCATACTGAGCTGAGTACCTCCCACAATATAGTATACTGTCGGTTACCCAGCCATGTAGGAATTAAAGGTAATGATAAAGCAGATCGTGCTGCTAAAAAGGCCCTATTACTAAAACCAACTGATTTTAAAGCACCCTATACTGATTTTAAACGTTGTATCAAAGACTGTTTACGCCAGAAATGGCAGGCATCATGGAATGATGCCGTGAATAACAAACTTCATGCCATCAAGCCAACCTTAGGAGAATGGACCCATTCCTACAGATCCGTCCGTAGAGAGGAGTTAGTCATTGCAAGAATTCGACTCGGTCATACTTATTTAACACACTCCTACATATTAAAAGGAGAAGACCCACCAGAGTGCATAGCTTGTAATGAACCATTCACCGTTAAGCACTTTATGCTGGAATGCTTCGATCTTGAACCTACGCGTAATCATTACTACGTTGTGCAAGACATGAGGGAGCTCTTTGATACAGTTAACATTTCCAACATTATGCTCTCTGGTGGGTCTTCTCCTTTTAATATGTAGGAGTGTGTTAAATAAATATGACCGAGTTGAATTCTTGCAATGACTAACTCCTCTCTACGGACGGATCTGTAGGAAGGGGTCCATTCTCCTAAGGTTGGCTTGATGGCATGAAGTTTGTTATTCACGGCATCATTCCATGATGCCTGCCATTTCTGGCGTAAACAGTCTTTGATACAACGTTTAAAATCAGTATAGGGTGCTTTAAAATCAGTTGGTTCTAGTAATAGGGCCATTTTAGCAGCACGATCTGCTTTATCATTGCCTTTAATTCCTACATGGCTGGGTAACCAACAGTATACTATATTGTGGGAAGTACTCAGCTCAGTATGCTTAAGGAGAATATTTGCTAATAATGGATTCTCCAGTTTTCTGTTATGTAGTGACTGAAGTACTGACAGTGAGTCGGAGAATATTATGTTATTTGAAATACGCTTGCTTGCAATGTATTGCAAAGCAAGGTCTATTGCTCTAATTTCGGCTGAAAAAAAATGGATGTACCATTTGGCAAGCGAACTTTGGTTGTGTGGTTTCAAATTACGAAGGCTGCAGCATACTTTTCCTCATCTTTTGATCCATCGGTATATATTTTTATATATTTTTCAAATTGTGAGAGGAGTTCATGGTAAGAGTTGTGGAAAATGGAAGGGTTTGTCTCCGATTTTTTTCCATCATGTAACGTAAAAATTACCCTTGGTTGCTGAAGTAGCCATGGGGGTGTTTCGGAGATGTTGGCTTTCAGAATATTTTGAAAAATCAATTTGAGTACTTTCGAGAAATTGTGATATTCTAATGCCAAATGTAAGTATGACATTTGGTTTATTGTCATATAAGGATTTATATTTTGTTCAAAAACTGCCGAAAAAGCTGGGTTCAGAGGGCTGGATCTTAATTTGATAGCATATTGTGCGGAAAGCATTTCTCTGCGTTGTGATAAGGGTGGCTCATCCGCTTCGACGAGGAGGCTTTCACACGGGGATGTTTTAAATGCTCCCAGGGCAAGTCTTATTCCCTGATGATGGATTGGGTCAAGCATCTTTAAATACGATTTCCTTGCTGAACCATAAACAACGCAACCATAGTCTAATTTGGAACGGATAAACGTTCTGTATAAATTGAGTATGACTCTCCTATCAGCACCCAGTCAGTGTGCGATATTACTTTAAGTAAATTTAGAGATTTCAAACATTTGGCTTTCAAATATATCAGATGTGGAATAAAAGTCAGTTTTCTATCGAAGATAATGCCTAAAAATTTTGTTTCCTCAACAACTAGAATAGGTGTTCCTTCCAGCGTGAGATTAGGTCCATCGTGATGTCTTCGTAACTGACAGAAATGCATACAGACAGTTTTTGATTTCGAGAATTTGAAGCCATTAGTATTGGACCAAGTATGAATTTTGTTTATGTTTTGTTGTAATTGTCTTTCAATTGTATGCATGTGTTTGGATCGGTAACATATTAAAAAGTCATCAACATATAATGAGCAATCCACACCTGGCATCAGACACTTGGTGATGCTATTAATCTTTATATTGAAAAGCGTCACTGATAAAATACTGCCCTGGGGTACACCCGTCTCTTGATCGTGTATATCAGAGAGGGTGGAGCCCACTCGTACTTTGAATTCCCTGTCTGAGAGGAAGTTTGATATGAATGAGGGCAGTCGGCCTTTTAGACCCAGATCGTGTAGGTCATTTAGTATCCCGTACTTCCATGTTGTGTCATAGGCCTTTTCCAAAACCGCTACTAAATGTTCCCTCTTTACGAAAGTATCACGAATAAATGTTTCGAGTCTAACCAGATGGTCGTTGGTACTACGACCATGACGAAAGCCACTTTGGAAAGGAGAAATTAAATTGTTGCTTTCCATATACCATACAAGCCGAGAATTGATTATTCGTTCCATTGTTTTACATACACAGCTAGTTAGTGATATAGGTCTGTAGTTGGTAGGATCTGTGCTATCTTTGCCTGGTTTGGGGATTGGTATTATTATTGCTTCTTTCCAAATTTTTGGTACATTGCCAGTAATCCATAAATCATTGAAGATTTTCAGAAGAACTCTCAAGGATGGATCTGGAAGGTGTTTTAAAAACTGGTAATGTATATCGTCAGGCCCAGCGGAAGTATCATTGGCCTTATTCAATGATTCCATAAGTTCCGACAATGAAAACGGTTGGTTATAACTCTCTAAGTTATTTGATGTGAATTTCAACCGTATTTTTTCTTTTTGAATTTTAAGTCTTCGGAAAGCTTCGGAATAATTAGACGATGAGGAAGTTTTGGAGAAACAATCAGCAAGTACATTAGCTATTTCATACATGCTTTTATAATTGATGTTATTTAGCTTCAGGTGTTGGAGGCAATTGTATTTTCCTTTACCATTTATTTTGCAGATCGTGTCCCAAACTTTGTTTATAGAGGAACGAGAGTTTAAAGTTGAAACATATTTTTTCCATGATGTTCGTTTATTTTCTTTAATCGTGCGGCGAGTTTTAGCCCGCGTAATACGGTATTGAGCTAGATTTTCGGGCGTTGGACGACTATTGAATTTGTTCAGTGCTTCTCAGCGTTGTTTAATGTCTTCTTCACATTCTTTAGTGAACCATGGTTTGGGCTTTTTTGAGAATTTGTCAAGGACTTAGGAATAGACTCTTCTGCAATCTCGATTACGATAGATGTAAATTGTCGAATTGGATTATCATCATTTAGTATGGTATTCCTGTTAAGTCTCATTGTACAAAGTGTTTCAAATTTGGCACAGTCAGCTTTAAGTTCCACTGTGGAATTGTGTCATCAATTTTGATATTGGTGTTCTTAAGATATTTTGGAAAATGATCACTGCTATGAAGGTCATCAGCTACCTTCCAATTAAAATCCATCAGAAGTGAAGGAGTACATATTGTTAAGTCAATGCAAGTGTATGTACCCGTTCCTGGGTGCAGATAAATCGGAGACTTGTTATTAAATAGACACAAGTCGTATCTAGCAACAAAATCTTCAACTTTTTTCCCTCTGTCACTTATGTATTTCGATCCCCATAAAATGTTATGGGCATTAAAATCACCAAGTAAAACAAATGGCGTGGGAAGTTGTTGAACAAGTATGTATAATTCGTTTGGTGATAATTTAGTATTTGGTGGTATGTAGACAGAACAAAACGTAATCACCCGATGTAGAATGACACTTACAGTAATGGCTTGTAGATTTGTATTTAAAGGGATGTTTCTATTTGGGGCTCTATTGTTCACAGCAATAGACACCCCTCCTGAGGCCCTGTCAACGTTTTGTAGGTATGTGTTAAACAGGGAGTAGTTTTTGAATGTGATATTGTCCGTATCTTTTAAAAAAGGTTTCCTGAAGACATAACAAAGCTGGATCATATTTATTTAAAAGCAGAAGAATCTCATTGTAATTAGCTTTAAGTCCTCGACAGTTCCATTGTATTATTGTGTTTTTCATTATAAATTTAGAATGGAGGTTTTGGATTTAGGTTAGACTTTTCGAGGGGAACATCTATAGGGTTATTTATCTGGGGGAAGTACGGGTGTGATTCTTTTGTTAGGTTTTGAGCTACCTTGAGAACACGGAGCAGTATCTTCTGCATCCATGTTCTCAATGTCCCCAAACCTATTGAATAGTTTGATGGGGTCATCTGACCCCTTTTGTTATCTATTTCCATGGGATTCGCTTTTCTTTGGTGACTTAGTTTGCTGATTGTTGTTAAAGGTCGTTTGGGTAGATGCCGTGGTTTTTTGTGCTTGGTAATGTGGGGTGTTATGTTTTAATGTTGAATCGGGTATATCTGTTTGAGTTTGAGCGTCATTCGATGTCTTTGGATTGTTTTTCACTATAGTAGAGAAGGATGGGCCAGAAAGAGATGTTTTTGACTGTACTAGCTTTCTAGCCTCTGGGTAGGGAATGTTGGAAGTATATTTGATCCTCTGAATTTCCTTCTCTTGTTTCCAGGTATAACAATCCTTGGAATTGGCGTGGTATTCTTTTCCACAGTTGATACAATGTGGAGTTGCTTTGCATTCCGATTTCTGGTGAGAGTTGTCTCCGCATCGACCACATATTTGGCTTCTTGAACAGCGGATTTCATGGTGTCCATATTTTTAACACTTGTAGTATCGAAGTGGGTTGGGGATATATACGTCAACCTTCACTTGCAAAAAAAACAACTTTGACCACTTTGGGTACTGTTGGTTTATTGAAGGTGAGTATAATGGTGTTGGTGTCCTGCAGATTGTTGTTACGTTTGATACGTATTCTGCGGACTGCAGTGACACCTTCATTTTTCATTCCTTCAATGATATCTGTGTCGGTGACTCCAGCCAAGTCACGACAGCGAATAACACCTTTGGAGGTATTCAATGTTGTGTGGGCGAACGACGACGCTGGAATATCGAAGAATGTTTTTATTTTTTTTGAGGTTTTCTGTTTGACCTCGTCGCTGACATTCAACAAGTAGACAACTCGATTTCAACTTTTTAACACTTTTTGGCGATCCAATCAATCCGGTTATTGTCTTTTCTGTAACGAAAGGAGAAAGTGTAGTAAGTGCTTTTGTGGCATCTTTTGATTGTATTACCATGAAGCGTGGAAATGAATCCACGCCACATGGTTCATCATCTGTGTCAGATCCTGGTTTGGTTCGTTTTGGAGTTTTTTTTTGAATTCTCCATGATGGCAGTTTGAAAAATTCAGCACCCGTGCTCCCCACCCACCAAGGAGCCCAACAAGGGGACACTTTTCAAGTGCCAGGGATACACAAATACGATACTCAGTTGGTAAAATTACCTTTAGTTGACCCTGAAGTCGCCAATTTCGAAGGTCAGTAAAATTACCCCCCGATTGACCCGTTAAGCCACCGCCTTCTAAGATTTAAGAAAGGAAAAGAGATAGCAATAGAATATAGGGGCAACGGTGGTATCAAGCGAGATACAAAAATAAAGTAATATAAAGTAAAAGGAGGTGACAGAGTTAATAAAGACTTCCTAAGGCTCGGCGTGACCAGCCGATTTGTCGAGACCGGGCCCATCTCAACCACCCGTCTTAGGAGAAGAAGAGGCCAAAGTAGTGTGTTGCAACTACCAGGATCCTTTCCTCCCCTCTTACATGTCGCAACCCACGGCAAACAGGTTGCCTCTACTTAGTCGCCTTTTACGACACGTAGCGAGGCACGTCGGGCCAATTCTACAACCCCGAACCCGCAGGGGGACTGACGATTACATAGGATGCATTTGCTAATTTGGCATGATAAAGAAAAGTTTTATAGAATTGGGATGTTTGAAGAGATTATATCCGATTACCAGAGATGATATTCAACAGATGTCATCGATCCTTACATAATTTACTGGTCTTCATTTGATCCACCATTTGTAGGTCGCAGCCATTGCTATTTATACCTTAACGAGCATGCGCAAGATAGATTTAGTACAGCACAACAGTACGGAGAACGATACGAGTTACCAAATCGTGGTTCACCTATATATTTTGAATAAAGTTTCAATAAATTATTCTTTTCTTATGATAATTTCAACAAATATATATATTTTTGTCTGGAAATAATCCTTATTTTGGTATAGATCAATAGCCTCAAGACTAGTTGGGAGTTTCCAACAATATTCCAATTTCTCCAACATTCAACACTTTTCCAACAGTATTCCAACTTTCAACGGTTTTCCAACAAATTTCCAACTATACGGTATTTAACACCCAGAAAATTGTGAATCAGAAGCCAGAATGCCAGAACGCCGGTAAGCAATCAAAGAGAGAAGAGACTATTCAAAGCCCAAATTCGTTGGGTATGTACAGCAGTATGTAACAGCTAGAGTCAATATAGCAAGACATGGGTGTCTACTTTAATTTATTTTAGTTATTTATATTAAAAGTCAACCGTGTGGGAAGGATATCACACCTGACGCCAGGAATAACATCTTCACCATTGTGATGAGTTTCTCTGAAACTAGGTGATAGCTGAATATTCAGCTTATTACTGTGTAATGTTGTTGTTGGGCTTAACGCTATTTTTAGAACACGAAAGGCTATACATGGCGTCCAGTATTAATTGTGGACGAAGAAACCGGGAAATCCGGGGGAACCACCGAACCGCGAGAAGCTACTGGCAAGCTTTCTCACATATCCACATGTACAATGTATTTGATTAATCTTGCATAAATATGTTTAGTATGCATACAAAAGTGTGTCTGTCATGCTTTTAATAAAGTTTATTGCATAAGGTGTCTAGGGTTTGTATAAAAAAAGTGATAAAGAAATGAAGTACATAACGGCCAATAATCCGTAGCGTCAAATATGTTATGTAGTGAAAAATGTCTCTTGTTATGTAATGATTGTCCACCAACTGTTATGTAAGAAAAAGTTCTTATTATATAGCTAGTTGTTTGTTCTGAAGGAATATCGAGTTCGTTCTGTAGTTGTTGTTTTCTAACATAACCTTCTTCTCGTTTCTTGCTATGAGAAGAAATTTTACGCTGTTTAAGAGATGCCTCAGCTTTTGATCAGAGGAAGAGAAAGAGAACGGTCCTCTTAAGAATAAGGTGTCACTTATAATGGTACATCTTTGGGGAAACCCTGGCAGCAATAAGGTAGCGCAGATCCCTGCAAATATAGACACTCTTCTCTGATCTGGTACTAACAACTGAAGATTCAGAAAAGGCTCGTCCTTTTTATATCCCGAGAGAGAGAGAGAGAGAGAGAGAGAGAGAGAGAGAGAGAGAGAGAGAGAGAGAGAGAGAGAGAGAGAGAGAGACAAGAGAAGAGAAGAGAACGGTCCTCTTAAGGATAAAGTGTCACTTATAATGGTACATCTTCGGGGAAGCTCTGGCAGCAAGAGGTAGCGGATCTCGCTGCAAAATATAGACGCTCTTCTCCGATCTGGTACTAACAATTGAAGATTCAGATAGTCTCGTCCTTTTTATATCCCGAGATTACGTGGCACATCGACGTGTCCCAATCAGAGGGTCTATCCTAATGAAAGCTAGTCTCGTGAATGGATTACCTTTTTGTTATGTGCTGTTTATACCCTTGAGTTAATTATTATAAAGAGGCTATTGCTTCTGTTCTGCTCATAACATGGATTACTCTTATCATGGATTATTGAAACCGACCATTCTGCAAATCAATATGTGATAGTTGAAAAGAAACTAGACCTGATTCGTTCGGCTGATTAATTTCGTGACAGTTGAAACGATAGCGAGTAAATTCTTTATTGTTATGAACTTTTTAACCAGACTATTTACGATTACATTTGTGAAAAGCGGTTTCTAAAGTAAGTCGGTTATCATGTCATCCAAGCCATGAAATATTGAACCAAGTTTCTTAATTTTGTAACTAATCTCAATTTGTAAGGAAAAGCATAGTCCTACACAACTTTTAATTTCTCTACCCAAAATTGATGTCATAATACATAATGTCTCTTGTTCTTTGCTTTGTCTTCTCAATGCCCACATGACGTTTGTGCCACTCTTTTAGCATTGCTTTCTGAAGAGCATCTGGTATTATCTATCCTTTTAGAACTAATCCGTCTATTTTTGAAAGTTCATCTCTGCAGTTCCAGAAACTGCCGATTTCAAATGGAGATGTGTATCATTTAGTCATCCGTTTTGAATCATTTCTCTTCATTTGGTCATTTTATCATCGTGTTTAGTTCCATTCTTTATTGCTTCTAACCGTGTATCTGCAATCTGTATATTTGACATTATCATGTGCACATACCTCTCAATTTTACTATCCATGCTCATCTCAGATGTCTTCGTTTGTCTATGCTCTCGTCAATGCATCTGCTACAATTAACTCTTTTCCTGGACAATTCGTTAAGCCAAAACTGTACGTGTGCAGTCTTAAAAGCACTCTCTCAAGTCTAGGCGGTGCGGCAGATTTCTTGAGGATTGATTCCAAAGGTTTATGGTCCAATTAAACTTGTACTTTATGACCATAAGTATAATGATTCAATCTTTCAAGACCAAATTATACAGCAAGCAGTTCTTTTTCGATCTGTGCATATTTTCTTTGTGTATCTGCCAAAGACCTTGATGCAAATGCTATGGGTTTGCCTGACTGCATTTAACACTGCTCCAAGTCATAATTTTGATGAATCACAACAAAGACAGGATTCTTAACATTGATGTATTACAACATAGGTTCTTTGCTAAATATGTTTGATCATATCAAATGCATGTGTCTGTGCGGTTTCGCAAACAAATTCAGTGTCACTTTCAAAAGTGTTCCCATTGGCTCTGTCACAGTAGATATATTTGGGATAAATTTTTTCGCTAGGTAGTTGACTGTACCGAGTAATCTTTCAATTCCTTTCTTGTCCGTGGAGCGGGAATTTCTGTGATTGCTATTGTGATTTCTGGGTCAGGTTTAATACCTGACGTCAACATGTGTCTGTCCTACGTAGCACACTTTTGTCAGTCCAAATTGGCATTTTTCCAGATTAAGTGTCAAAATTATTTCCTGGCATCTCTTTAAAATAGTTTCCCATCATGATCTTCCTTTGAAATTCCCCAAACAAGTATGTCATCTATGTCAGTCCCTACCACAGGCAGGTCCTCAAAATACTGTCACGTGTTTCTAGAACACTTTTTGAGCAGATTGAATACCAAAACGCATTCTTAGTTAGAAATATCTACCAAATGGGAATTAAATGTTGTGAATAACTTGCTTTCCTCATTCAGGGGTATTTGCCAACAATCATGATTGGCATCTAGTTTTGAACATAACATAACATGATGTCAGAAGTGAAAAATTTTGATTAAGTTGGATTATACCATTAAGAATATATCTCCATAAAATTGGATACACAAGTCAATTTATTAATTGTAACATGTTACAACTCAATCAGCCACCTGAAATGAACTTCAACTCCCACCATCTAACAGTAACTTGAAGGTGAAAGCAAACTATGCAGTTTTACTTAGATGTTGCGCTTGCAGATAAAGAAGATATAAGCAGTAGAACTAAAATAAATAGAAGTGGGAAAGTTTAGAATTAAGAACACAAGATGATCGTTGTTGAAATTTAATGGCGTCATAATTCTCATTATTACAATGAGCATGACATTAGGGAACTCTTGATAAACTGAGCTTTTTTTCTTCCTGAAGAAACTAGATATTTATAATAAGTTATAGCTTTTATGCTATCAACTCGAATAAGTTATATGTGTTATATATCTACCGTCGCTAGATTTTAATTATCTTTCATCTGTTTTCGTTGTCATAGATCATTTGTACTCCCCGTTGATCAGAAAAGCAATCTTTTTTATCAGTTACCATTTTATTTTTTTACCATGAACAGTTTGGTTTCATATCGCTGATTGTTACAAAACATATTACCAATTTTAAATTGAAAATATAACCTTTTGTATGGCGCTAAGTAGCCTCATTGTGTCGTAAAAATTCAACCAATCTGTAAAATTTTTGTATATAATGTTATGAGACGTAAAATAAAAAAGACAAAACATTTTTATGTAGTAAATCTATGATTATTTCACAAAACCTTACTAGTCAAAACAGACTAGCACACATTTTGTACGGCAAATGCAATACAAACTATTTTGCTGGCATCTATAGAGGAGTTTCTCCTTTGTCATTCATGAGAAATTTGGGTAACATTTTATAATGGTGCTATACATTTTAAATTGAACTCGTGGTATCGAGAAAATGTGAGAAAAAAAATCCACAAAATGTTTACTGTATATACACCTGTCCATCTTTAGTCCAACAATGCAAGACGTATCACATGCTACTTAACGTTTTGGGGTGATATGCGTCTTAAAGTTGTTTTTTTTTGGTTTTGGAACAAAAATGCACGCGTCAAAACACGTTCAAAGTATCTACTATCGTTCCTACAAAATACAATTCAAAAATGTCTTCAATCTGCGATTTGTTCGCTTCTCAGGCGAAGAGGCAATCTTTTCGATGTATTCCGCTATGTCCTAAGTCTTCAAGCGGGGTCTAAAAGGTCGAAATAGGCGTGCTATTTTAGCACTGCACTGTCTTTTAAACTGAGCTATATACAACAATTGTGTACAAAGCATTGGTCCTAAAAGAAAGTTACTATTGTACGATTTACTGTAGATATTCTCTACCACAGCACTTTTCGAACTTCTATATACAGTCCTGCCTTACCCACACACGCACAAGGATCAGTCCACATTTTTTACACAATGATTTTTTCCCCCAGTATTCTCTAGAAATCTACATGTTTAACTAATCCCTGTAGACTAATAGGACACACGGTGCTAATTCAATGGAAGAACCGTGAACCAGTCTAAAAATGGGTGAAAATACAAATGCAGAAAACAATTATTTTAATAACAAGAAAAATCCACAAATATATGCGATAAAACTAAGCAACATGTAATGCAGATGCAATTTAGCTACATACAGTGGTATCACATAAAATGACATTGCACTAATATCTTTGCACAAGCATGGCCAATTCTTTGTTTCAATCATGTTGCAATGTCAGTGAGTAAAATACATAGTCTTTCTAAAAAAATTAAATTTTGCTATAGGACACACGGTACTAATTCAATGGAAGAAATGTGAACCAGTCTAAAAATGGGTTTAGAAATAATAGAATATATACGAGTTTGGTGATCCATAATTGGTTAATAATGAAAAGTAAAATTTTATTAAAAATATCCTTTGAAAGCTTATCCTATGTGTAATATTAAAAAAATATAGATAAATTTCTATTGATGCAAATTTAGTATTTTTAAAGACTTGACTTAAGATTACTCAATAATGAAAGTAGCACTTGATTCGCTTGGTGCTGAATCAATAACATGGACTTCATGCACATGTAGGTCAAGAAAATGCCGCGGCTCATATCGTGTTCTCCACACAGAAGCTTGCACCAAGGATAGTTGTGCATGGAGAAATATAGGTCTGATCATCAGGACCCAGAAATTTTTAGTTACTGAATCTTAAAAATGATGGTGTTTCCATATGTTTACTATGGGAGTTGAATTAGTACCGTGACTCCTATATGCGACCTATACCATGATAGGATCCTGTTCTTTCCATGGTTACCACGTGCATCCAGGGTATCAGTTTCGTGGTTTTTGCATATGACAATCAAAATGGAGTCTTTCTTTCATGGTTTGCACGGGATTTTGGAGAAACAATTTATATAAAACGCAGATGGGAAGGGTTGCATACAATATAAAGAGCAGTTGATAGCTCAGGCTATGGGAAAAGGAGACTTGTAAGGCCTGATGGCAAAATTGCATATGTTGGTGCCCACAGATTAGCTTATATGGTTAAATATCATTTAACATGTGCATCAATTCCAAAAAAGGGGGTGGAGGGAGAGATTTTAAATGTAAGCCACTTATGTCACAATCGCCTTTGTATCAATACTGATGATCATTTAACTTTAGAGGCACATTCAGTAAATCAAAGCAGAGAGCACTCTAAAATGCAAGGAGAGTGCACAAAACGACACATGCCACATTGCCCCAACCTATAGAAATGTACCAAAATGGAGGTGGTTTATGGTAAGAATGTTCATATTTTGCTTTTATTTTTTTAGCCATAGCACACATTAATTTGCCTTTGTTATAATTCTTTTTTTCTTGATATTTCTCATAGAGCTTATAAAGAAATGCCCTTTTCTCAGACTTTTTTCTCTTATATACTGTACATGTTTCATACATTTTGTCTCTGATATATATCTTGCCTGCTTTTCAGATGTTGTGCCACAGAACTGCCAGCTGAAATCGGACAACCGATAGCTTGACAAAGCTTAACAAGGGATTCTCCAGGTCCATGATTGCAGTTATGGACAGCACTATGAACTCGCCCTGGAAGTTTCTCTTAAAAGTTATATTCTTTGGTAAGCTGCGTTTTATCCTTCGATTCACTGATTCCACTTTCTGAGTGTTCTTGTTTAATTTTGTTTTTAACACTGTAGATTTACCTAGCCTGTACTCAACACACATGCGCAATGTACTGTCCTCTCTCTCTCTCATTGGATATTTTCAGTTTGAAATCACTTGGCAAGAATGTACTTCTATCTATCCAGCTTGTACCAGCTACCCAGCACACATTAGACTGCTTATGACAAAGAGTATGATCACCTTGATAGCACTTAACAATTGCATCTGTTGCATAAGATAAATTACTTATTAATTTTGGTGTGATTGTATCATATTTTTAAATGATTTTTCAAAGTCAGCCTGGCACCTCTTACTCAGATCAAGTGCAAAGTTGTTCTGCATCTTTTCCCTCAGTTTTTTAGTTCTCCCTGGCATCAAATCAAGTAATTTGCATTGACCTTTAATGAATCTTCTGTGATTTTGAGCCAAATGGCGTGTATCAATGATTTACAGGGACTGTTTCAGTTATTCCTTCCCTCTTAAGGTCCAGGCTAGCCCGGTAACTAGCAGTGTCTGGATCAGTTATGTTGCGTACCTCTAGATTGTCTGTTTTCTTCAAATGTAAAAGGCCTTCCTTGCAAAATGTGTATTCATCTCCAATATTTGTTTGTAAACTTATATTTGCTGTACACTGACACAATTTGGCTTCATCATCAGATGCATGCATTTTACCCAGCATACATACTTTATTTTTTTTTTGTTATAATAATGACCTTCTCAGGGGTTGTGTCTTCAACTAGAATGTGAGTGCACTGGGTAGCTAGTTGAAAGGGTGTCTTACCCACTCCACTATTAATTGCATTATTTTATGTAGAGTCACACTGGATATCAATTACATTTGTCTTATTTCCTATCATACAATTAAACTCCTTGACAACTTTTTTATAGTCAGCCATGTCTATAGTGTTGGTACATTCAATGTTTTGGCAAACAGTATTAGAACTTTTCTGCATCCCTTTTGTTGAGGGAGCAGGGACATTCGCACTTAAAAGAATAGTCCTCAACCCTTCATTTCCAATAGAAGTCAATGAAAGTCCTATCTGTAATGCATTATTAACACAGGCAGTTTTTCTTCCACGACCTCTCTTCGGCATTTCTTCATACAGTTGAAACATTCTTGATGTATAACTGCATGTAGATGTAGAACACTTTGCTCTCTCCCTCCACAGCAGACCTCTTTTATCTTCATGTTGCAAGTCTCAGGATAGGAAACCTTGACAGTCAGGGTGTTGTAACTGGTGAACTCGGAACACAGTATTCCACATCTCTGCATTTTTTCCTGTGTGAATTAAGCGATATGTATTTTCTTCACCAGATCTGTTGATGTAAATAGACGAAAATAATCATCATGTCAAAAATGTGTTTTCAGATGTGAAACAAAAGCTATATATGTAGTCAAACTTGCTCTGCACTTACTATCAAGTGATAATATAGAATATTTTGGCTATCAATTAGAACTTGCTACTTGGCATGCCATATTAATGTATATTACCTCCCTTTGCCTGTATTTATGTGATTGCAAAAATTTCTTTGTTTCTCTTTTTCCAATAATTTATGCATTTTATTCAGCTTTTTATTGAAAAGTAATTTAACACTGTTTGATGCTGAAGTTTGCCACAGTAATGATTTTGAGACTTTTTCTTATATTAAGTTTTTGTTAAATGTAAGTACCAATTTATGTATTAGACAACTTTAATGTGCAATTCACTTCCTTTACTGAAATTTACGATGTAGTTTATGAAGTGTTAAATTTTATGAGTATCTGAATATTGAGAAGAAACATGGACTTACCCTGGCATCGCAATGTTTTCCACATATTTCTCCACCTCCAGCTTACTTCTTGGCTTGGGCCGCAGCAGTCTGCACATGGGCTTTACATCTCCTACATCAATGCCAGTATTATTGGAACTTTGCATAGCTTTTTCAAATCTATCTCTTGTTGTCCTTATGTAACAGACCTCAATTGGCTTTGTCTTTTGGGCTGTTGCACATTTTTGACCCTTGTTTTGGGGAACATTACCAGGCTTGAAGAAATGACTATTTTTCACTTCCTTACCCTTACCCATAGTTGTATACTAAAAAGTAGCACTTAGTTATTGAAATCTTTAGTATAATAAAACTTATGGAACTTTTCTTTGGCTTTTATATCTTTTTGTCAACATTTCTGAGTGATGAATCAGATGTGTTGATAGTTTAAATACATATGGGATGTCAGCATCTCTTGATGTTTCATGGGGTGTGTATTTAGTTTAGTCATAGAAGGGCAATGGCCTCTTATCGTTTAGTCCGAGTTTCCTCTGATCCTTGACACCGCATTTTTGATATTTGGTTTTTTTATGTTGGGGTGTAGGGTCAGAGTCGATTCCTATCAAAAACTTGGAATTTGCCGACACCATTTGGTGTCGGCATAGGGTACTCGCCAACTATCAGGCCTAGCAAACTTAAATGACCTTACATTGACCCATAATTACATTAAATCGATAGGGAAATCATTTATCTTCTCAGAAATTACAAGCATTAACACCGATTTTATTTTTAATCCGTTGTCAGACGAGAAGTAACTACAGCGTTTAGGAATTTTGACCTCGTTCGCACCATTTTAATTGCTAGTCACATGACTAACTAAATCTCGCAGCCGATGTGCATAAACGTCATAGGTCAAATAGTCACGTGATAACAACAAAGTGCGTTGACATGTAGTTTCTGCGTGATCAGTCAGCCTCTTTCCAGGAAGATGCGACAGCGACATGTTTCGGGCTGCTGTTATCCCAATTAATATGTTGAATAATACGTGTTTTTTCTTGTTATTGTATACATTGCGTGACTTTCATTCAATATTTTCGAGTTTGTCTTCTTTCTGCAATACTAGAATTGAAGGTTTTGTGCATAAACCTATATTGCAACATGGCAGGTAAAGGCGAATACACGATAGCTCTTGCCAATGAGATACTTTAAAAAAAAGGGATACTATTTTAATATTAAAGAACTACAGTATGATGTAATAAAATCAGTTTTCAATGAAGGTGACACATTTGCCGTCTTCCACAAGGGGTATGGGAAAACGCGGCTTTTTGTTATCACGTGACTATTTGACCTATGACGTTTATGCATATCGGCTGCGAGATTTGGCTAGTCATGTGACTAGCAATGAAAATGGGGCGAACGAGGTCAAAATTCATCAACGCTGTAGTTACTTCTCGTCTGACAACGGAATAAAGACAAAATCGGTGTTATGCTTGTAATTTCTGAGAAGATAAATGATTTCCCTATCGATTTAATGCAATTATGGGTCAATGTAAGGTTATTTAAGTTTACTAGGCCTGATAGTTGGCGAGTACCCTATGCCGACACCAAATGGTGTCGGCAAATTCCAAGTTTTTGATAGGGAATAGACTCCGACCCTACACCCCAACATAAAAAACCAAATATCAAAAATGGGGTGTCAAGGGTCAGAGGAAACTCGGACTACTTATCGTTTTGACCTGACATGTGGCACACTTATTGGTTTGGTTGCAATGACAGGTCTTGGGATGCACTGTAGACAGTGAGAGATGAAAATACAATGCGTTATGTAATTTTATACCCTCTGATATCATATTTGCTGATGTCAGCATGTTTGTGTTTTTTTGTGTGTAGCATGCATGCCATAGAAAGATAAAATGAAGATACAAATGCAGAAAACAATTATTTTAATAACAAGAAAAATCCACAAATATATGCGATGCAACAAAGCAACATGTAATGCAGATGCAATTTAGCTACATACAGTGGTATCACATAAAATGACATTGCACTAATATCTTTGCACAAGCATGGCCAATTCTTTGTTTCAATCATGTTGCAATGTCAGTGAGTAAAATACATGTCTTTCTAAAAAAAATTAAATTTTGTTATAGGACACACGGTACTAATTCAATGGAAGAATTGTGAACCAGTCTAAAAATGGGTGAAGAAATAATAGAGTATATACGGGTTTGGTGATCCATAATTGGTTAATAATGAAAAGTAAAATTTTATTAAAAATATCCTTTGAAAGCTTATCCTATGTGTAATATTAAAAAAATATAGATAAATTTCTATTGATGCAAATTTAGTATTTTTAAAGACTTGACTTAAGATTACTCAATAATGAAAGTAGCACTTGATTCGCTTGGTGCTGAATCAATAACATGGACTTCAAGCACATGTAGGTCAAGAAAATGCCGCGGCTCATATGGTGTTCTCCACACAGAAGCTTGCACCAAGGATAGTTGTGCATGGAGAAATATAGGTCTGATCATCAGGACCCAGAAATTTTTAGTTATTGAATCTTAAAAATGATGGTGTTTCCATATGTTTACTATGGGAGTTGAATTAGTACCGTGACTCCTATATGCGACCTATACCATGATAGGATCCTGCTCTTTCCATGGTTACCACGTGCATCCAGGGTATCAGTTTCGTGGTTTTTGCATATGACAATCAAAATGGAGTCTTTCTTTCATGGTTTGCACGGGATTTTGGAGAAACAATCTATACAAAACGCAGATGGGAAGGGTTGCATACAATATAAAGGGGCAGTAGATAGCTCAGGCTATGGGAAAAGGAGACTTGTATGGCCTGATGGCAAAATTGCATATGTTGGTGCCCACAGATTAGCTTATATGGTTAAATATCATTTAACATGTGCATCAATTCCAAAAAGGGGGTGGAGGGAGAGATTTTAAATGTAAGCCACTTATGTCACAATCGCCTTTGTATCAATACTGATGATCATTTAACTTTAGAGGCACATTCAGTAAATCAAAGCAGAGAGCATTGTAAAATGCAAGGAGAGTGCACAAAACTACACATGCCACATTGCCCCAACCTATAGAAATGTACCAAAATGGAGGTGGTTTATGGTAAGAATGTTCATATTTTGCTTTTATTTTTTAGCCATAGCACACATTAATTTGCCTTTGTTATAATTCTTTTTTCTTGATATTTCTCATAGAGTTTATAAAGAAATGCCCTTTTCTCAGACTTTTTTCTCTTATATACTGTACATGTTTTATACATTTTGTCTCTGAGATATATATCTTGCCTACTTTTCAGATGTTGTGCCACAGAACTGCCAGCTGAAATCGGACAACCGATAGCTTGTCAAAGCTTAACAAGGGATTCTCCATGTCCATGATTGCAGTTATGGACAGCACTGTGAACTCGCCATGGAAGTTTCTCTTAAAAGTTATATTCTTTGGTAAGCTGCGTTTTATCCTTCGATTCACTGATTCCACTTTCTGAGTGTTCTTGTTTAATTTTGTTTTTAACACTGTAGATTTACCTAGCCTGTACTCAACACACATGCGCAATGTACTGTCCTCTCTCTCTCATTGGATATTTTCAGTTTGAAATCACTTGGCAAGAATGTACTTCTATCTATCCAGCTTGTACCAGCTACCCAGCACACCTTAGACTGCTTATAACAAAGAGTATGATCACCTTGATAGCACTTAACAATTGCATCTGTTGCATAAGATAAATTACTTATTAATTTTGGTGTGATTGTATCATATTTTTAAATGATTTTTCAAAGTCAGCCTGGCACCTCTTACTCAGATCAAGTGCAAAGTTGTTCTGCATCTTTTCCCTCAGTTTTTTAGTTCTCCCTGGCATCAAATCAAGTAATTTGCTCTGACCTTTAATGAACTTTCTGTGATTTTGAGCCAAATGGCGTGTATCAATATGATTTACAGGGACTGTTTCAGTTATTCCTTCCCTCCTAAGGTCCAGGCTAGCCCGGTAACTAGCAGTGTCTGGATCAGTTATGTTGCGTACCTCTAGATTGTCTGTTTTCTTCAAATGTAAAAGGCCTTCCTTGCAAAATGTGTATTCATCTCCAATATTTGTTTGTAAACTTATATTTGCTGTACACTGACACAATTTGGCTTCATCATCAGATGCATGCATTTTACCCAGCATACATACTTTATTTTTTTTAGTTATATTAATGACCTTCTCAGGGGTTGTGTCATCAACTAGAATGTGAGTGCGCTGGGTAGCTGGTTGAAATGGTGTCTTACCTACTCCACTATTAATTGCATTATTATAAGAAGAGTCACACTGGATATCAATTATATTTGTCTTATTTCCTATCATACAATTAAACTCCTTGACAACTTTTCTATAGTCAGCCATGTCTATAGTGTTGGTACATTCAATGTTTATTCAAACAGTATTAGAACTTTTCTGCACCCCTTTTGTTGAGGGAGCAGGGACATTAGCACTTTAAAGAATAGTCCTCAACCCTTCATTTCCAATAGAAGTCAATGAAAGTCCTATCTGTAATGCATTATTAACACAGGCAGTATTTCTTCCACGACCTCTCTTCGGCATTTCTTTATACAGATGAAACAATCTTGATGTATAACTGCATGTAGAATATATTGCTCTCTCCCTCCACACCAGACCTCTTTTATCTTCATGTTGCAAGTCTCAGGATAGGAAACCTTGACAGTCAGGGTGTTGTAACTGGTGAACTCGGAACACAGTATTCCACATCTCTGCATTTTTTTTCCTGTGTGAATTAAGCGATATGTATTTTCTTTACCAGATCTGTTGATGTAAATAGACGAAAATAATCATGTCAAAAATGTGTTTTCAGATCTGAAACAAAAGCTATATATGTACTTGCTCTGCACTTACTATCAAGTGATAATATAGAATATTTTGGCAATCAATTAGAACTTGCTACTTGGCATGCCATATTAAGGTATATTACCTCCCTTTGCCTGTATTTATGTGATTGCAAAAATTTCTTTGTTTCTCTTTTTCCAATAATTTATGCATTTTATTCAGCTTTTTATTGAAAAGTAAATTAACACTGTTTGATGCTGAAGTTTGCCACAGTAATGATTTTGAGACTTTTTCTTATATTAAGTTTTTGTTAAATGTAGGTACCAATTTATGTATTAGACAACTTTAATGTGCAATTCACTTCCTTTACTGAAATTTACGATGTAGTTTATGAAGTGATAAATTATATGAGTATCTGAACATTGAGAAGACACATGGACTTACCCTGGCATCGCAATGTTTTCCACATATTTCTCCACCTCCAGCTTACTTCTTGGCTTGGGCCGCAGCAGTTTGCACATGGGCTTTCCATCTCCTACATCAATGCCAGTATTATTGGAACTTTGCATAGCTTTTTCAAATCTATCTCTTGTTGTCCTTATGTAACAGACCTCAATTGGCTTTGTCTTTTGGGCTGTTGCACATTTTTGACCCTTGTTTTGGGGAACATTACCAGGCTTGAAGAAATGACTGTCTATTTTTCACTTCCTTACCCTTACCCATAGTTGTTTACTAAAAAGTAGCACTTAGTTATTGAAATCTTTAGTATAATAAAACTTATGGAACTTTTCTTTGGCTTTTATATCTTTTTGTCAACATTTCTGAGTGATGAATCAGATGTGTTGATAGCTTAAATACATATGGGATGTCAGCATTTCTTGATGTTTCATGGGGTGTGTATTTAGTTTAGTCATAGAAGGGCAATGGCCTCTTATCGTTTAGTCCGAGTTTTCTCTGACCCTTGACATCCCATTTTTAATATTTGGTTTTTTATGTTGGGGTGTAGGGTCAGAGTCTATTCCCTATCAAAAACTTGGAATTTGCCGACACCATTTGGTGTCGGCATAGGGTACTCGCCAACTATCAGGCCTAGCAAACTTAAGGACCTTACATTGACCCATAATTACATTAAATCATTAGGGAAATCATTTATCTTAGAAATTACAAGCATAACACCGATTTTATCTTTAATCCTTTGTCAGACGAGACGTAACTACAGCGTTGATGAATTTTGACCTCGTTCGCACCATTTTAATTGCTAGTCACATGACTAACTAAATCTCGCAGCCGATGTGCATAAACGTCATAGGTCAAATAGTCACGTGATAACAACAAAGTGCGTTGACATGTAGTTTCTGCGTGATCAGTCAGCCTCTTTCCAGGAATATGCGACAGCGACATGTTTCGGGCTGCTGTTATCCCAATTAATATGTTGAATAATACGTGTTTTTTCTTGTTATTGTATACATTGCGTGACTTTCATTCAATATTTTCGAGTTTATGTCTTCTTTCTGCAATACTAGAATGGAAGGTTTTGTGCATAATCCTATATTGCAACATAGCAGGTAAAGATGAATACACGATAGCTCTTGCCAATGAGATACTTTAAGAAAAGGGATACTATTTTAATATTAAAGAACTACAGTATGATGTAATATCAATGAAGGTGACACATTTGCCGTCTTCCACAAGGGGTATGGGAAAACGCGGCTTTTTGTTGTTATCACGTGACTATCTGACCTATGACGTTTATGCATATCGGCTGCGAGATTTGGCTAGTCATGTGACTAGCAATGAAAATGGGGCGAACGAGGTCAAAATTCATCAACGCTGTAATTACTTCTCGGCTGACAACGGATTAAAGACAAAATCGGTGTTATGCTTGTAATTTCTGAGAAGATAAATGATTTTCCCTATCGATTTAATGTAATTATGGGTCAATGTAAAGTTATTTAAGTTTGCTAGGCCTGATAGTTGGCGAGTACCTTATGCCGACACCAAATGGTGTCGGCAAATTCCAAGATTTTGATAGGGAATAGACTCTGACCCTACACCCCAACATAAAAAACCAAATATCAAAAATGGGGTGTCAAGGGTCAGAGGAAACTCGGACTACTTATCGTTTTGACCTGACATGTGGCACACTTATTGGTTTGGTTGCAATGACAGGTCTTGGGATGCACTGTAGACAGTAAAAAATAAAAATACAATGCGTTATGTAATTTGATACCCTGTGATGTCATACTTGCTGATGTCAGCATGTTTGTGTTTTTTTTTGTGTGTAGCATGCATGCCAAAGAAAGATAACATGAAGATACAAATGCAGAAAACAATTATTTTAATAACAAGAAAAATCCACAAATATATGCGATACAACAAAGCAACATGTAATGCAGATGCAAATTAGGTACGTACAGTGGTATCACATAAAATGCCATTGCACTAATATTTTTGCACAAGAACGGCCAATTCTTTGTTTTAATCATGTTTCAATGTCAATAAGTAAAATACATGTCTTTCTAAAAAATTAAATTTTGTTATAGGACACACGGTACTAATTCAATGGACGAACTGTGATCCAGTCTAAAAATGGGTGAAGAAATAATAGAGTATATACGGGTTTGGTGGTCCATAATTGGTTAATAATGAAAAGTAAATTTTTATTAAAAATATCCTTTGAAAGCTTATCCTATGTGTAATATTAAAAAATATAGATAAATTTCTATTGATGCATATTTAGTATTTTTAAAGACTTAAGATTACTCAATAATGAAAGTTGCACTTGATACGCTTGGTGCTGAATCAATAACATGGGACTTCATGCACATGTAGGTCAAGAAAATGCCGCGGCTCATATGGTGTTCTCCACACAGAAGCTTGCACCAAGGGTAGTTGTGCATGGAGAAATATAGGTCTGATCATCAGGACCTATAAATTTTTAGTTATTGAATCTTAAAAATGAGGGTGTTTCCATATGTTTACTATGGGAGTTGAATTAGTACCGCGACTCCTAAAAATACAGCGAGCTACTACCTGACCTGAGCAACGTCTTTCCGTTTTATATCCTAATAATTACATTTCGGATATACTATCACAACTGTACGATACAGATAAAGTAGGTAGGCCTATAAGAGTCGTATCCGTGAATAGGCAATACTTTTGCGAATATGACTCGCGTCATTGAAATATACAATAAATTATAGCTGAATTTGACTTAATTCAAACAAAGAATACGCACATCGAATAATTAGTGACAGAGAATCAATTTCATGATGTTTATATAAGACACATACTATATCTATCATAAGCTATTTAGTTATAAAATATTAAAATATGACATATCGATAATAATGTATTTGCTGTATAAGTTTTATTCAGTCATCCACACGTACCTATAATGTGTCTTGCGCATATATCCTGGTTTTGCATTACGGGTATGTGACATTTTCAATGTTGGTATTTTAGAACGATAATAAATTTACTTCCTAAAATACGAAATAAAATGTATCCTAGGTAGAGAAAATTTAAGCTATTATATATAAGATTTACATTTATAGGACAAAAATAAATCTGGAATTAATTGTGAATTTTAAAAAGGATTAGCGCACGTTACATGCCAAATGTAAAGTATACGAGTCATATCCGCCGATATAACATTTTTGCGAAATACGACTTTTATCGTTGAAATCTACAAGAAATACAACGCTGTTGATTAACGTTATGAAATAACCTTCCTACAACATTCTCACAACATTCAAAACCTATATGGAAACGTAATGAAAGATGCTTGTGTTTCTGAAACACATATTCCTCACTGCTGTCATAATTACAAAAATGTCAACAGTACCATCCATTTAGGAGTTGCGATAGCAGGAATGTCAAGACTGCCATTGTCACCATGTTTGGTGTCAGTTCTGCACCATTTTCATTTATGACAAACCAAATATCACCATTCGCTTGACAATAATAATAATAATAATAGATTCCAGGGTACACTAATTGTTCAAACATTGTACAAATGTTCACTTTGCATGCAATGATGCATGACAACTCTCGCGAATTAGTTCAGTCGCACACATCAAAATGCACTCTGTACAATATAGAATTACAAAGAATTTTACATAAAATATTAAGGATACTTATTTAATAAAAATTACATATACGTCCATTCTGAAGTATGCAATCAGTTTCATTGCAAGTTTGCAGCTTTTCTAACATGGTTTATATGCAAACATTGCTTTCTGTTCATTGTACGAAATCCTCCTGTTAGACACTTTTCCTAACATGCTTTATGGCAGGGTCTTCCATCAGTGGCACGTGAGTTGACAAATTAGGAGGGGGTTTGGGGAACCTACTCCAATGGGGATAATTTCTTTATTTTTATAAAGCAGTATTGTGTAAAGTAAAAGTATACGGGGTAATCGTCCATTCCTTTTGCCTGACAAGAAATCCCCATAATTTACAGATTGAAGGTTCAGACATTTAATTTTAAGTGAAAAAAATGAAACGATACAATTTATATTTTAATATCACCTGTTTATTTTCTGATTTAATTAAGAGAAAAATGAATGCTTAAGCAAAGTCATATACCATGTCAGCACTGCTTACATATTTAGAAGTCGCATTAACTATCGTTATGAAATTTTATGAAACTTTCTTCAGCGCGTTTGTGCTTCCCTTGATATTATTAAGCCATGTAACAAGGCAACTTTGCACTTACTTGTCATTTCAGGCAAGTGGATGGTGAAATCATTATGTGAAAAGATGAATTTATTTTGTCCGAATACTTCATGTGAGTAAGAACTCTAAGTGGAAGCACTTGCCTGATCAGACAGATGGATGTAAATTGAAGTTAACTGTACTCGAGCTTCAATATTCCTGAGAACTATGACAAGCTGATTGCAATTTAGAAATGCATCCGCTTTGCAAATACCTTTCTTAAAAAACAAAATTAAATTCCATATTGATGAAATAATGAATCAAATGGCTAACCTTGTATTTTATCCATCCGCATTGGCTGGGTGCATTTTTGAACGTCCCCGATATGGCCCCTTCAATTTCAGTTGCTTTCGCTTTGCCATTATTTTTCAAACAGGCTTCTGCAAGAAGAACACAATGTTTTAAAATAAGTTACACAAGAATGGATTCATTGCATTTATCTAAAATGCTAGTAATAAGGAATCAAGTATTTATAAAATATGTACTTTAAAATGTCATCTCAAGATCTTTAATATACAGGTAATTGAGTGTGTGTGTGTGATGATTTAACGTAGTAAATTTTTCAGTCATATCGCTACGATGTCTGCAGTGTGACAGTTTATAGCGATTATAGTTTATAATAGCTGCAGCATGTGTGGGAAGAAATATATAATATACCATTTAAGAACCACTGGGGAGTATCTAAAAACAATTTAAACCAAGTTATACTTATCAAAACATGACATATTACAACCTCTTGAAATGCTTTTTTCCCTTTACAATCCTTTAGGTATCTGAAAATAATAACAATAGCAACAACAAAAACAATAACAATAATAATAATAATAATAATGTGACAAAATATGTTTTTAATACAGTTCTTTTTTTGCCATCGTTTTGCATGCAAATTAGTTTGCTCTAACTTAAAACAATTTGCCAACAGGGAATTGGACGATTATTTAATCTTTTCAGTGCTTCTCGGCGTTGCCTAATGGATTCAATACATTCTTTAGTGACCAACGGATTTGGGATTCTTTTAAAATTCGGTTTGGACTTAGTAATGATTCTTCTGCAATCCCCAATTAAGAAAGATGTAAATTGTCATATAAGATATTTGTCGTTTAGAAAGGTATTCTGTAAGTCTAGCTTTATATAGTGTTTCAAATTTGGCTCTTCAACCGAGACTACAACCACGTTGTTGTTGCTACCCCCCCAAGGAGAGCAGCGCGGCTGTGCAAGCTACAGTAAGATTATTAATTTGGATGGGGAAGTGCCCAAATACCTCCATCTCCAGGATTGAGTGACAGAGAGGGTGGGAAGTTATCTACAGCGCTAGAGCCAGGCGACACTTTGAAGCCCTCCGTCCATTTTTCAGACAAACAGAATACAATATCAACTATATCACGACAATGTTCTTATGAGAAGGCGTTTGTGTCAGATCATGAAGATGATGTTGATGACATGAATGCGCCTCCCTATTTGGCATCAAGACCAGAAATAAATAGGAAACTTGCTATCCATCGTATCAAGATGGATCCTTCGAAGTCAGTCGTGGAGATCTTTGATAAAGTTAGTCTAGTTTGATATGAAGTTAATCTAGTGTCAAGATGAACGAGATACCTGCAGCCTGGCGAGGAAGATGATGACGATTGTACCAGGCGATTATCAACCGTTCCCTGAGGGAGGGTGTAGTAAGGAAACGTCAGAAAATATAAAGCATGAAATCATCGCTTACCTTGGGTTTTCAAAGAAACGTTTACACACCACATCAAGATTCTTGCGACCCACCTTTGGAGTAGGCCGTAAGAGAAAAGTCATCTGAAACATCTGCAATGCCAGCAAAGAAGTCAAAATATTTGTATGAATATACAAATAAGGCTAAAAGTAAAAACGCACACCATGGAGATTGGGAGGACAAATTAAATTATCTATTGTGTTCATTGGGATTTTTCAATGCAGTTTGAACAGTTGACTGAATTATCGCTACGGACAATGATTGGCTAGCTAAGGTCATGTGACTTGAATAAGTGTCTATAAATATGAGTGCAAAATAGTGAACTGACAGTTGTCAAAGCGGCAAAGTATGAACATCTAAGTAGAATAAGATTTTGGCAACATATTTCAAATCTAATCGAAAACCATAATTTATTTTATATAACATATTAACCTTGGAACTTTAAAAATCACAAAAACTGAATGATATTGTTATAAGAAATTAAGATTATTTATTACATGATTGCAATAGGGCATTTCACGGTTGCAAAGGAGTTACTGATCTTAGGTCTTAAAATTACCTCCCTTAGCCGAAATGCGCATGCTCCCCAAATATTTCCCGTTCCGGATAGTTCAGAATTTCGCACCGTTTTTACGCTTGGTTACCGAAACATATTAGTGTCAACATGGGAAAAATATACTGCTGTGCGAAAGGCTGTTCCAATTACTCCGAAAAGATTGTTGATGATAGGACCATTTCAATGCATCGGTTTCCTGCTGATAGTAAAATTTCTCGTATTTGGAACCAACAAGTTTTTGTTTTAGAAAGGACTTTCGCCTGAAGTCGACCTCACGGCTGTGCAGCGATCATTTTGTGGGATTAGCAGGATCATCAAAGACAGCACCAGTTCCTAGCATATTTCCTCAAAAACCTTTCAAGACTTGGACGGTAATTACAAATGTTACATTCAAGCAGAACTTTTAACGTTTGGCATAGGCACCGACAATTTAATTTCGAGAGTGGTGTGGGGTACTTGTGTGTTACAAAAAGGCTGGCCCTTATATTTGCTTTAAAAATTCAAAATAGTTTGCTCAGATCTGTTCCCCTGTTGTACACATATGTCCAATATTAGCCAACAGAAAAAATTATACTTCACACAATGCAAGACTTGTCCTCCAAAATATATATCAGCCTCCCCTCCCCCTTCGAAAATTAAATGTCAGTGCTTATTTAATAAAAAAATGTGATAAAACTTTTGTCAGGTGACATACCATTACAAAACAATTATCTTATTTCTTAAATTATGTAGCAAATATATATTTAATAATTCAGTATGTGTAGGTGGAGATGTTAAAGAAACATTCATATCAATACAATTATGAAGTACTCAATGTACTATGTAGAATATAAATTAAATGTGTAAAATATGTATTGGAATCAATACAACAAATAGGTTATGTAGTTTTAATTTTTATTTAACACAGTCTAATATATGCACATCATTTCTTACAAATGGTCTGTTTATATTCCAGGTTGATGATATCTCTTTACCCCAGACCACTTCATCAGATGTAGATGTAGACAAAAATGACTGCAATAACTGTGAAGTAAATGAATCGATAAAACTTTCTCTTCTAGGATCATCTACACTAAATGTTTCTGTTCTCATGCATGATTACACAGGACCTGTTTCGAAGATAAGTAGCAAGGTAAATAAATGTGAACAAACTTGCACAGTGCAAATAAAAGATAGTTCTACCCAAACTGACTTCCCAGTAACATGCAATAAAAAACCAACAGTGGATGTTGGGATACAGTGCAATAAGCCTGATATTGCAGTGGAGGATATCAAGGGTAACTACTATGAAGTACAATTTTACAGACATTCCAACATCTGTGACACTAATGTTAATTTTCAATACTATCAGTGAAAGCCCAGAACATGTCATATTGGAAATGCTAAAATTCAGGTGCTGGGAAAGAGTGCCAACTAAATGGAACAAATAAACCAGGGCCAACAAGAAAGCTTTGTTTGATATAGGAATTTTTGTTGGTGCTTATGAGACTTAGACTGGAGTTATGTGAAGAGGATCTGGCACACAGATTTCATATTTCAACTGCTCTATGTAAGAGTATTTGGAGAAAATGGTTGAGGTTTTTGTCCAATGAGCTAGTACCATTACTTTTGGTATGGCCAAGGAGAGACGTATGATCGGAAAACATGCCAGAATCTTTCAAGAGGCGTTATCCAAATATCAGTTATTCTTGATTGCACCGAAATTTGGACGGAGACCCCCGAGTCACTACAAGCGAAATCTCTTAAGTATTCTAACTACAAATCTCACATGACGTGGAAGATTTTGGTTGGTGTGAGTTCTTGTGGTGTTATTAGTTTTGTATCTGACTGCTATGCAGGAAGTATTTCGGACAAGAACAGAGCTGTCTGGAGTGGTGGATCTCTGTGGGCCAGGTGATTCAATAATGGTTGACAATGGTTTTTAATAAGTGATCTGACAACTCCCAAAAAAATTGAACTTTTCATTCCTCATTTCAAGTAAAAAAATAAACAGTTTACACGTAGGCAATTTGAGGAGACACGGCGGATAGCCAATCAGAGGATAGATGTTGAAAGGGAGATACAAAAAATTAAAGTTTTAAAATCCTAAATGGGGTGATGCCGGTCAAATGCCATTTAACAGCATCAGATGTTTTCAAAATTTTTGCTGCACTAACAACACGCCAGCCATCACTTGTGCAGAGCTGACTTTACATCCATGTAAACTTGTGCAAAGCAGTTTATTCTGCATAAAAATGAAAAAAAAAATTTATTTGTTTTGACAGTAGTATTGCTTATCAATATTTCTTTTTGTGTACAGTTCTGTGCAAGTTACAATTGTATCTTGCCCAGAAAAAAATGTAACATATATATATATATATATATATATATATATATATATATATATATATATATATATATACACACACACACAAAATCAAATGCACTAGTCTATATGTGACCAAGCAGGAAACAAATCTTAAACTGAAGCAATTACTGATTAGGGCAAGTAGGTACTATGTACTGTTTTTATGCTGCATACTGTAGTTGTTCATTTTTGTTTCAATCAAACTGTAATTGAATTATTACATTTTAAAAAATAATTTGGGTGCCTAGAATAATACTATATTTCATCTTTTCTGACACATAAGCTATAAATGATCATAGTAATTGAAAATTGTCCCAATAATAAATGGTGTCAGTCTTGATTATTGAATTCATTTCTTGGTATAAAGTAGAAGGCCTCTTTTAATTCTCCTTGAGAACATTTTTGGCAGAATGCTCGTCATCAAAAATGTCTTCAACTTGGGCAACATTTTCTCCTCCCACAGTTTGTTATCAAACCAAAACCTCTCCACATGTATACCTTTGGGTGTCCATACAACAAAGTCACACCACTTACGATTAGTCAAAGCTAGCTGTCCTTGTACCTGGTAGTAGTAAGCATGATTGAACTTTAATTTTATCTCGCCATTTCTAACACCACAGAAGAAATCGTTTTGCTGTGCTGCTTCAAGGGGTGTCAAATGTCTGTATTTAAAGAAGCATTTCACTTCAACAATGCCACTCGTTCCTTTACAATGTTCACAATGAACCAGGGAATCTGGACTAGCTGCTAAAAAAGGATACTTAACAGATACTATAAGACCAGTCTTTTGTACTGATTTTATGTTCATTTTTATTACTAAACTTTTTAAAGCTAACTAATGCCTTCTTTTCATTTATATTTCCCCATTCCAATGAATCTGAATGTGGGTCCTTACTGTATCCAGCAAAGCACTTCACAAGATTATCTGGCTGTGTTATGTCTTTCCTGGTCATGACACTACCAAATTTTGAGGCTGTAATTCTGTTCTCCCTTGCCTTCTTCCAAACAATATTTTGTCTCTGTCCTCTAGTGTGTTCCTCTATCTTTGCAGAATTAAAAATGAGACTTGAAACATAATCAAGAAACTTTTCTGTACACATTTTGTTGTTCAGATCCACAATATCTCTGAACATAATATTTGGGAGTGGCATACAACATTCCTTGAGTATCTCCTCTGGAATATTTGATTTGGGGAAATGTTTATGATATCCTACTAAGGGGTTTACGGCAAGCAACTGTTTCGTTTCAAGAGTACTAGAGTATTTTTTTTAGCTTCATTTCCTCTGCCCTTTTCGGGGATAGTTTCCGAGGACGCGGTGTATTCCATTTACACCCCAAATGATGTAGCTGAAATTTCACCTGCCCTCTTTTTCTCTGTGATGTCGATAAGGGCATACAACAAAGAAGCAATGTGATTGCATGACTCCCTTTACCTGTGGAAAAAAAAGAAATATCATATGTTGATCTTTCAGCTGTTCCACAGATAATTGATCACATCTGTAGTGAGACTGAACTATTATTTTCATTCCCATTTTTTTGTGTTTAATGGGGCGAAGTTAGGGGGTAATTCAAGTATAAGAACATAAGTTAAAACTGTAATGTATGAAACTTGCCCTGCTGGACAGGAGCAATCTGCAGAGTGAACTTGTCCGGTTACTTTTGACAGACTTATCCAAACTCGGTAATCAGGTTGTTTGTTTTTATCTAATATTGGGAGGGATGGAATAACCAGGCATCTCACATACGCGTGTGAACACTGATTACTGACATTGTGATAGCATACTGAGTGTACATGATTGTCCTGATAAAAAGTTTTAGCTTTCAACTGCCTGACAGCACCGCAGGAAGCTTTGTCAAATGTTCTGATGGTATTTAAAACAAGACAATTATACAGTTCCCTTTCAGAAAAGTCGAGAATTTTGGTCACGTCGTCATTCCATCCATCCAGAGTGTCTGGCTTTGGTAACGTTTCGCCAAGAGGTGTTTTATATTTTCCTATTTCACGCGCCACTTGTACTTGTCGATCGGGGTTCTTTAAAAGTAGTTTCTGATAGAATTTCAAGACGCAGCAATCCAAGGGCACGTTGTCTCAAGTGCACGGCCCGACACATTCTGGCCGTGTTCTTTAAGAAATCTCTTCAGCCGTTTCACAGTATATCCTCAACTGTCACTCCTTTATCTACATCATTATTATTGATTGAACTATCCGGAAGTGAGTGGCAATGAGACGCCCTCTGGTGTTTTCAAAGGGAGATAACCGTGAAATGCCCTATTGAATTTAAATGCCTTATAATTCTTTATAAAGTCGCTATCTCCGACCACACTGCTCAAGCACACTTGTACTAAAATGATTTCTTTTCATTTAATTAATTTTACCATGTCAGAATGTGCTACAGTCAATATAATAATATAATTAATATCATCATGATATAGAGTTTTATAACGTATTTTGTTATTTAGACAAACAAATCTGCTCTACAAGTCTGAAATTGACAGTGTTGTGAAAGACACTATGTTTATATAAGGTCACTATGTGGGATTGAAAAGCATGTACTATCTCACATATTTTTACTTATTAAAATCATTTTAAGCCCCAAACTCTGGTCTTTCCGATATTTAACAAACGGGGTGCTACAATATACATCAACCTTCACTTGTAAAAATGTCATTTTTGACTAATTCTAATTTGGGTAATATTAGTTTATTGAAGGTTAGTATAATGGTGTTGGTGTCCCGCAGCTTGTTGTTACGTTTTATACTTATTCTACGAACTGCACTGACACTTTCATTTTTCATCCCTTTGATGTATATTTTCCGCCGAATCCAGCCAAGTCTCGAAAACGAATGACGCCTATGGAGGTATTCAGTGTTGTGTGAGTGAGCAAATGATGAAACTGAAATGTCGAAGAATGTTTTTATTTTCTTGATGTTTTGCACTTGACTACTGCTACGACCCTGTAAATGTGTTAAGGAATGAATTCTGTATAATCTTTTCATTTTATACCAGTACATATACTTTTTATTATTATTATTATTATTATTATTATTATTATGTTAGCATGGGTCTAATGTATTGTTAGAAACATCGTGTTTACTTTAATCGTAAATGTGATATGACTCGGGTAAGCACGAGCTTTGTATGGTAACCGGACAATTCGGTGCCGGACAATTAGGGACCAAAAAAACGGGTAATTCAGAGCGGACATTAATTTTTTATATTTTAAACGCAGTATAAACACGCTTTCAATTAACCAAGCCATTTCACTACACAATAAGTGATTGATTGATTGATATTTAACGGCGCACCAGCACTATGAGGATATTTAGCGCCAAACATAAGTTTATATCCTTTTTTATTTAAAAGTGGCAAAAAAAAAAATTATAGACCAGCGATTAGAGACCAAACAGTTAAAGGTAAAGGTTATCTTTATCACATGGAAAGAAAAACTGAACAGAAAGAAAAAACTGAACAGAAAGATATAAGGAGATGCTGCGATCGTTCTTGCAACGGTCGCTGTCATACAGCGAATGGAGCGATAATGAAACCGCTATCTCAACATTCGCACGCAGCATCTACTGGTCAACTTAAAACAACTAGAGCCCGATCATCCGTTAAAAGACGTGCAGAAGAAACAGAAGAATCAGCAAGAGTGATTGTCCAGGAAACAATGGAAAAGTTGAGACCAGCAGCACAAGTATCTGTACAAAAAACGGAAACGATCAAACGCATCAGAAGATATCGTCAGCTTCCACCTCAGATCTACAATAATCTTCCAGCTGAACTTCAGAATACGACGAATAGTCGACCTTTCCTGCGACATAATATTGACTTTCAATTGTTCTCAGCGGCGGAAGATCTTCAATTTCTTAGTGGAATAGCTGCATAGTGTGGTTCGCCGACGGAACTTTTAAAGCGAGTCCAGCTGAATATACACAACTGTACACTATTCATGGAACACGTGATGATATCAACATTCCATGCATCTTCGCCTTGCTGCCGAATAAAACGGAAACTACTTACACAGCTTTGTTGATGAAATTGAAAGAGATTGAACCGCGATTAAAACCACACACCGTCATTACCGACTTCGAAAAAGCAGCAATGAATGCGTTCGCAAGCGTCTTCCAGCCACAGACTCACGGCTGCCATTTCCATTTTGGACAATGCATCTGGCGTAAAGTTCAAGAATATTGATACGCAGGGAGATACGACACCGAACCCGAATATGCGATGCACATCCGGATGCTGGTCACTCTGGCTTATGTTCCAAACAACGATAAAGTTCGTGTTTATGAAGAACTGATAGAGCTAGATTCATTTCCAGAAGTTGACCAACTGCTCAACTACTTCGAAGACACTTTCATTAGAAGACGACGATGACGAGATGTTGCTGTTTTCTTCCGACATCTGGGATTGCTACCAAGCTGTGCGTGACGATTCTCAACTAACAACGCAGAGGAAGGATAGCACAGTGCATTTGCACGGTCAGTACAAATTGCTCACCCAACTCTGCCGAGGTTGATAGTAAAACTTCAGAAGGAACATAACACAAATCAACTGTTCGTCGAACGTCTACTTGCTGGTGAAGATCCTCCTCTGAGGAAAAAGAAATATCGAGACCTGGATCGTCAATTGCGCACGGTTGTGTTACATTACGAAATTCGTTCATCAATTGATTACTTGAGCGGATCTAGTCACAATATTAATTTAATGGATTAACATTCAGTATACTGGTAACATTTTAAAAATGTGATTTTGTGCGAGAAGATGGTCTTTGCTATGACGTTTTTTGTAATAAGCTAAATAAACTTTACTTTATACGGTATTATAGTTCTATTAAACAAGATCAATAACAAAATGCGTTTAAATTTCAAAATGTTTTAAATATCCTGGTCACATTTGTCCGCTTCGAAATGCCCTAGAACCTTTTGTATGATAGTAAATTCGTCGCAAGCAAACGTTCAGAAGTAGCTATGTAAATGATTGGCTGATACTGTATTAGGCTTTCCTAATGTCTCGATACATTGAGATTACATGTGCCCTCCATGCGCGTGTACATAAAACGACGTATTAACTTGATTTATATGCTTGGTTTTCAGTTTAAAAAAAAAAAAAAGTTTAGTCAGTCGTAGCTGATTTCATCATCTTAGTCACCTAACTTCTATTACCATAAAAAAGGTATTTTGTGCTAGAACTTGTCTGTGTCTACGTAGAACAAGTGTTTTGTTAGTGGAGATAATTGTACTTCGTCTACTTTTTGAATAAGTTATTTTCCCTGGATAACGACACTACTGACTTGGACAAAGACATTTTTTTTTAAAAACAATTCTTCGAAATTGGAAAGGAACAATGCGCTCTATTTAAAAACATCGCACTTGAACATAAATTATAAGGGTCAGATTGGCATATTTTGAGAAGAGTTTCATCTATATCCAAAAGCACTCCGTATCCTTCCTTTCTTATGGTGTTCTTTTGTATTCTTCACTTAGTTTTTGTTTCTTTTATTTGTATAATCCAAAAGTCAATCTTTTTTGCAAGGTCAGAATGCAAATGAAATACTAACCAAAGTTCTTTTAAATTGTAACCGAAGTTCCTTTAGAAGCTATAAGTGCTTTACACTGTTAGATAACACGCAACTATAACGATGACTTACTACAATGCTTAATATGTAGAAGCTCTAAGCACTTGTACTATTGGTTAACATATAAAAACATATATTAAGAATATTAAACAAACACCATGAAAATACTAGAACAGAAAAAACACGCTGATAATTGTTAAGGGAGTAATATGAAGTCCGTAACTCTATTATCGTGGTCGAAGATCAGTCTCCTTGTGTCTAAGATCAATGGGCAATTCGTTCCACAAATCCAGGCTCTAGCACGCAAAGAGTTGTCTTCATGACTTCGTTTTAAGTGGGAACAAATAGAATGCGAGTGTCCAAAAAGGATCGTAAGTTTCTAGACGGGGTATATAATGGCTGAGGACATATATATATATGCAACATAGTGAAGGGATTTTGTGCTCGATTTCTGTATCAGAAGAGAGGTGTGGTCACTTTTTCATGACGCGACTATACCGGCATTCGTGTTTTGAATATATAAGTGAATTACAATAATCCAGTCTTGATAATATTGATATGCATATTTAATTGTCTTTTATTTTTTTTCGTTACGCGTTATTGTAATGTAACATTGCTGCACTTGACCTCATACTTGTCCAAAATTGAGCTCATTTCTGCTTGACCAGATTGGCATTTTTTTAAAATTACATTTCTGTAAACATTAGTAGTTTATTTAATATATATGTATATGAGCTTATTATCATGATTATTATTCAGTTAAACAGTATCTATGTGGATCAGGGTAAGAGTTTTGGAGATTCCGAAGGTTAATTTTGTAAGTTATTGTGTTGTAAAAAAAATTTGTTTAATGGCTTTTTTACATTCTTTAGTGAACCATGGTTTTGGGGTTCTTTGGCAATTTGGAGAGGACTTAGGATTTAATTCTGCAATCTCAATTAAGATACATGTAAATTGTCGAATCAGATCATCATCGTTAAGTACCGTATTCTTGTATAGTCTGACTGCACAGAGTGCTTCAAATTAAGAATATTTTGTAATGAAATATAGTGTTTACATATCTGCTTCTTACTGAATGGCATAACTTCGTAACTATTGCTAATTCAGCCATCACTTTACAGATTTTTGCAGGTACTAAGTTGACCTTATTATGCAATCATTTTATGTCTCATCATGACAGCAGTGGGCACATATTGTGTTACCCTTGTTTCATTACATTTGTCCACCAGACATATTGGTTCATTTATCTTCCGTTGGGCAGCTGCATTCCACGAGTACTCTAAAATCATCTTTATTTTCAGGTATCCAGCATAAAGAAAAATTGCAGTTTTGATAATACGAAAAAGAAGCAGTGACAAGTATGCACATGGCCTGTTTCACCAGTTACCAAGAGTAACTATACATAGTGACCTAATGGAACAAGCAGCCTTCCTTCCGTTAGTGGGCCAACTCTTCACGAAAGCTATTTGTAATGCTCTTTCCAGCATGAAAATATTTAAGTTCTTGTTTGGTGGTATATAAATAGAACAAAAGGTAATCACTCGATGCAGTGTGACGCTTACAGCTATGGCTTGTAAATTTGTACTCAAGGAAACAGTGCAATGAGTAGACCTGTTGTTTTTTTTTTTTACAATAACGGGGACTTTTCTCGAGGCCCTGTCACCAGTTTTGGAGTAGGTGTTATAAGAGTAGTTTTCAAATATTTTGTCTAACAAATGGTTCCTGCAGACAACCTCAAAACTAACAGGCATACAAAATAACCAAAAGCAACAAAAACTACTCACACAACCTCTCATAGCGACGACAAACCCTGGAGAGACTACACCCATATATTCACGGACTAAATACCGCGGGACACAAGTGACAATTCCCCCCTCATCTACTTCACACAAGCAGAATGGAACAAAAGCCATCCGCAAAAACAAACTGCCTCCGGGGAAGACAACTTAGGCTATACCATATACAAGCAACTACCAACAAACATGATTCTTGTACTCTTAGATCTCATCAACCAGATATGACGCAACATACGCGATCCCACCTCATACAGACCTATCTCCCTAAGCAACTCGGTATGCAAGATTATGGAAACCATGGTCAAATACAGACTAAAACGTCACCTTGATATGAACCATCAACTATCAGAAACCCAAAGCGGATTCCTTAACTCCCGATCCATCGTCGACCAGATTAGAAGCAGATATCAAACTGGTGTACAACACCAAGCGAAAATCATTACGACACTTACTAGCCATATTTATCGACCTCGAAAAAGCATTTGATTTAGTCTTGACCAACGGTTCAATTCACAATTTCAACCAACGTCGTATTACAGGAAAGATACTTAAATGGATAGTCCAATTCCTTACTGGACGCAGATTCAAAGTCAGTGGGAGATAAAACTTCACTGGCATACACCCTCGACAATGGGACCCCGCAGGGCAGCGAAATCAGCCCAAGACTTTTAACCCAAGAAGTTTTAATTCAATGACGCCTTGGCGTCTGGCTTTGGGACAGTGTTGGGTTCTGATGTCGATCATTTCCGTAGTAGTGGAGTATTGAACTTCATGTCTTCTTTCCAAGATGCACCTATTGGTTTGCGGACATAGTGTTGTGTACAATGTGAGGTCGCACTTGAGCCTGTTTCTGACTTTGTTGCCAGGATACCTGTTCTTGAACCAATACCTGACAAAATCAATTTCGTCTTGGACGAAAATTATCTTGGGCATATGCGCCCCGCAAAGATGGTTTCACAGCATATCAGTGGGTGGCGCTTTTAGACGTCTGGGTGTTTCATGCATAACTTTAGGATCTATGTTGCCACGTTTCCGTCCCCGTGGACTTAGTATTAGCCAATATAATCATGTGGCTCATTTTTTTTTAAAATTGGGAGCTTCCACGTGTTTCTTCCATTAATTGTTTTGGGGGAAAGTGAGGGGATTTCAATTAATATATTTTGCTTTGATGGTGGACTCAAACTTTTATTGTAACATAATTCAGTGGATTCGTAAACAAACTTTTATTGTGTATAATTCTTCAGTGGACTCGTTAACAAACTTTTAAACTTTTATTGTGTATAATATATTTCGGTTGACTCGTAAATAAAACTTTTATTGTGGATTATTACGTGGACTCCCAAACGGACCGTACAGTATTCAATGAAAACCTAACTAAACTTCATTATGTATAGCGTTTAATATCGCGGGAAAAAATCCCATCACCAGTGTAATTCCTAACACGCCAACAGAGAAGAACATGTAAACCATGTCTATTCTCCCACATTACAATACAATTAGACAACAGCAAGCAAACTAGCACTATTGACAATACCTAGATCATATCACCATACGGCAAAGAACAAAGAACATGGCTACAAATGATAATACCGAAATACGAGTCACCGGAGATACCTTTCTTTGCCAATATTTTAGGGCGGAGGAAGAGGAAATAGAACAGTGCAGGCTGTTCAGAGCCTTTAGAGATCTGTGGATCAAGGCACTAGATATGTAGACTATTAAAGTCGATGCACGGCCTACATAATTTTTGATCTTGGCAGCCATGGCACCAAAGGTGATAAACCATGAGAACATGCAGGCGTAAGTGAATATTGGCATGTGTTATTGATATACCCCAAAGAGAAACGGGCCCTGCTCAAAGTAGAACACATGAACATAGTGACAAATAGTCAGGGCTACGACACACACATACACCATCACGAGGATGCTAGAGCGAAAATACACGTGTATGATTCGCATTATCCTATCGAAATGCCCTTAGAGTCCCTCCAGAGAGGATTCGAACAAAGATTACTAATTAGAACGCACGGAATCAAAATGGATACATATAAGGCGGACCCCGAAACAAAAGAAATATAATACAGGTATTATAATAAGGGCGGACGCATGAGACTTAAAAAAAATCCGTTTCTTTTAAGATTATGTCATCCTGTTTAAACATTGTGCCATGGATACAACAAGATGCACCCCTGCAATAACTGAAACCAGATGGGGAACCCATATTGGGAATGCCCATAATCAAAGTACTCCACAGAAAGACCAAAACAACACAGGAGAGACAGCACTTATATGCACAAATGACTAAAACTGTCGCAAAATAACATTTCACCAAGACGAGCATAGATTCTACATCAATAGACCATACAGCCGACATAGAAACTGAGAATCCTTTCACACAACACAGACCTCCAAATGCAGACCACCACATGATGATGATAGCAATTATAGTCGTATATGCATGTACGTTTGCTTGACGACTTTTGGAGTCTCTTACTTTCGTAAAAGACCAGAGAACCCACCCGAAGAGTGGGCCTCCAATACCCTCCTACACGGTTGGCCGTCGGCCCGGATCCGTGTAGGGAGACTTGATCCCGGGCTGGATCTTTTCGCTTCGTACTTGACCTTAAGACCTTGACTTTCAACACTCCGTCACGGCAAAAAGCCACCCAACCCAGCAGCAGGCCAAGAGCACCAAGAGAGCCACCAACAAATCCACGCCCGCCCATGGGCGCGGCTCAATTGCAATTTATCCACTTCTGTTGAATTCTTCGTTATTTATCTCAGTTGATTGCAATTGGTTAAGTTATATCTGGTTTCTTCTTTATAGTCTGCTATTTCATATGTTGTGTAGTAGTAGGGTGGATTGCAATGTTTCCACTTCTGTTGGAATTTTCTTTATAGTTCTCAGTTGATTGCAATGTTCCTTGTATTTGTTCTTTATAGTCAGCAGTTTGTTATTAGTTGTTGGTGATGTTGTTATGGAGATGGTTTGCAATGTTTCCACTTCTGTTGTGTTCTTCTTTATATTTCTCAATTGATTGCAATTATTTGGTTATAGTTGATTTCTTCTTTATAGTCTGTTGGAATCACATGTTGATGTGTAGATTTATTGCAATTGATCCACTTCTGTTGAAATCTTTACAGTTCTCAGTTGATTGCAATTTTCCACTCGATAGATTCTTCTTTATAGTCAGCAAGTTCTTGTATTGTAATTGATGTTGGTTAGGAGGAGGGATTTACTTGATTGCAATATTTCCACTTCTGTTGTATTCTTCGTTATATTTCTCAGTTGATTGCAATTTTATATATTAGTTTATTCTTCTTTATAGTGCGTTATTGTTGATGTTGAGGAATAGGAGTCTGGTGTATTGCAATATATCCTCTTCTGTAGAATTCTTCATTAATATTTCTCTGTTGATTGCCATTTTGTCCGAAGGTAAGTCTTCTTTATATTCAGCTTTAGTTTTTTTCTTTATGTAGTTGACGTGGGAAGTATTGGAATTTATCCACTTCTGTTGTATTCTTCTTTATATATCTCAGTTGATTGCAATTTATCTTTTTGTTGATCTTCTTTATAGTATGCTATTCCTATTTTGGTTTAATTTTAAAGGTGAGGCCCCAGAGTCTCTGTATGGGAAGTTTGGGGTTTTGGGTTTGATTTGACTCCGGGTCGCCTTCATATCGGGGTAGCAGCACGCTCCATGACCGCCCAAACACACTAACAGCAAGCAAAATTCGTTGATGGTTAGTGTATCATGTTTTTAAAGAAAGTAGACATCAAACATGAGAATATCTCATACGGGTCAAGGTATCCTGGGTTGTGAATATTCCTAGTTTATTTAATAGTTATAGTGATTTGTATACTAAGCGTAATATGGCCTAAAGTTTAGTCAAAGTGGTGGGACAAGTGTCCCTTATTTTTTGGTATTCAAGGTTGATATATGAGGAGTGAATTAAAACTTTACAATCTGGTTTTCAGGGGCCAATCATGGTTGTAGTTCTAAAGAGGACTCAGTTGGATCGAAAGGTGAGTCCTTTGTTGTTATATAAAACACAAATTAAACGATACATCACTATAACAAGGAGGACAAGACATACCATTGGTACGAAATCGTTGTTTAGCTCGGCCTTACAAACTTTTGGATCTCACCCAGGTATTTGCTAGTACGAGTTCCTAGCACCGGTTTTAATGGTAACAATTAAGTATAACAACATATATAGGTTTTATTATATAAAACATAGATTGGGCAAGACGTAATTGTAACAAGACAAGACATACCATTGGTAAGAAGTCTTTGTACTGCACGGCCTTGCAGACTTTCGGATCTCACCCAGGTATTTGCTAGTATGTGTTCCTAGCACCTGTTTTAATGGTAACAACATATATGGGTTTTATTATATAAAACATGGATTAGAAGATACATTACTAACAAGTAAGAATAAGACTTTTTTTAATATTATGTGCTGTTTGATTAGTTGATTGCAATTTATTGTTTTATTGTTGGTCTTCTTTATAGTCTGTCATGGTTTAGGTTTTGTTTTAAGTGGTCCTCTTCTGTTGTAATCTTTAGAAGTCTTTGTTGATTACACTATTTTTTTTTTCAATGTTTGTCTTCGTTATAGTCTGCATATTTAACGTCATTTGGGTAAGTGAATATATTTATATTTCGTAATGTTGTTCTTTATAATTTTTCGTCGATTAGATTCTGGCCCACTCTTCTGTTTTAGGTCAGCTGACGCCCCCGCTTGACGGTTTACACCTCGAGACCTCATTATACTTTATAGAGTATTTGTATTAAATAACAAAAGGGTACCAGGTATGCGGATAGGAGGTATGAATATTTGAATGGTTAGAGATTAACATATTCAACAGTTAGCGGGGTTATAAAGAACATTAGATTAAATGGCTGATCTTTTGTTTATTTGTTAGAAGTTGTAAGATGATAGTTGGATAGGGTTCTACTAGTAATTTTTCTATTTGATTCTATTTGTTGTAATGTGTTGATCTCTGAATGTTCCTGTTTTCGAAAGAGGAGGCGGCAGTATGGATACAAACGGTGCGTATTTTGTTGATGGATTGTTTAGGTTGATTTTCAAGTACATCTTAATGTGTTTGGATATTATAGTATGGCTGGAAAGGTGAGTTTTGTTTTGATTGAGATTGGAGTATCAATCCAGGAAAGTTAATTGTTAATTTGTAGACATCTCTCAATGGACTGTTATTCCAGTATAGGGAAAGCAGTAATATAGATATGAGCACTACGAAATTTCACAGTAAGTTGTTCTAATTAAATCTTGAAGTACATCTGTATTGTTCTCAGATATTTTAAAACGGCTGTGCAGGTGATTTCTTGGTTTGGATTGTTGGTCTTATTAAAATAGTCCGGAAAAGTTGTTGGAGCGTGAATTATCCGTAGCGATCGGATAAGTTTCTATCGAGATTGATAGTAGAGAACGCAGCTGTTCATTACATGGTCTATATTATTTGGGGTATTACAGTAATGACAGAAGATAGGTTGAGGAGTTTTGAACTTGAGGTATCTCCCGAAACTGGTAGGAAGTTTTGTTCGTCCGGTGAAAAGGCGATTTATAGTTAGAGAATCATGTCTGTTGAACACTGAAGGGGGGTAATTGATTGCCTGTGGATGTATGTTATATAGGAATCTGCCTTTATCTGAGGAGTCCCACGTCTGTTGCCCAAGTTTATTACAATAACGTTTTATGACGGAGTAAGTTTCGGAGACACTGGGTGGTAAATTTGTGACACATGTGATGTTTAATCCGCTTTTGGCCGCTGTGTCTGCTGCGTCATTTCCTTTGAGATTTAGCTGAGACGGTGTCCATAAGAACTCAAAGATCTTCTTGGCGGCATATATTTCTTGGATGGTGGTTTTGACTAATTCCAATAAGTTTGGTTGACTGGATGGTTTGTTAATAATGCTTTAATTACACTTAAGGGGTCTGTGATAATTAGGTATTTAGTTTTGGAATCGTGAGTGATCCATAGCAAGGCTTGATAAATGGCCCAAAGTTCTGCAGTAAAAAGCAACCACCACATTTGTTACAAACACTTTTATTAAAATCAGTAAGCTAAAAATAATTGGCCTTGCTAGCTAACCATAAGTGTCATCTAGCGATAGATCGTTTTATGTCCTGATAATTACACCCCGGATATACTATCACAACTTCATAACATTGATTCATTGCACCATTGCTACGGGCATCTTTTTGTATACATTCTGCTTCAGTACAGAAGAGCATTCCTCTTTTACTCTTTACTCTGGTTATTTACTATATAGTTTGTCCCTTTATTTTCTGACTGCGCACGCCTCTATTTGATTTATTGTACTAGGCCTATATAACTTTGTGATTTTATTATTATTATTATTATTATTGTAATGATTGTGAGAAAAAAAAGTATCATACCGTCTTGCTGTACACAGTCAGTCCCCAAAGCAAACAACCGATAAGTGCTAATGCAGCGATAGCTTACATTCCTGTATCCCAACGTTTCAGACTCTTCATACACTATGTGAAGTTGATATGTTTCTTGTCCCCAAATACATTAAGTGTTTCCCCCTGCGGGTCCGGGGTTGTAGAATTGGCCCGCCGTGCATCGCTACGTGTCGTAAAAGGCGACTAAGTAGAGGCAACCTGTTTACCGTGTGGGTTGCGACCCGTAACGGGAGGATGAAAGGATCCTGGTAGTTGCAACACACTACTTTGGCCTCTACTTCTCTTAAGGCGGGTGGTTGAGATTGCCCCGGTCTCGACAAATCGGCTGGTCACGCCGAGCCCTAGGAAGTCTTTATTAACTCTCTCACCTCCTTTTACTTTAGTCTTGTATTCTTTATTCTTGTATCTCGTTTGATACCACCGTTGCCCCTATATTCTATTCCTATATCTTTCCCTTTCTTAAATCTTAGAAGACTTCCTAGAAGGCGGTGGCTTAACGGGTCAATCAGGGGGTAATTTTACTGACCTTCGAAATTGGCGACTTCAGGGTCAACCAAAAGTAATTTTGCCAACTGAGTATCGTAACTGTGTATCCCTGGCACTTGAAAAGTGTCCCCTTGGTGGGTGGGGAGCACGGATGCTGAATTTTTCAAACTGCCATCATGGAGAATTCGAAAAAAAATAACACCGAAACGAACCAAAACTGTGTCATCAGAGTCGGACGATGAACCATGTAGTGTGGAATCCTTTTCTCGCTTCATGTTCATCCACTCGAAAGACGAAGCTAAACAACTTGCCATATTGTCACCATTTATAGTCGAAAAGACTATACTTGGATTAGTCGGCAAGCCGAAAAGTGTGAAGAAGTTAAGATCAGGTGACCTACTTGTAGAGTGTGAGCGCAAAGCTCAAACTGAAAATATACTGAAAATTAAGACCTTTCACGATATTCCAGTAACCTGCTCCGCCCACTCTACACTTAATACATCAAAAGGCATCATTCGTTGCCGTGACCTTGCTGCAGTCTGCGACAAAGACATCGTCGAGGGCATGAAAACTGAAGGTGTCACTGCAGTCCGTATAATTCGTATCAAACGAGACAACAATCTGCAGGACACCAACTCTATTATACTCACCTTTAATAAGCCCATATTACCTAAAGTGGTCAAGGTTGGCTTCTTACAAGTTAAGGTTGAGATATATATACCAAATCCCCTCCGATGTTACAAATGTCAAAAATACGGCCATCATGAAGACAGATGCTCTAGAAGCCAAATCTGTGGCCGGTGTGGCGACTCCTCCCACCGGGAATCAGAGTGCAAAGCCACTCCGCACTGCGTTAACTGCGGCAAAGAACATCATGCTAGTTCCAAGGAATGCGACACTTGGAGACAGGAGAAGGAAATCCAGAGGATTAAATACACTTCAAATATCCCTATCCAGAGGCCAGGAAGCTTGTTCAAGCTAGATCATTCCCCGGCCCATCCTTCTCATTGTAGTGAAGAGCAGCCAAAAAGCAACGAAAGATGCACAAACTCAAGCAAACCCGCCTGAACCCCATTCTGATTCGAACATCCCACACTATAGACCGCAGAAAAACTCGACATCGACGCAAACAACATTCAACATTACCTTACCACCAAAATCACTAAATAGCAAGAAAAAGCTTCAAACAAATAGGCGGAAAAAGGGTCTGATGACCCTATAAAAACACACAACAGGTTTGAAGACCTAGAGGACATGGATGCGGAGGAATCTGTTTCATGCCCTCAGGGTAACTCCAGATCCAACAACAAAAGATACACTCCCGTACTTCCTCCAGATAAATAACCAAATTATTTGCCACACGAAAGGTCTAATATACAATTGTAATGAAGAACACCATTTTACAGTGGAATTGTAGAGGACTTAAAGCCAACTACCATGATATTCTTCTGCTTTTAAATGAACATAATCCTGCAGTACTATGTCTTCAGGAAACATTTTTGAAAAATACAGACATCACACTTAAAAACTACTCCCTGTTTAACCACTACTCAGAATTTTGACAGGGCCTCAGGAGGAGTCTCTGTTGTTGTGAACAATAGAGCCCCTCATAATGTCATACCTATAAACACAAATGTACAAGCCATTGCTGTAAGCGTCGCTCTTCAGCGAGTGATTACATTTTGCTCTATTTACTTACCACCAAACACTAACCTAGTTCCAAACGAATTAGATACCCTTGTTCAACAACTTTCTGCACCATTTGTTTTACTCGGAGATTTTAATGCCCATAATATTTTATGGGGATCAAATCATATAAGTGACAGAGGTCACGAAATTGAAGACTTTATTTCTAGACACGATCTGTGTCTCTATAATACCAAAACACCTACATATCTACACCCAGGCACGGGTACATACACATGCATCGATTTGACAATTTGTTCTCCCTCGCTGCTTTTGGACTATGAATGGAAGGTCGCTGATGATCTTCACAGCAGCGATCCCTTCCCTATCTCCCTTGTAAATCTTAACTCTATAATTGATGAAGTAATTCCACAATGGAATTTAAAGAAGGCCGACTGGGTCAAGTTCGAAATACTCTGCAAAACTAGCCTGAATGAGGACACAGTTTTCAATGGCAACAACCCCATTCAGCTTTTTACATCTATTTTAATAGAAATTGCAGAAGACTCTATTCCCAAGTCCTCTACCAACTGTAAAAGAATCCTAAAACCTTGGGTCACTAAGGAATGTACGGAAGCCATTAGACTACGTCGAAAAGCATTAAACAAATTTAATAATCATCCGACGCCAGAAAACTTAAATATATATCGCATTGCCCGAGCCAAAGCTCGTCGCACAATCAGGGAAAGTAAAAGAGCATCATGGAAGAAATTTGTTTCTTCTTTAAACTAGAGTTCCTCTGTTCAGAAGGTTTGGGATACTGAACGCAAAATAAACGGAAAGAACAAACAAAACCCTCTCCGACACCTGCAACTAAACAATAAAAACTTTATTTCAAAACGTGACATTGCAAATACTCTTGCTGACAGTATCTCCAAAAATTCATCATCATCTAACTATACCGAAGCCTTCCAAAAACTTAAAGCTCAAAAATAAAATTCACGTTTACAATTCACATCCAACAACTCGGAAAGTTATAATCAGTTGTTCTCATTATCGGAGCTTATTGAGGCTTTAGATAAGGCCCATGATACATCCACTGTGCCTGATGAAATACATTGCCAGTTTTTGAAACACCTTCCAGAATCATCATTAACAACTCTTTTGAAACTCTTCAATGATTTATTGCTTATTGGTAATATACAAAAAAAACTGGAAAGAAGCAACTGTAATACCAGTTCCCAAACCCGGTAAAGATAGCGAAGACCCCAACAGCTACCGACCAATTGCACTGACAAGCTGTGTGTGCAAAACTATGGAACGAATGATCATTTCTCGACTTCTCTGGTACTTGGATTCTCGACTTCTCTGGTACTTGGAAGCTAACAATTTAATATCTCCTTTCTAAAGTGGCTTTCGATATGGACGGAGTACTAATGATCATCTAGTTAGACTAGAAACATTCATTCGTGATAAGTTTATCAAGAAAGAACATTTAGTAGCGGTTTTTTTTTATTTAGAAAAGGCCTATGACACAACATGGAAGTACGGGATACTAAAAGACATGCACGATCTGGGACTCAAAGGCCGTCTGCCCTCATTTATCTCCAATTTTCTCTCTGACAGAGAATTCAAAGTTAGAGTGGGCTCTACCCTCTCCGATACGCACCAGCAAGAGATGGGTGTACCCTAGGGCAGTATTTTATCTGTGACGTTATTTAACATCAAAATCAATAGTATCACCAAATGCTTAGCTCCAGGTGTTGATTGCTCATTATATGTTAACGATTTTTTAATTTGTTATCGATCAAAGCACATGCATACAATTGAGAGGCAACTCCAGCAAAATATCAATAAGATTCAAAGTTGGGCCAGTAATAACGGTTTCAAATTTTCAAAATCAAAAACAGTATGTATGCAATTCTGTCAGTTGCGAAGACATCATGATGATCCTAAACTCACGCTGGATGGAGCACTTATTCCAGTTGTTCAGGAAACAAAATTCTTGGGTATTCTATTTGACAGAAAGCTGACATTCATACCACACATTAAGAATTTGAAAGCTAAATGCTTCAAAGCCTTAAATTTGATTAAAGTAATAGCTCACACTGATTGGGGGACTGATAAAAAATGTTCTCCCTAATTTGTATAGAACATTTATCCATTCCATCTTAGACTATGAATACATTGTTTATGGTTCAGCTAGTAAGTCATAGTTGAAAATGCTTGACCCAATTCATCATCAGGGAATAAGACTTGCTCTAGGAGCATTTAAGACATCTCCGTAAGAAAGCCTTCTCGCGGAAGCGAATGAACCACCTTTATCGCATCGCAGAGAAATGATTTCTGCACAATATGCTCTTAAGTTACGATCCAACCCTCTGAACCCTGCTTTTTCGGCCGTTTTTCATCCAAATTACAAAGTTATATACGTAAATAAACCAAATGCTATACCTTCATTTGGTATTAGAATATCATCCTGCTTTGACCAAATCAAATGTAATCTATCTTCAATCCAGAAAACATTTGTCTCGAAAACACCACTTTGGCTCATTAAGCAACCCCAAGTGATTTTTACGTTACACGAACGGAAAAAATCTGAGACAAACCCTATCCTATTCTTGAACTCTTATCATGATCTTCTCAATGACTTTACACATTATGATAGATTTTATACTGATGGATCAAAGTTTGCTGATAAGGCTGTTCCAGCCTTCGTCAGTGGCAAACACATAACCAAAGAGCGTTTGCCAAATGATGCATCCATATTTTCAGCGGAAATCAGAGCAATAGACCTTGCTCTGACATTTATCGAATCTAAACACATTCTAAATAGTATTATCTTCTGTGACTCATTATCAGTGCTTCAGGCGCTACACAATATCAAACTAGATAATCCACTATTGGTGAATGTTCTGGTCAAAAACTCTGAGCTTAGTGCCTTATGCAATATAGTATACTGTTGGCTACCTAGCCATATTGGTATTAGAGGTAACGAAGAAGCAGACCGGGCTGCTAAGATGGCCCTATCTTTAGAACCATCGGATTTTAAATTACCATATTCTGATTGTAAACCTTGTATCAAAAAGTATCTACGTCAAACGTTGCAGGTATCATGGGATGATGCAATAAATAACAAACTTCATGCCATCAAACCAATCTTGGGAGAATGGACTCCTTCCTACAGAACTATTCGTAGGGAGGAGGTTGTCATTGCAAGAATCAGAATCGGTCATACATACATTACCCACTCACACATACTAAAAGGTGAAGATACTACAGAGTGCGTTCATTTCAATGTACCATTTACTGTTAAACACTTTATGACCACGTGTTCCGACCTGCAACCTACGCGTGATAAATACTATAAAGTACACGACATGCAGGAACTTTTTGATACTATTCAAATCACTAGCATTTTAGATTTCCTAAATGAAGTAAATCTTTATTTTAAACTGTAACTTGTATGACCTTACCCAAACTAATTTTTAACTAATGCAAATACTAAATATTAATTACATCTTTTCATCAAGATACATCATTTACATTTCCCGTTGATCGGGAACCAACATCTTTAACTGTTACCAACATGTACCATTTTATATTTCACTACTACGGATTTTTTACTATATCGCTGGTCGATATTGAACCTTTTTTTTACAGACATGACATACTGTATGGCGCTAAATAATCTAAACGTGCTGGTGCGCCGTTAAAATTAAATCAATCAATCAATCATTAAGTGTTGTTGTTATAGGGTTTAGCGCCATTTTTCAGCACAATATAGCACATTAAGACCAATTCACATTAGTACTGTTTCTTCACAATTTAAGTGTGTGTGAGAGAGAGAGAGAGAGAGATTTGGATTTTTAGCTTTAACAATTTTTTTTCGGTCGTATTGTTACGATGTTTGCAGTGTGACAGTTTATAGTGATGTCTAGCACTGGTGCATCATGCGGCAGATATGTAACATGTAACACTTAGTCACATTATCCTGACACCGGGCCAACCATTCCTAACACTACCCTCCTAATGCTGAGCACCAAGTGAGGCAGCTGTTAGTACCATTTTTATAAGTTTTTGGCATGACTCGGCAGGGGATTGAACCCACGACCTCCCATATCCGAGGCGAACACTCTAACCACTACACCACCAAAGCGGTATTTACGTATGTATGTATGTATGTATGTATGTACATTTTAAATAATTTATGTTTTAGACAATAAGGTAAAATATTAAATAGGACTTAGTTTTAAATATATTCCAAAACTTAATCCTGTAATATAAAAATATAAGTCCTATCACTAAAAAGTTCTAAATAAAACCAAGTTCGAATCTCTATGACGTCGTATATAATCTGCCTTTTGTTGATGTGTCACCAGTTCCTTGTTAATTTTATGAATCATCAATAATTTTCGGCTATAGGAATCCAAATAATTTCCACTGAATGTCTTTATCCAAGAATCTTTTTGAATACACGTATTCTCCAAGTTGAATATATTATTTTAAACATTAAAATCAAATCAAATTAACTGAATTTTCTATAAATAAACGGTAAAATGTTTTAGGACAGAAATTTTAAATAAAAATGACGTTGGAATTTTCTCTTAATTTCATCAAAACTATATTTTATTGGATTTAATTCTCATTAAATTATGTTGTGGAGTAGTTTCATTAAAATATGTGCAAGATTACTATTTATTAAAGCTATGTTCTGTTTTGATAAAGATTGCTGACTCAGTGAATAACCCCTTACAACAAATGCAAATCTTTGTAGTAATGGCCTATTGTTTGAATCTCCTTTCACTGAAGAGTATTTTGTTGCAGAGGATGACTGACGCAGAGCGCCTCGATTTGAGTGTGAGTTCTTAGAGCGTCTGACACTTTCGCTTGCGGAAGTACGGTATACCGTGTCAAGTTATAAACAGGCTGACATAGTAGACAGTTTTTATTGAAGAGCCTGACTCGAGTCGTATGGGGTAAGGATAAACAGGATCTCTCCAGTTTGGACCACGCAGTACAGGCATGATGATAACATAGCACGCTCATATCCAAGTCCTTATTAAAACTGGATGGTTACGGGCATATTGAACCAGTATAAATAAGCGCCAAGTTGCTGGCACCTTAAACTTGCGGTTCCAAGCTGGAAGAGATTCATTTCTGTATTTTATTACCGGTAAGAATCGTTTATGTTTATAAATTTCTTAAAGAATAAGTACTTTTGAAAGATAACGAATTTAGTTGTAACCTTCCTAGTTGCAATTTTCTTGTAAGTTTTCATTTTGTTTTAATATTATAACATAAGAGAATGTTTAATTGTTTTTAAGAATTTATATTCATTTGAATTTGTATTTATATTATGGTAAAAAATTTAATTTCCCACCGACTTCATGTTTACATTTAAATTGGGAATATAAATATTCTTGAAGGAATAAAGAATAATGTTTAGTAATCTATTCCAAATCAGTTTTTTTTTAAATCCTAAATTAAGTAAAATGTATTTTTTTCAAAACGATTGTTGCATTAATTGCAACTATTTTATACTCTTTGTATAGCCTATCTTGTGCTGAAAAATGGCGTTAAGCCCTATATCAATAACAACAACAACTTTGATTTATTCCAGATCTAATTATCTATACTATGTTTTAAAATGCAGACACTACACAAATATATGGAGTTGAGTAAAATATATTTCTTCAAAACGATTGTTGCATTAATCGCAAATATTTTATACACTTTGTATAGCCTACAATTTTGTGCTGAAAATGGCGTTAAACCCTATAACAACAACTTTGATTTAGTCCAGATCTAATTATCTACATTATATTTTTAAATGCAGACAATACACAAATATATAGAGTTAATAGGCACGAAGGAAAAGTATGACATGCATTTTATGCATTTTTTTAATATAAATGCTTTATAAAGTGTATCTTTAGCATTTATCATTATATATATATATATATATATATATATATATATATATATATATATATATATATATATATATATATATGTGTGTGTGTGTGTGTGTGTGTGTGTGTGTGTGTGTCAATTATATAAATAAAATAATTATGCGGTCCAGGCTGGAGGAGATTCATCTCTGTATTATTTTACAGACCGCCTGTATCTTCGCATTGCATAGTGTTCCCAAAAGATGCAGCCGTATTTACACCTTTATGCCGTATACCTTTTTAAGAGTGGTGCCGAACGTTCTCTCTCTCTCTCTCTCTCTCTCTCTCTCTCTCTCTCTCTATATATATATATATATATATATATCTATATATATATATATATATATATGTATATATATATGTATATATATATGTATATATATATATGTATATATATATATATATATATATATATATATATATATATATATATATATATATATATATATATATATATACAGAGAGAGAGAGAGATGTGGGCTGAGGCAGTTCTTAAGACATTAGCAATCTCTTCGCATAGCAGAAAAGATTATAAGATAAACATTCTTTATCATAAGTGGTTGGACAATAATCATAAATAAAATTTTTTACGAAGAACATTTTCTTAAAACATTAAATAAATAAAGTTCATTATAATAAGTTCAATGAAAAAATATAAAGGAATTTCAAAGTAGCAAAAGTAATTAAATTACATATACGTAACAGTATCATTTTTTTATGTCTATCACTTAGTTTACATGTAAAATGACATCATGGATGATTGTACAGTTCATTTATTCTTTTGTACACTTTTATATGTGCATAAATCACCGTGTTGATAGCTCTGGTGGCTTTGTGGTCAGAGCGTTCGCCTCGGGTGCAGGAGGTTGCGGGTTCGAACCCAGCCGAGTCATAACAAAGTCAGAACAAATGGTACTAGAAACTGCCTCGCTAGACGATAAGCATCAAGAGGTTAGTGCTACGGTGGGTCTTCCCGTGACTGGGTGGACATCGTGCTACATGTCTGCGGCATGGTGTCCCAGTGTTTGACATCACCATAAATTGTCGCGCTGCAGGCATCGTAGCGATAAGAAGGTAATAATTGTTAAGCTTAACAATGTTAAAATTCCAGATTATACACACACAGAGCCTTTCATCAGCCGCTGTTACATATAGGATCGTATAATTATAACAAATATAAAAGAGACTAGAGATTTAAGGCATGCATTAATAATATATTGGATACATTACCTCTCTTCACAAAGCTACATATGCTTTTTCAGAAATCTGATTCAGATTCAGACACGGGAAAATCCTATCACCAGACCTACATTTCTGAACAATTGAAATCATCTAAGGACAGAAACAAAACTAGAATCACTTACAATGGTGTTGAACTCAAGTTACACAGGAGCACATTGAAAAAAGTTTTAGATGATGTCTAACCTTCGCCACGAGTTTGTGACAAATTTGCAGGTGAAGATGACTGCAAGATTTCCAAAGAGCAGCACACAGGTGACAGCATCAAAACGAGGTTCTTGGTTTACGTAACCTCACATTCCTATCTTCTGAAGAACAGGAAATGTATGGTTGTGACTAGATAAAAATTATGTTATTTTTGTCAGGAGAAGAAATCAAAACAAGACATCAGTCCCCCTTTGTGTTACCCAAACCATGTTTTGACAGAGTGGTCCTTTGCTAAGACTGTTATTAAAATAGAAATCTGCCATGATTTCAACTGAAGGATTCATCCGAGAGATTTCAATTTTAACAAGGCATTGGTAGAGTGGAGGATGAGAAAAAACAGGATGCTTTTTAGGAAATGGTGATCATATTTGCAGAATAATGCAATCACAATTACATTCAGTCCGGATGCATATGTATATGTTTCAGTGTAAGAATTAACTGTTATATAAACTGTTTACATACATTTCCTAGTTCATTTTCAGCTTTGAAAGTTTCCTTAAAAATAAAATATGCGCTCTTCTGATCTTTCTTAGTATGAATCTGTAACCAATCAGAACTGAGCATGTGACACTGTTTTTTTTAAGATGGACAGAGGAGTGAATATTTGCAGTATATGGTTTGATTCTTTAATGGTTAGTGTGTAAATAGAATATTGCTTTTACGATACTAATTTTTCGAATTTTGAAGAATCTGAATAATCTGTTTCACAAACACTTAGCAATGTTCTACTGCGTGGCTAGAAGGGAAGATAGAGAGAAAAAGGGAGGAATTCGGACTCTCAAAGACAAGGTATCATGCGTAATGGTGTCGATACAGCTACATCTTTAGGGTAAACTCTGGCAGCAAGAGGTAGCGGAGATCGCTGTAAATACGAACAGACAAACTTACCTGACTGGGGCTTAATCGACTTTTATTGATATATGTGAAACTATGTTCTAAAGTTACACTTATTCATGCAATACATATTACAATACATTTTGAATAATTTCTCTGTGATCTACTACTTCATATGCTTGTAAAATTCTAAGCATTTTAGAATGCGATACAAGTGATTAAAATATTGCTTGAATTCAAAAAGCCTAAAATTCAATAGTTACGACTGATGTTATAATGATTTCAAGGAATATGTTTTGTTTCATATAAATTAGAATAATAACCTGCAAACGATCACTGGACATTATACTGTATTATCTAAAGAATACTCTGAAGCTAGCGAATTCATACAAATGAACACAGAAATAATAAAATATTTCATTACATTATAGTAGTACATAAAAAGAGAACTCACAAAAATATTGCGACTACAAGTTACTACAAAAATCTTTAAAGTAAGTAATAGGAAATTCTTATCTGTAAATACGAACAAACTTTTCTGACTGGGGCTTAATCGACTGAAGTTTTCAGATAGGCTCGGTCTTTATATATCCCAAAATGACGTGGAATAACTACGTGCCCCAAACAGAATGACTGTTCTGAGTTAATTATTGTAAAGATTCCGAAATGGCGTGGAATAACTACGTGTCCCAATCAAAATGCCTGTTTCGAGTCAATTATTGTAAAGAGGATATCGCTTTTGTTCAACTCTTAACATGGATTATGGCCAATCATTTTTTTTTTGTTCCACTCGTGACATGGATTACCACTCGTAACATGGAGTAATAGTTGAAAAAAAAAAAACGAGACCTGATTTGTTCGGCTGATTTTCAGTAAAAAGAAAGAAAGGAAATCGTTTATTGTCATGAATTACAAGTAAGTCGGTTATTATGACATCCAAACTATGAAATTGAACAAGATTATTTAATTTTGTAGCTAATCTCAATTTGTAAGGAACAATGATTCGTTCAGTTGAAAAGAAGCGAGTAAATCGTTTATTGTTATGAATTATGAACCAGGCTATTTAGGGTTACATTTGTTAAAAGGCGGCTTCTAAGGTAAGTCGGTTTTTATGTCATTCAAGCCATTGAATTAAACCAAGCTATTCAATTTGTAACTAATCTTAATTTGTAAGGACCAACATAGTCCTATGTACTTTTTTGTTTCTCTGCTCAAATTTGATATCCTAATATTGCTATTAGAAAACATTGTTTTCAGTTTAAAGTGTTATACTACAATATACAGAAGACATGACAATTTCTTAATATACTATTACACTTGCTATTGCTCTTTTTGAATACATTGAAATGGGCGATCGTTTGATTATTTTTATGCAGGGGGCAAACTGTTTTTGCAGTGGAGGAGTCAGAATTTATTAGGGGGTGGGGGTGAATCATTCACGGCCGGGATAGTTAGTGTAAGACGCAGTCTAAAACTAAAACTAATATTTATTAAGCGTTTTGAACAGAATCTTGTGACCTATTATGAGCTTCATTTGCCTGATTAAACTCTCTCTCTCTCTCAATCAATCAATCAATCAATCAGTCAATCAATCAATCAACATACATAAACACTGCAAAAATGTTAAGTGGTAACCATCAAATTAAGAATTCATCTATGAGTGTACATCATGTAATTCGTATACAATATTAATGTTTAATACCACTGTGGCACAAAAACAACCACTGCATGATTTAGAATTGGTCATATTCATGTTATCCACTCCTACCGATTTAAGTGTGATGACCTACCTTTGTGCATTTCTTGCAATGACCCCTAAACTACGAAGCATTTTATGATAGATTGTTTCCATCTCCAACCTACACGCAATCGTTACTAGTGTTTAGCACATGCAGGACCTTTTGATACGGTAAATGTTTTGTATTTAAATTGCTTGACGAAAACAAACATTTATTTAAAAACATGATGGTGTGCAATCCCATTTCATTATAGTATTTAAGCAATATTCGTACTGTCAATCACCCTAATTTTTTTATTATTGATTAGCCTTTACAAAGAACATTTAAATTCACCTCTCGTAGAGAACCCACATATTTTCACCATATCGTTGTGTTTCTATACGTAGCTCTTTCATTTTAAACTCTGGATTCTGGTCTGTTTAGATCACTTTACACGGTCTTGCATTTGCCTAATACAGAGCGCACATATATGGATTCCCAATTGTAGCTTTATTCCAAGCTGTAGTCTAATAGACCAAAGTTGCATCATTTTATATATTATTCTTGAAATATAAATACAACATTTTGTGTTGTTACACGTTCAGAGTTTAAGCTCAGTATTAAACAAAATAATTTCTATAAACAAAGACCTTGGGAGTAAACGTTCGTATACCTACCTATACGGTTATATGACAATTTGAAAAACTCCAGTTTTTCGGACCTTTTTAAATTCTGACAACGAATGACATTTTTTAAACTATATTCGGCAACAGTAAAGATTACACACTATACTATGGTGTTACATACATCTAATTTACATCGTAGGCTTGTCATTTTGGTCGTAGATGTGGGAAGAATTTTTGTATATCTGACTTGTGACATATTTTCCCGATATTTAGTGAGTTCACAACCAACTTTGTTATGAGCTTAGAAGGTTCTTGAAGCAAACATGTTTACAATTTGCTGAATTCTTCCATTAGAAATTTGGGTTATCCAGAGCAATTGATTGCTTCGTAGGTCAAGAGGCTATTCATATCTAAACAGAATTATTAATTCCTGCTTAATATCAGTCTTTGGGGATCTGTGATCCGAGTTTATAGTTATGTTCAGATATATAGTTTGAGATGAATAGTATAATGATTCATTGGAATTGCAGAGTGCTCATTGACGTTTTGGACTAAATCTATTCTGAGATCACTGAGAACCCATTTAACGAATTCGGTATTATATGATTCTGTTACATCGAGACATTCATGATTCTTGGTACATCAGGACATTCAAGATTATTGGAATTGATTCGGAACATTATATACTTTTGGATTTTTTGGGATAGAACATTTAGGAATATTTTGTGATTTTGATTCACAATACTGTTTGTATCTTTTAAATTGTCACCTTGTACTATAGGGAAATAAATTCTTGAACTTTATTGTTTTTGTGGGGGAAAGGGTAAGGGAATTTGCTCTTTTTTATTATTTTACATTTGGTTGGTTTCACTACCTTTCTGGTGCATATTTCAAGACCTAGTCTCGTAACAATAGCATCACCAGATTATATGCTTTCTCTAGATATAATCACAGACGATATCGAAGTCTGTATTATCTGACATAATAAGTGATCAGGTATTATTATTATTATTATTATTATTATTATTATTATTATTATTATTATTATTGTTGTTGTTGTTGTATTTAATTGTAATATGTGCCTTCTGCCCAACTTAAATGCATCTATTAAAATATGGTACAACCACAAAGAACCACAAAGATAATGATTATATGATTACGGTATTGATAATAATTAATAGCAATATTTCGTAGTATATTAATATCATTATTGATTCTCTGGATAAAGTTGTAAAACGTAATATTATCTGCATTATAATGAAGGTACACAGGCTTTCCCCAAATTATCATACATTGGACATTTAACAGCAAAGCGAAACTAGTCTTCAATATATACATAAAAAGGGCACAACAGGGGAGATTTTTTCAATGCTACCTATATTTGCTATTGTTAAAAGCTTCCGTTTCTGAGCATGCATATGAAGCTAACGCTGTACGAAGATTCAAATAATCTATATAGTATTGACGACTCGGACTGTTTCTGATCTTATTCTAAAATTGTAGTATGACCATTGACTTTAACTCCATTTAGTTCTTGCTGAAAAATATCTTTAAAACGTCTTTTGAATATAATGTAAGTGTTTCTCAGCATCCACCCCCTTTATTAACCCAAACTTCTCCCATTCCGAACTTTAATCATGCAACAGTCAGTGTTCTCCACAGGTCAATTGTAGATTAGACCGTTGATTGGGGAATCTATCACATTCATGTTTAATAATTTAAACCAGTAATTTAATAATTCATATATATATATATATATATATATATATATATATATATATATATATATATATATATATATATATATATATATATATATATACATATATATATATATATATATATATATATATATATATATATATATATATATATATATATATATATATATATATATATATATATATATATTTCTCTAACCTGTATGATAGAATTGTTTGTATTAAACTATTATCTCTGCCCACTAATATCAAGATTCTACTACAGAATCCAGGGATAGCACAGTCTGTTCTGTCTGGTATATATTTATAATTCTTTGTAAAACAAAAATCCTATATACCTTGATTTCTTTCATAGGAATCTGGAACGACTGTGTGTATATATGAGAATTAATTACTAGGTCGTCATGCGAGTGTGTCTGCTACGCACGAGCTTATATAACAACGATTCAGTGCCATCATTTTTTGGTGATGCGTGCTTAGTCGTGACGGTATATGGGTTGGTGCGTGCAGGCAAGGCGATGGGTGCCATTTACTCGCGGACCTGGGTTCGAAACTCGGTAGAGTACGAATTTAATTTCTCTAACCTGTATGATAGAATTGTTTGTATTAAACTATATATATATATATTACAATTTGCATTGGCATTCTGTCCATCTCATTATAAAGAAAAGCGTTTTGTGTTTATCTTATATTACTAATAATATATTTGCAAAATGATGTATGAACAGATTCAAAATCAGTTGCTTTTGGGATACCCCCGACTCCCGACCTAAAATTCATAATTGGTGATATATTACTGCAAAATATTTGGAATAAGACTTTGGGAGACTGTTTACCAAACCGATTACGTCTAGTCTTAAAACTATAAAATGACATCGTTTGTGCTGATAGCATTTTTGACACATAGACCATAACTTTTTTAGAAGAGAATACGCAGCCAAGATATCTATAATAAGAAAATGTCCCCATGACTCAATCACTACAATACCAACTTTATTATACTCTTAAATATCCCTTTCTCGAAAATCTACAGGTTTATTATTTCGAGGTTTATCTTTAATTTCTAGCTGTTGCAGTATTATGTTAGTTTATTTAGAATTCTTTGAGGTTGACGAGCAGCTTCGGCAAAGACAACCAAGTTATCTGCATACAACGATGCAAATAAATTAACAAAATTCTAGTGTTGCACCGTTATTCTAGTCGGAATTGTGTCTTTATATCGTTTAGGAATAATGAAAATAAAGTAGGTGATAATCACAACCTAGCGTTACCCCAGCCGGTCAGCTATTTATATCAAACCATTTGACATCTTTACAGAAGCTTTGACATTTGCTTATACGGATTTTAGTGTCGTAAGCATCTAAATACTAACATTTGTATTTACTATTTGATGATAAAGCAAACTCCTTTTTTATAATCAACAAAAAGGGCATAAACTGCTATATGTTATAATGCCTCAGCCGTATTGATGTATGACAATGATATGATCCAGAATGTCTTTAAATGAATTCACAATAATCCAAAAATAGTTATCGTTTTCTAAAGTCAATGAGCACTTTATAATTGCAGTTATGTTTAGTACAGCAATAATTAATTCTGTTTATGTCAACTTTTTATATAAAACTTAAGACACAATATGAAAGCCGGGATGAGGGTCATGATTTCATTTTCAGAATATTCTAAGTTGTAATCAGGTTCAAAAGGTAACGTAAACATGTTTAAAAAATGATATCTTAAATTTCAACCCACGGTTATAAAGCTATGCAATGCTATTTACAAAATGACCCTTACAATATATTATCATGAACAAAAATTAAACATAATGTATTTATATATATATATATATATATATATATATATATATATATATATATATATATATATATATATATATATCACACCTCTTTCGTGCAAAATATTTTTAATCCAGTAAACTTTTTTACAGTGATTTTGGTTATATGGGTGATGTAACATGTGGGTATCAAAGTCCAATAAGTAAATTTCCATCCAATTTTTCTTCTGTCGTCTTTGTCTCCGTCTGGTTCTCATTTTACTTCTTTCCATTTTTATTTCTTTCCCTTGTTAATTAATTGTTCTGTTTTCTTTTCTCTCGCTTGTGGTCCTTGCTATTGATTTTGTTGTTGTTCTTACAGTTCTTGTTCCAGTTTTGTTTTCAGTTGTTTTTGGTGCTGCAATTAATTTTCTTTGTTATTAGATTTTGTCTCTGTTGTTATTTTCCTTGAATTGTGTCGTTCCTATTTTCACTGCTTGTGCTTCTGCTTTTGGTGTTTGTTGTTTCTTTTCTTGTTTGGTGGTCCTGTGTTTTTGCTGCAGTTATTCCTATACTTGTTTTTGTTTCTGCGGTTCTTGTTGTTTTTGGTTCAGACGATTGTCGTTTTCGATACAAAAACCTCTTAATTTCCATCGTAGTTGGTCTTTGGACATCTGTGTGGTGTGTTTTCCGTGTTTCCACATCTGTTGCACTTTCTGTGGTAAATGCACCATTTGTACTATGATTTGGTTAAAAAGTCGTGTAGGAAAAATGCTGGCTTCATTTTCCTAATTTAATTATTTTAATTTCCAATATCCTTATCTAATTATTGATGAGAGTAAGGGGGATAGTGTCCATTCTTGCTTTCATCGCCTTTATTTTGAACTTACCTTCAAATTTCTCGACCGTTGCATGCAAAGGGATTTCTACTGGTTTATCTGACACGTGTAATTCCGCTGTTTTCGTTTTTATTTTTCTTAGTATTGGTAGAGGGTCTTTACCGAAAACTTTCTCCCCTCCAATTGTTATTTCTCCTAGTGGTAGTAGGGGCATGGTTCCCTTGGGTCGTAAATATATCCTTTAAAGCCTTTTTTTATGTAGTTATTCTGTCAAGCTGATAAAGTCCTTATACTTTAGTTGTAACACTGACATTATGGTTGCCATACTTGGTCTTTTGTTTCTAAGTGTATATCGGTCAAATCAATCTCTTGTGTGCCCTCCTTGTATGCATACTCAAAAAAGTCGCAATTATCTGTTTCTATCCGACTAGTTTTAAAACATTTCTCCAGTTCCTTCAAATCCTTGTTTGACACCATTTTTCCACTTGCAGCAAATGTTTCTCACTAAGATTGTTTCATTTGTTTACTGACCTATATATTCCTATAAATTTATTCTTGCTACCTATCTGCCTCCCTTCTTTTAATATGTACACTTGTTAATATTCATGCATGTTTCTTGATATTCATTTCTATGTGTTTTAGTGTCTAACACTTTGCCTTTGTCACCAGACATGTGGGTCCGGATCGTGTCGAGTTCGTTTTTGCTTTTAGATTTATTTCTGATAAATGCGATCTTTAGGGATCCAGTTCAACTGGAATAATATGTATTTTCCCTACCCTCTCACTGTCTTTCTGTAAACATTTATGTACGAATTTATCAAGATCTAGCCACTCGATATGCTGAAAGTATGTCGCAGGTAAACAGGCGTAGCTATGATATTTTGCGCCCGGGGACAAACTGTAAAATTGGCGCCCCAGCCCCTCCCCGTTTAATCACATTTTTCTATTTTACTTATGATAATGTAACGTCGTAAGCTTCATTTTGGCGCCCTGTACCTTGGCGCCCGGGGACATATGTACCCCCATGCCCCACCCTAGCTACGCCTCTGCAGGTAAATAAGTCAGCGATATCACTAATATTGTATCAAATATGATTTCATTAACAATGGATTAAAGAAAAATGGGTTTATAATTGTATACCTCGGTTTGAAAATTAATGTGTTAGATAAGTTATCAATAAATTGTGCAGCAATCAGAATACTTTGTTTTGTATATTGTGTACTTTGGTCTAGATATACATCGGCAGCTGAATGAACAACACGTAGTCCTAGGTATATAAACTGAAAATACATGCAAATATTTTGTAATTTGACCCACCACATTATAGAGATTGCACCTATTTATCAACATTAATTTGAGAAACATGGGCGACTCCTCTAAAGGTATGTACTGATTCAATAACAAGATTTTATTGTTAATTGCTGCTGGACAGGGAAAAAGTTGTCGTTGTAAAGAAAATAATAAAGTTTAGATGTAAGAAAACGAGCAGAGACCATAAATCGGTCGACTAAGACTGACTGAACAGAATTTTATCTGATTAATTTTTACATAAAAAGACCCGTTCGTTCAATTATTTGTACCTGTCTCTGCAAGAGTCGAAGGATATTTTTATGCATCTGATGTATTGCCAAAAGTTGTGGAACAGTACCAAACCACTAGTCCGCACACCGGAAAACGAACTGCCTATCTGTGTGAAAACTCTTGGAGTAATATTGACTCAAAACAAGATTTATGAGTCGTATATCTAAAAGCTGTAAGAACGCAGCAAGACGATTAAATGTCTTTCATTACTTCAACTGCTATGCTATTCATAAAAACTAAGCCATTGATTTTCATTAGCTTTATTAAGTCAAGTTATAGTATTTGCATACTTATTTGACATTTCTATAGCAACCACAAACTATTTGAACAAAATGGACTAATTATTGCATGGGGCACTAAAATTGTTTAGCTGATATTAATAACTCTTATTACATGGCAACCGAAGAATATCAAAAAGAAAACGCATAATCTTTTAAATAATTAGGTCAGATTGAACTCCAACTATAATTTCTGAGACCAAAACTTTCTGCAATACCAATGTTAATGACCACAATTTAAGCTTTCTTGTAAACTCGAAGTCAGCTAAGTATGGCACAGGTGGATCAAATAGTAAAGATCATCCTCTGATTTCATTGAATTCAGTATGATCAGGGATTCAGTAAATGTTTTTGCGTCTATTTTATTTATTTTATTTAAATTGTTTTAATTTTATTTTTAAATTTCAGCAGGTCCATTTTTTTGTATCTAGCGTCTAAATGTTCATATATTGGCATTCTCTCTCTCTCTCTCTCTCTCTCTCTCTCTCTCTCTCTCTCTCTCTCTCTCTCTCTCTCTCTCTCTCTCTCTCACACACACACACACACACACACACACACACACACACACACAACGTCGTCCTGTATGTAATGAAATTTGCCTTTTAGACAGTTATCATTGCAGTCATTGAAGGCTTTAATGTTTGATGTGCTGGTAAAACACCCCGTCTAGTGACATTACAAAAAAAAATCTTGTATCATACAGCCTTATCAATTGCCGTACCTTGGTTAACAAACATATTGAGGACAAAGCCTTACTCGCTTCATAAGAAGACATTATGAACTTTTGGAATGCAAGTGCTGAGCAATATTTTCTGCGTCAATTAAACTATATACAGTATCTAGATACGAGCGTTCTACTGATATTTAATTGTAGCTCAACTCGGTTTATCTACAACAGTCACGTGTACGGACATTCGGAACGATGTCCGGATGGCAAATTTAGAGATACTTAGAGTAGACAGGGATCATGGTTTACTCAGATTCAGGTTAGTTAGGAATATACAAGATTATATCACTTCAAATCACATCTGTGACATTATAAGTTGCCAGATTGTTTAACCCGAAATCAGTTCTGTCATTATAACTGCCAGATTAGATTAGCCGAAATCACTTATGTGTCCTTTTATTGCTCAGGATTATTTCACTTGAAATCACTTATGCATTACTATAATCCGCCGGATGATTCCACTTAAAATTTATTATGTGACATTGTTTATTTTTGAGAACTGACTTATTTCTTCTAGCTTGTCTTCAAGACCATCACATGCTTTCCGCTCACGAATTTTCTTGTTTGACCCCGGTAATAAATTAGTTGTTAAAAGAAACAAACTTATGATAGACTGGTTCTTGTAACTTTTTTTTTTTTGCACTCCATACTGAAATATTCATACTAACAGGAACCAGGCTACACCCCCCCCCCTTATTTATCCAAACAAACAATGCCAGACTGAGAATCGAATCGTCTATTCTGAGATACTTCAGCAGGTGCAGTAGCAGACATTCTCAGGTATGAAACAAAGATACGCCACAAACAATTTCTAGATCTCACAGTGTAATCCATAGCTGCTAGCCTATGAAGAATAATGAAAGTTGTATTGATTGAGCTATATGGATATGGCATTCTCTTTTTGTGAGGACTTGTACATATCGCTTTCGCAGGATACATGTAGGTACTAACCTCTCAATTTCAGTACATTATAGATACGATGTCGTAGCCTCAACTTATTTTGTTGTGGTTGAGTCCACAAAAGGACTAAGGTACTAATATTAGTACTAAGTACATTAGTCAGTAAAAAGTCAATTTGACGGATGACAACGACGTCGGGAAAATATTGCGCCTGCGTTCAATGAAAAAAGAAGCATATGTACTGTTACAAATTAATTTCCTTATACTTATGGTGGATATCGAATATGAAAACTAAAATACGGGTTACTATATAGAAACACCGAAAAACCCTGAAAAATCGAAATACACCTGTTTTGACCATAATATTCCTTAAAATAAATGTGATGCGATTTTCATGTGTTTTAAATATGATTCCAAAAACAACAAAATACAATTTTATTTAAATGATTTTTATAGGAAGTATTTACATTTTTGTATTTATTTTTCCATTTGTATAATGAAGTTTCTAGGTCGTACATAATTTGACAGTTTTTCTTCTTTTTGTGTTGTCTGTTATGGCTTTATTTACTTTTTAAAACATTTGTATATGATATTTCCACTGAAAATATGAACATACATATTCTGGATTCTCATTTTAAGCTCTGACCACTTCACAATCTATCGTACCTATCAAATTGAGTAAAATAAATTTTGACAAAGCTACATCATTACATAAATTCTGTTAGAAAAAAAGTAAATAATTTATATCAAAATTGCTTAAAGTTTGTTTTGCTTATTATTATTATTATTATTATTATTATTATTATTATTATTATTATTATTAAAATAATTACAAATTATAATATTGTTGTGTGTATCAATATATACACATAAACATGTAAATACTTGTGTGATTTGGTGTATTGCACTATTTTTGGCATATTTTGGTGTTTCTAGTAATGGCAAAAATAAAATCAAGCTGTTTTTCAAAAGAGATGAATCCATGAGTGACAAAAATAAAATTTACATGGTTTCTGTATGCTAATTGGCCTAGTTTCCAGAGATTTAAGGAGCAGGTGTATGCAAGTCTCAAATTGCAATTTTTAATATAGTTTTCTGAAAAACAAATTCCCACTTGATTGAATGAGAATGAATAGCCAATAACTCGAGATAGTAATAAACACACACACACACATCTTCAGTTTTAATTAGGACAAGGAATGAAAGTGTGTATATAAACTTATTTTAATAGTATATCCAAGGTTAAGTATTGCTATACTTTAGAAATGAAAAAAAAATATTTATACAGGGACCATAATAAGGGGACGAAAATGATCTAAGTCAGTTGTTACTCTGCAGACTCCTTCTCCAGCTCTACTCCATTTTCATGTTGGTACCTTCAATACAAAAAAAATATTGCATTGCTGGTTTGCGTTTTTTTTTTGCTTATTTTAAATTTTGATTATGTAAGGAAGAGTTTTTGCAGAGATGAATTGGAAACGTATAAAAGAATCCATCATTCTTTGTTATTATGTGTTATTTGGATTGAGTTTTTTAAACTTTGGAGGACATATTTCATCCAGGTATGATCTTTTCAGTGAAAAGACATGAAATAAGAAAAGAATAATGAGCATCATTATATATAATAATAATTAATAATAATTATTAATTAATAATAATAATAATAATAATAATAATTAATAATGAGCAGTATTTTCCTTGTGATAATGAGCATCATATATTAAATAACCAAAATTGATGATCATGATAAGTGACTAATGTCACTGACCTACACTAATGAGCTAAATATTTGATGGATGACTTTGGCACCAGTAATTTCTGTATGGTTGAAACCAAATAGAACAACAGGATTGACATTTTGTTTGCTTAAAACCAAATAAAACTCCTGAATTGAAATGTTGTATGGTTGAGACCAAATAAGACTCCTGAATTGAAATTTTATATGCTAAAAAGAGATTACTCAGCAATATAAAATATACATGGAGACCATAAAAAAATATATACACGGAAACCTAAGTGGGTGTAGAAAATGGGAAGCCAAAATATTATCTCCCCTGACTGTTGTATACATCTACCTACTTATGGGATTCTTGATATGCCATAGTTTGTGCACACATGAAATTTATTGCTCACAGTATAGTAATAAAAGAAACCATTAGAATCACCATAAAAGCTGTTCAACTGTAGTATTCTCTCACAATCTTGTTTCCCATTTTGTTTGAATCCCTTGAATATTTCTTGGCATTTCAAACCAAATAGAAACTCTTGATGTAAACTTGTAGACAATGCTCACTGTCCTTTTCTGGTTACTAGAACAGTCGATTTCAGTAATAACTTGTCTGTGTCTAATATTTGCAGTATCTAGTTTTAATATTTGTAAAACAAATTGAACAATCAAAAAAGAGAAAGTCTTGTATACATATGTTCAAAGAGAAGTAGCTACAAAATTTAATGAATTACATATTGAGATTATCAAAGATGTTGCTATAAATTAACAGTCATGCTGGTACAAATAGAGTATAACTATTACTAAAAAGACTCCCATTTAATTCAAAATGTCTACAAGTTGACAGTGTTTAGGACCATAATAAATGGAAGGATGTTTGAACTTAACTTAATATGTTCTTAATTTCTTCATCTCTAAAAACTATTTATAAACTCTCCAAATTCTTTTGAAGCAACCATATCTTCCAGGTGAGTCAAATATTTCCAGGAGTATTTCCATGGTTCATGCCCCAGAAAATAAAGGATATCTAAGATAAGACTGGATTGTGACAGGATGTAAAAGTCAATTATTTATGATGTCCCTTAATTATTAACATTTTTCATCTGATTTATATCTCACTTCAAAAATCTATTGACTGAAATAGAAGCACTTATAAATCATGATTACAATGTTTGCATAGAAAAAAACTATGTACTTTTAGTTTTGTTTTTCAAGTTTTTTGATAAAGTTTTAATATTAAAAAGATGTAATGAATTTTTTTTTTAAAATTAATGTTGCAGTATTTCATAACAGATTTGTATTCCATATATTAAAATATTTCAATTAAGAGTTTGAAAATACATAGTTTTCTGTCAGATTAATTTCTCCTAAAATGATATATGAAGTGCATGTTACCATCTCAAAAAATGAGATTTACAATGTATTGTGGTTTTTATGCAAACAATAATTCATAACCAGCATGTGAACAGTGCCTCTGACTGATCAGCTAAAGTGCTCTCTCCAGGACTACAAACTTGTCTCAGATATGGCACATTTTCATTTTGTTTTCTTTGCTTTGAATGGTAGTATTATTCCATTTGATAATCCAACCATAATCAGTTAATTCATTAATCCTGTCCTGATCATAAATAGTATGGACTATAATCCATCTTAACAACTTTAAGTACCATTGCAGAATATAAGCCAATCAAAATAATTTGTATCATTTAATGCTGACTGAGCTTTTAGAACCCAAGTCTTTAAAAAAAAATTGTCTACATCAGAGTTCTTTATTTTCTTAATCTTGTTTTTTTTAATTTATAATATTGTAATCTCAAGTGCTTTTTTTATCCATGGTATATCTGGCTTACGTTTGATTTTTTTTTTGTGGAATGTTTACCATACTTTGAAATATGACACTTCTAAAGATAATCCAGTTGTTTTCCACTAATTTTCACTACTTGCATCAAGGTAACCATGGGAGATTGTTTGACTTTTAATATGTTAATCATATTCTGATGATGATGAGTGACAGAGAAAGATTTTGTATATACAGTCTCAAATCTAAATCCAGAGTCTCTGTGTTGTAGTCCAAAGGCAACATTACCTCAGATTCTTCTGTTTATATGTATTCTACACAGCCACTTAGGTTATAATGGGAGGGATTGGAAGTGGTGTTGGGGGGCAGGGCTTCCCTACCCTCCAATCCACTATCATAGACTTATAGCCCATGTTGTCCTTCAGCCTTTTTGTTCTTACAAGAATGTTGTATATTTTTGTACTTAAGAATGAGCTGCAAATTATAACTACTAATTTATACCTTATTCATGTGTCTGAAATGATAATTAATATAATTACAAAATTATATGATGTATTATTAAAGTTATAGTAAAATTTAAAATTGTCATGGAATTTATTTATTTCTGGACTGCATTGCCTAAACAGTTTTGCTACATTTTAGTGTCTGGTAGCGTCATGTTCTCAGCAGCCTGTCACCAGTTTGTAAATTCAGTGGGAAAGAACACCCTGATACCAGTCCCAAGTTTGGATGAGCAGGACAATGTGAAGCCATTACAACTTGTGATCATGAAGAAGAAACGAAAATTCTTTTTCTTTACTAAGTACTCTTATCATCCAACAGAATTTCAGGTAGAAAGTATAACATACTTACAACACTCAAACCTTTGTATATTGATGCATGGAAGGGAAGCAATACAAATAATGACCACTTCTAAGAAAATTAATTAAGAAAATAAGTTTTTTCTTTTTTTTAACTATAGACTTTTTTGTTAGTTGACAGAAGGTTTTTTTGAAATCAAATATTTCTAGTCAGTTGGTGTTGGCATCAAAATTATTTTATTTCTGATGACTTTTGAGTCTGAAAGGTCATGATTCTGAAAGGTCCTGAGTCTAAAAGGTCTTGAGTCTGAAAGGTCATGAGTCTGAAAGGTCCTGAGTCTAAAAGGTCCTGAGTCTGAAAGGTCCTGAGTCTAAAAGGTCCTGAATCTAAAAGGACCATCTGGAAATGATTTTTAAGAGAAGGTGATCTGTATATATAGATAGGTGTGTAGTGATTACTGTATACACACGATCACTAGAGCTTATTCTGCATTCATAGATGGTATTTTTATCCCGATGGTCACTAAAACACATTTGACTATGTGTCAATGTTTAAACAAAATTTTTCTTCTTACTCTGCATTAATTTGAAAATAAAATTGTCATATCAAGACAAAATATTTACAACAATAGTCATTATTATTGTAATCTTCTTCAAGATTACAAAATCTATACCATAATAGTCAATATCCTCATTATTCTGTTCATTAGCAGTACAAAACCTCTACAGTAATACTTGTTACCATCATCATAATTTTCATTAACATTACAAAATTTATAGCATAATAGTCATTACCATCATCATAATTTTCAGCAATATTACCAAAACTACCATTATCACAATTTTTGGAAATTTCTGCTGGGTACCCATCATTTCTAATAGTTACCCTGGTACCTGATCAAAGGGAAATTGTACTAAATGTGAACCTGAACTGCTTTGCGGTAGGTTCACACATGCCAACTCCCAAGAGAGGTATAAACATAATTATTACTAATATATGTAATCTTAGCTTAAAAAGAGCAGTCCTTGTATTACATGCCATAATTACAGAAAACTGTATGAAAAACATATTTATTTATTGAACATACATTTATATTTGCTACTTACTGGATCTGCAGTTAAAATTTTTGTCACAAGTCAGCTAAATCCATATGTATTAGTAGTTTGTACAAGAGTATGGACACAAAACACTCTCTTTAACTAGTCTACATGTCTACAGTAATTTTCATGAATATTCATAAAGTCCACAAATGATGACTGTTGTAGTATCCTTGACCTGCCATGGTTTGTCCTTAATGACAATCCAGTGCAACATGTTTTTGAGTTTAACAAAATCCCTTCCTATAACATTTTTCAATCATATAACATCCATCAGTCACAACTATACACCTCTTTTTCTGATATCTGGCACCATTTATTTTCAGGTTAGACTGGTCCGCTTTGTATGTAGTATCAAAATAAAATGAATCCATGACAAGTGGTTTCTCATTCAACAATCTCATCTGGGTTTTTTTTTTTAACTGTTGCATGTAAAATCCAAGCAAAAATTACCATATTTATGCAGATCATGAAGTTTTATTAGATTTATTTTTCAGTGTTATTAAATAAGAACGAGTTCTTATATTTAAATATTTAAGTGAAAAATTATTTCATTCTGTACATTTGTCCATTTTGTTCATCTTTTCCTGACATGATATAAGAAGTGTATATTACCATAGTCAAGTTTTTTTGCTGCCTTTGCCGTGACAAAAATATCTGTCTTGGGTTTTCCCACCAATAAAAAAAGGACCAGTAAACAAAGGTGGACATTTGCTCTGACTTGAGCTTCTAATACTCACTCCATTGCCACAAACTTGAGGCATTAATTAAACTGGATATTTCTTTTGTGCTTTCTTTTATTTGAATTGTAGTACTTATTTAAAGTTTATTTCATTGAATATTTCTTAAACAGTACTTACTGCCATTGTCGAAAACAAGTATAGACCCAGTTATAGTCATCAGGATCTCAAAACAAGTGCGCTTAAATTGCAAGAAAAATGACTCACAATTCATGGACAGGCTGACCCTGTCCATAAAGTTAGGATGGTCTAACTTGAAATATCAGTGCTGATTTTTAAATAGGTCAAGTGAGAAAGGAGAAAAGTGTCCTCATATTATTCTACTGTACTTGTATAACAAGTAAATTGTGAGCAACATTACAAGCCCCTGTGATGATGAATAAATGTGCACAGGACATGAGCCTTGAACTGCAATCAATGTTCAGTGTTTTGATTTGAACTTGGAAAACTATTTTAATGGGTACCTGGTTTGTTCATTTTATTACACAGGTTATTATCAACAGGTGGGTACCAGAGTACCCGGATACCCATTGGCATCTTTAATCATATTAGACTTCATTAACATAACAAAAACTATCATTGCTATCATCACTTTTATACTGATGTCATCATTACCACCAACATTATCATCACCATCATTCACCACTGACATCACCTTGTTAATTTTGATAAAATTAATGAACTGTCAGTGCTTTAATATATATTGATGAATAAGTACACAAGCTACACTATTACTATTGTTTCATATTTTTCAGAATATGTATTTTATTCTAATTGACAATTGGTTAGATCACTTTTTCAAACTTGTACCATTCGTGTATCCCATTTGGTACATGGTCTTATCTACATACCCTTTCCCCAATGCTATGGTGATTTTTAGTGATTTATCCAAATATTCCTAATAGTATGAGTACCACACACTGGGTTAGACTGATTGTGGAACTAGGTTTAGTTTAAATATTTCTTGGTATTAGAAAATTACATGCTAACCAGCCAAAACCCTGGTTTAGTAATCAGTGACAGTCATTCACTATTGAATAAAACTGAATCAAACTTTATACTAAGTAACATGCACTGATTGGAATCACTTTGACTTTTGATGTGAGGAAGAGTGTGAGATTAAGAAGCCATTAGCTGTATTTTGTAGATGGGTCAGTAGAATGTCTTTAAGCAGTTCTGTAGTGACACATATATTTGACATATCGATCCGAGAAAGTTGATATTATCTTCAAGCTGCATACTCTCATCTTTTACCTGGCTGTACACACAAACACTGTGGGTTTCTTTTCTCCTTAACCAGATTAAAGAGAAACACAGGTGGTTGATGTATTTTATTAAGGATAGAAACTTATAGGCTCAGCAATCATGTTGACAGTATCATTGGGTGTTCAGATTGGTCAGTTTGGTAGCAGTGTATATCAGTCCATACTGCAATATAAGCATTTCTAGTATTTTTGTATTTTTGTTTTCTATTAAGCTGACAGAAGTATTACAAGATAGTTCCCCAATCTCTGTGGCAGTGGAGGAGGAAGTCCTAAGTTCTGACTACCAAAGGACAACCAAGCTTTCATTGAAAGGAAAGTTTGGCTTTGATTTGGTTCAAGACATCATGGATGTTGATCTAGAAACCTCAGATACTGTGACAATACAGGTCAAGTTTGGCAAAGTGGTCAAGACTGAGGTCGACAAATCGGTGCTAATGCAGGAACTCAGGAAGAGGTGATGTATCAGGATGGTTATATTAGACTGGTTTTCCTTTTGTCCATTATTTATGTGGATGTCAGCAGATAATGAACTTAAAAATAAATGTCATAACACTGAGCATGAAGAGAGCATAAACAGTGATTAGTATTTGTCTGCATTTGTGATAGGTAGTAAAAATGATTAGACTTCGGAGTGGGATGCATGAATGTAGTTGCATACATGCCAACCATTACACTTTTGGCGTAATCGTTATGCTTTTTTTCACTAAATTACGCCTTACACGTAAACACACTTGGATTACGCTTTTTTGTTATATCCCCCTTCCAAAAAATTAATAATTTGCTTTCTCATTTTTATTAACATTCCACTAATTCCACAAAACATATTCTAGAAAAGACTGCTCCTGAGTAACTATGACATAAAAGTACACTTGTCTGTGGACTATCAGTGACTTTCCTTATTGTTATATTCTATTTATAGTAACTGCCCTTTTCCCAAGATCTCTGTTTTTATTTATAACAGCTGTCTGGCTTAGGACATAACAGACTGGTTTTCTAATTTTTAATCTTTGCTTCTTTGCTCACATATTCTTTATTAAAAATAATGTGAGGTACAGAACCATTCTGTAGGAATTTGGCAGTAAAAAGTCTTCCTATTTATTCTAGTTGATGTGTATGTTACAGCAAAACTGGTTCTCAAATGATTTCACAGATGGATTAGAAAGAAAATAAAATGGAAAATATGAATCAGAGATAAATATATGAATAACACAATACAGTGCCATTCTAGGGTAGCTTCACATCCATTGCAGTCTGTGTGGAAAGGAACCTAATACTGGTCATAGTGTAAAAGAAAGACACCTTGAATTAGCTCATTTTGCTAATTCCAATATTAAGTAATATCTTTTTTTACAGCAGAACTAAATTGTGGAAATGAATTTTATAAATGCAGGGGCATTATTTACCGAGCTCTTAATAGAATACTGACTACAACTAGTGGACTAATACAGCTTTGGTCGTTTGTTCAAACAGATACTTCCTGATGCCAAAATTGCGGAAAATATGCATGTGATTTGTACATATGCGCATTGAATTTTATTATGTTATATGAGGATTACATTTTTTCTGCTCAGAGTATGCCTTTTGTCCATTTGGATTATGCTTTTCCCTCCCTAGGGGTTGGCATGTATGTAGTTGTGACCAGAACTGCCCCTGACAATTCTGGCAATAAAGTGTGGGTGTGCATGATGAATGATTTTGCAGGTGTTGGTGGTCTGTTGTTTTCTGTTTGATACCTAAAAAACCTTGATAAGGTAAGGAATTTATAATTCAGATAAGAATGGCAATTTTTAGTGCTTGGTTGTGTAAGCCAGATGACTAAGCAAACATGTTGTTTGGTTATTGTTTACTTTGTAATTAGTATTAGTGCTTGGTTGTGTAAGCCAGATGACTAAGCAAACATGTTGTTTGGTTATTGTTTACTTTATAATTAGTAACACTTGTGTACATGATGGATTGAAAAAAAACCCAGAAAGAAACAGTGGCTTTATTGATAGTTGAAGACTAATTAGATAACAATTATCAGCTTTTTGAGGATCTGTCATTTAGAAATAAAGAAAAAGTTGTGTTAATACAAATTTATTCAAGAATACAAAAGATCATGCCAAATAATTAAACTCCTGTTTATTTTGGCAGCAAAGTGTTTTTTTATTTTGACACTAAAGCTGTTGTTTATTTTGGTACCAAAGCTATTTAGTAATGAAGAAATTGGTGAAATTTTATTGAAAAAAGTCAGGAACCCCTCCATAACCAATATACAGATATGTTGCCAGAATCATGGAAAATTTGTCTGAATTTACAGACTTGGAGAACAGTGATTTCATACATGTAAAATGTACTTCACACAGTATGCAACTTTTATTTTACTGTTAACCTTTAAAGTACTTGTTGCAACATAATTAGTGCTGCTTGAAGAGGTCTCATTACACTTTTAACCACGTCTTTTATGTTGTCATAGCACTTCCCACCACATGTCTATTTTTATGTTGTCATAGCATTTCTCATCACATGTCTATTTCTATGTTGTCATAGCCTTTATCACCACATGTCTTTTTCTATGTTGTCTTAACACTTTTCACCACTTGTCTATTTCTATGTTGTCTTAGCACTTCTCACTACATATGTCTATTTCTATGTTGTCTTAACACTTCTCACCACATGTCTATTTCTATGTTGTCATAGAACTTCTCACCACATTTCTATTTTTATGTTGTCATAGCACTTCTCACTAAATATGACTATTTCTATGTTGGTAACTGTGTACACATCTGGGTACTTTTGCTTGACCTGAATGGATGTTAAACTAAATTTGATTCACACATTAGGCCCTGGAACAAGCATTCTGTTGTAGTTTTAACCTTGCATTCATCAAAGAAGTTTTACAAATGATTGTTTCAAATAGGGACTGCTTAGAAAACTGACTCCCAACTTGGTTCTGCAAACACTGGCTGATAAAGTATTGAAGTATATTTGATGATTAGAGCATTACTGGAAACAGTAGTGAGTTATTTTCAACCCTAAAGTGATCTTGAATATGTGTAAGGTGTGCCTGCTGGATGGACAAAAACAGACTGCCTGCTGGTCAGCCCATCAACATTCAGCAGTATTTCAAAATTAAATGTTGAGAGAAGATTGAATACCAGGCATAATTATAATGCAGGTAATTGAGAAAGAAAAACTGAATGCAGTTTTTGGTTGTTTTCTCAAACAGTTCAAATCTTGGTTATATACACTACCTATACTAGAGAGGTAAATTGGAAAAAAATTGGTAACAAATAAATGTGTATATGTGTGTTTCTGTGTATATATATATATATATATATATATATATATATATATATATATATATATATATATATATATATATATATATATATATATATATATATATATATATATATATATGTATGTATATATACACACACAGTAGTTCACTCTTGAACGGCTCCCCTGAACGGGCGGCCACCTGCTTCTTACTTATGGCCAGTAACTCATGGCACCAATGAGTTTGTGTTCAAAAGTACCCCTCAAGAATGGACACCCCTCACAAGCGCCACTTTTTATTTAAATGTGTCCAGAACCAATAATTAATTCAAATAGTAGTATCAGGTAAGAAATCAGATTACTCTACCATCGATACATGTTTCTCAATGTCAGGTTTCCATTACTGAACAAAGTGTTGATTAAAGTGCATGTAATATTATGATTAATGTTATATCATTTATAGAAGCCAGCATTTGCAGGAAATTGGCTCAACAATGTTATGATAGTGTTTGGGCTTCACACATCTGTTAAGTTCTTTTCTTTGACTATTACAATTGGACATAATTGTCAAGATCATGACATGGTCAGCATATGCTAAAATTAATTTTTGTGCATTAACACACAGAAAAGTTAATCTTGAACAAAACGTGGTACCTGACAAAGACCCAAAAATCACAAAACAGCACATTTATCGGATCGTTTACAAAGAAGGCATTTTGTCCACTCAACAAAAGTTTCATCTGCATAATTAAATTGCATAAAGTCAGCAACATCCAAATAAATCATTACCAAACATTAACATATCATCACGTAAATGAGACATTATTTTAGATGCAAGATGGTTATTCTACCTGACGACATTAGGTGGGATGTGGAGGGGAGAATTGCCAAACAATTTTATGTAAAAAACACCTTGTAGAAAACAACATTGTGTCATTAATATTATGAACAATGTAGACAGATTGCAAGGAAAGTGTAAACATACCAATACAACAAACCATATTACTGTAGGTTACTTGGTGCAAGTTCAGTTTTAATCTTTTTATCCAGCGCAATTTGTTTTTCTCTATCACTCCAGAATTTTGCTTATCTTATCCCTTACACATGAGATGAAAGAGGGGAACAGAAAAAGAAAGGATTCCAATGAAATTGTGTACCATTTTAATTTCATTTAGAAAACAGGGACTAATAATACTTTTTATATTCATGTCATCTATGAAATTCATCATTGATCTGTAGGTCTGCAGTTGAAAGAATGTTTATATATTTGTTTTATTGCACCACAGGCAGATCACAATTTGAGATGTCAGTAGTACATGTATTGGTATATCAATTTGCTTTATGCCAACATTTTAAAAGCCATGTTATTTATAATATACGTGGTATAAATATACTATTGATATATCAAAAAATGCACATATACATTCTTGCCCTTGCAATTTTATTCTGTAACTCGTTAATCATTATAATTTAATAAATTATATTAAAATATTTTGATTAGATCTTGTTGATTGCTATTTTGATTAGTTTCTATTCCACACTAATTCCATGCTCTGGTATGTAAATGGCTGAGTGTTTGTGTGAATGGCTGAGCTAACCATGTGTTTGTAGTGCTCTACTTTTTTCACTAAAACCATCTTTCCTGTTTAAATCATAAGTGTATCTTATATTGATTTAATCATTGTGAATAAAAATAGACACTCAAGAAAGAAAACAATTGACTTATCAATATGTGAAGGTTATTGTAAATAGCAACAAAAGGCACAAAACTACATTTTGTAGCAGACAACACTCGGAAGGGATGTGAGGAGTTTATTCACTTGGGCATTATACAGTTACCTGTAGTCAATCATAAACTCCATTAAAATGGCAAGTATGTGTATCAAAGACATACCACTCATCCTAAAAAATATTTTATTAAAAGATAATTCAGCAAGCCTAATTTCTTTTAATGAAAAATATATACATCTTGGGGTATATCATTGATAAAGCATACATAATGTATGTATATATATATATATATATATATATATATATATATATATATATATATATATATATATATATATGTATATAATGATCATAATTAATTTTGCCTACTTTGGTCTAGTTCATTTCTTAAGTGTATATGAAGAGCCATTCAGTTATCTGTCATTGTTATTTGACACATTATTTTCCTAATGCCACATTAAAAAAGAAAAGTTCAAGTGCATAGAAGTAATTTTCTGGTCTTCTAATTATCTCTCCATTGTTTCTTTTGTAAATACAACCAACTTCATCTTACAACTGTCCAAGTTTCAAAAGTAGTTGATAGCTGACTGGAAAGGTAAACTGAAACCATTACAATATGTGTGTCAAGCACTTTTAGCTGGTCACTTCAGTACTAAAGCATAATATTATGATAAGTCTAGTTATTTTCATCGCTGACATACTTTTGATCTTTGAAAGTGGGAAATAATTAAATTTTATCTTTTGACCAGAGGCCAGAGTTGATCGAATATCTTGGCTAGTTAACATGATTTGACAGTTGACCATTTTACTAAACAGGCTAATTTAGTATTGTAAAAACAAGTTCCAATGTAAACTATCTTCAAACTTCTCTTCTGTTGATTTTGCCAATTTTACTATGTCCTGATAAAATATTTTTGAAAATTATTGGCATAACAGATTAGTTGCTAATCATTATCATCCAGATCTTGGCAATAAGAAATGCAAGAGATTAAAAATTTTCAGGAGCCAAATATTTGACACTGACCAAGTTGGGATAGAAGCCCATTTTCCAGCTTTTATCAGAATCTGATGATAATTATGGTTAAAAGCTTAGCCAGTCACATGCAAGATAATCTCATAAATTAATCTCATAAATATAAGATACTGTATAGTGCATTTCCCATTCAGAGGAAGTATTCTTTGTGACCTTTGCATTATATTTTCAGGAAACTGAATCTGCAGCACCCCTTTATTAAACAAGTGCGGCAAAACAAGAACAAAGTTCTTTGTCTTGTAACTGGTGTTGCCCACTTGACGGAAGAGGGCCATATTAACAGGGACACCACATTGGATGCAAAGGCAGATGCTTCAGGAAAGGTATTTGCCACCTGTAAATCAAACTTTATTGTTTTAAATTAGTGGTACATTAAATTCGGAACTGTTTCCATGAAGACTTCTGGCATATTATATTCTGAATCTTAAATAATGATTCTATATAAAATATCAGTTATGGTTTGTTTTTTCAAAGATATGTTAATGAAATCATGATGTTAACAAATCTATTAGCTTTATTCAACTTATTTTTTCCCAGGTCAAGCATTCTGTCAGTCTCTGTTTATATTAGTTCCAACCATGCATTATAGGTATTTCAGTGTACATGCTGGACCATGCCATGCATACATTAGCACAAATTAAGCATTCTGGTTGCATCCAAATGTCCTATAGCCTTATCCAAGTTAATTTCAGTATTGTGCTGTAGCAAAATGTATTCATTTGTAAATAGGCCTAGTTTTTGTTTATATATCAATTACACTGACAAACTCTCCCACATTCACTGGCATGTTGTTTTGATAGCTGATTGACCACTAACCCTTTCTTGAGTAAAATAGCAACTATCTCAGCCCAATTTCCACATGTTGACCTTTGATGATAAAAAGATACAAATTTGTATATAGAAAATTTAGCAATAGAATGTAAATAGCAATTGTGTTGTAAGACCAGAATCAGTGATGTCAATATTTTAATTGCCTCTTGTACACTATTTCCTCATTAAACTAGTTTGAAACTTAAGTGAATCAGTAATTGGGAAATTATGGCAGACATCACTATGTCTGGGAAGTAGGCCTACCAGTTTATTAGATTGTTTTCATAAATCATTGGGTAAATATATTCAGAAAAGCATACAGTTCATAGAAAGCAAGCCATAGGTATAAAGTTATTCAATATTTATGTAGGTAAGAGAGGTATGTTGTGGAATTCGCGAAAAGCTTTGTAAGGTCCAGGTTGCTATCTGACTTGACTCGTGACTGAAATTATGGACTAAAGCAGCAAAGCAGATACTTTTTAACCAGTGCCTAAACTTGCAACAAGTACATAGACAAATAAATAAACCACAAGTTTGCAGTCCTATCATTAATGAGTGGTGTAATGAACTATATAATGTGACTGATTACATTACGAGAAACCCGACTATAAATTGATGCACTCACATCTGTGTTGATTTGGTTGGAACAATGGTTTAGCTTAAATATTGACTATAAAGGAGCCATGTCTGCAATTTTATGCATTTTAGTGTGTTATGTATGAATAGTTATGGTAATGTTTTACCTGCAACAAAGAAATGAGGACAAACAGTATAATCTGAAGACATGGGTGCATTGCCCTAATGTACATAGTACAGGGGTTGTTTCAAAAGCTTTTAAAAATCTTTGCAAGTGCCATTATTGTCAATGTTTAGAAGTTATAAAAAATTTTTAAATAAAATTGATTAAAGGTAATTAGTTAAGCTTTTTTGCTAACTTGCATTTACAATAATGGGGTTTCTATTATTCTTAGAATCATGTGGCCAAAATAACTCATAAAGTGTTCTACTTTAAATAAAGTTATTGCTTAAGTCCAATGTTAAATGAAAATAAGAATACTGGGAAGCAGAGGGATACTTCAATTAAGTGAACACACATACACTCATACACACATTCTTCTATTTTGGTGGATATCGAGGACTCGAGTCGGTAACCGCCTACCAAGGACATTTGTTCTGGCGATGTTAAAGCGAAAAGAAGTTTGAGGCAGTAAATTAATAGCAAATGGTGATTATCAAGGCTGGAACTTTATTATCAATTCTAAGGAATATGTAATTTAGCAATGCAATTAAGGATGCACACATTTACACAAATATTCTGTATAATCCATGCAAACTAAGGACGCACACTATTTGACAAAGTCACGTAGACATTGGTACATTATGACCAAAGAGGATATGTTTGCATATCTTGTCCAGTCTTGAGAGTCAAAACGACTGCTCAGGTGACCTAGTGGTTAGAGTGTCTGCTGCGGATGTGGCAAATTGTGGGTTCGAACCAATGCCGAGTCCAAGCAAAGAGATAAAAATGGTACTAACAGCTGCCTCACTAGGCGCTCAGCATTAAGAAGTTAGTATATGGACTAGTCGGCCTGGTGTTAGAATAATATGACTGGGTGTGACATGCTACATGTCAGCGGCGTGATGTCCCAGTACTCGACATCACTATAAACTGAAACACTGCAGACATCATAGCAATATGACGGATATGATAAAGAAATAAACACTGCAGACATCGTAGCGATATGACGGATATGATAAAGAAATAAACACTGCAGACATCGTAGCGATATGACGGATATGATAAAGAAATAAACACTGCAGACATCGTAGCGATATGACGGATATGATAAAGAAATAAACACTGCAGACATCGTAGCGATATGACGGATATGATAAAGAAATAAACACTGCAGACATCGTAGCGATATGACGGATATGATAAAGAAATAAACACTGCAGACATCGTAGCGATATGACGGATATGATAAAGAAATAAACACTGCAGACATCGTAGCAATATGACGGATATGATAAAGAAATAAACACTGCAGACATCGTAGCGATATGACGGATATGATAAAGAAATAAACACTGCAGACATCGTAGCAATATGACGGATATGATAAAGAAATAAACACTGCAGACATCGTAACGATATGACGGATATGATAAAGAAATAAACACTGCAGACATCGTAGCGATATGACGGATATGATAAAGAAATAAACACTGCAGACATCGTAACGATATGACGGATATGATAAAGAAATAAACACTGCAGACATCGTAGCGATATGACGGATATGATAAAGAAATAAACACTGCAGACATCGTAGCGATATGACGGATATGATAAAGAAATAAACACTGCAGACATCGTAGCGATATGACGGATATGATAAAGAAATAAACACTGCAGACATCGTAGCGATATGACGGATATGATAAAGAAATAAACACTGCAGACATCGTAGCGATATGACGGATATGATAAAGAAATAAACACTGCAGACATCATAGCGATATGACGGATATGATAAAGAAATAAACACTGCAGACATCGTAGCGATATGACGGATATGATAAAGAAATAAACACTGCAGACATCGTAGCGATATGACGGATATGATAAAGAAATAAACACTGCAGACATCGTAGCGATATGACGGATATGATAAAGAAATAAACACTGCAGAAATCGTAGCGATATGACGGATATGATAAAGAAATAAACACTGCAGACATCGTAGCGATATGACGGATATGATAAAGAAATAAACACTGCAGACATCGTAGCGATATGACGGATATGATAAAGAAATAAACACTGCAGACATCGTAGCGATATGACGGATATGATAAAGAAATAAACACTGCAGACATCGTAGCGATATGACGGATATGATAAAGAAATAAACACTGCAGACATCGTAGCGATATGACGGATATGATAAAGAAATAAACACTGCAGACATCGTAGCGATATGACGGAAAATGATTGTGAAAGCTACATCCAAATCACATACGAGTATTAAGTAACTGTAACCTCCATGTTCTTTAGGCAAATACATTATTATTATTATTATTATCTTGCTGTTATTGACTGAGTGATGAATTTATTGATTGACTGATTGTCCTGCAATTCCAATTTATTGGGAGTATGCTCATTTGGTTATAGTGCCCTGTTGTAAGGAATTCTTAGATTTGTGTGATTACTTGTAACTCGTGCAATAGAAATATTCCTTGGCCCAAATAAATTAGCCAATTAGTAGGAGCAAACATCACGAAGTGTTAGTGAGTTTCCATGATGCCATGGTTGACTTTTAGTGAATTCAGGTCAAAAGCACCATGGAGTACCATAGTCCCTTTTAAAACCTAGTGGTGTACTTTTGTGGTGTAACTGCACTGGCAGTATTTCAGTTGGAGACTGATAAATGACACAAAGGAATAAACAAGAAGGGACTTGTCAGTTACTGTTTATGTCACCATGGTGGCAGATGGGATGTAGTTATATTGGCGAAATGTGCCTTGAAACCATACATTGACTGGCCTAGGTGGCGTAGTAAAAATAGTTCTCTGTGTTAAGGGATAGTTGTATAGTTTTCACGGCGTGAACTGGTGATGGTACTGGAAAATGAAGACAAACCATGCAGATGTGCAGTTGATAGATTTTTGGCAGAAAAATTTATGTATAGAATGGACACATTGGACTCTCTAATTTACGTGAAGTTGTATGGAAGTCTTTGGAAATTTGGGGTAAACTTATGACTTCTAGAGGAATCGCACCAGGGTTTGACACTACTCAATCAAGTAAATACCCATAGCTTGTAACAATACCATTTAGCTGGATTTGAGCATTTATGGCAGGAAACTCGCCTTATCGGAAATGACTATTTGCTTTCAGACAAAATTGAGTAATATCTTCGTTGCATAATATGCACACAAATATCTCTCTCTCTCTCTCTCTGGCTTTGTTCACTTTCCAAATCACCTAGTTTATGCATTTGCTAATTCAAGGTACCTCATAAAGGTGTTTTGCATTGCTGATTGGAAGTTTTAAGCAGGTTTTTTCCTTGTCGCCTTCTGTGTAAAATATACTGCAAAAAGACTAAATGAGTAAGAACATTACATGCTAATCCAGCTCTAAGTTATAAATACAAATTGGTCCAGTAGAACATCCCGAGCATTTTGGCTATTGCTAAAACCTCTTTAAATTTGGGTAAATAATATAGACTCACGCCTTGTGTTTACATTGGTGTGTTGTTTTAATATGACTTTGTTTGCAACAGAACTATCAATACAAACATAAATTCATGATATATTAAGCAAAATCATCAAATCTCTAGCTGAAGCAAGTATATACATTTAAATGAACATTGAATACATTCAACAGGTTTATGATTTCTTGCACGTGAAGTTGCAGGTCTTAAGAGCGCAATAATGAAAAAACATTGCTGTAATTAAATGTTTCATTTTTGGGACTGATCATCTTGATGATAAATGTTTGACATTTAGAAATATATTTAACTTTGTATATATTTACTAAAGTTCAGTGCAGTACCTTCCAAATTTGATCTCAACTTAGTGGGAATTTTCAATTGATTTATCTGTTCTCTCCAGTTTGAATGCTAAGTAGGCAAATTATGAAATAGGGGCAGATATAGCTCATTTAATAAAAATAAAATAAATTTTGCATATCAAGGATGTATTTTTAATATCTTTATGTGTGTAAAATCTCTCCTCAATCAGGACGTTTTAACTTTACAGATGGGTCAGATAATTAGGCAATTTCAGTACAACTCTACAATGAATTCATGCATATTTCCAATAGTATATTGATGGACTTCTTTCGTACATGTCATAGATTTATTTGCATGTATTGGACATGTAATTTATGATTGTATCGTCAGTTTCCCAACACTATTGTCTCACAAGCATGAAATATTTTTAAAAAATAAAATATCATGGACTGTGATATGGACCAGCTTTTATTATTATATTTTAGTTAAGTAGTTGGTAATTGATGCTTGGATCTAAAGGGAGATAATACTCCTTTGTACTGTGTAATTTGATATCAGAGATCTCTCTACAAGTTTTGCACTGTGCAATCGAGGACATGGCTTTGGCGTGTGTATCTCCAACTTTGGAAGAAATATACACTCCAAAATTGTGAACAAACACCAAGCGTATAAACTGGGACCTTCCTTCAGATCATGATTTTACGTTCTTCTAGGCTAAAATAGTTGGTAGAAGCACGAGTTTGCTATTTTTCAAGCAGAGGACGTCCTCAGTTGGAGGTGTGTCCTCAGTATGTTGGTGTGTAATCATATGGATGTTTTCGGTTTACACCAAATACAAGCACGTGTACACACACACACACACACACACACACACAGAGTCCACAAACATAGACTGAACTGTAAGCGAGAGTGTGAGTTACCGAGGGACCTCCAAAAATTGAGAAGATGTGCTTAGACATCGAGAAAACTGGGGGATTATGGGTTCAGATTATTTAGTTGTATTTATTTATTAAAGTAAGGTCTCCACTTGGCGTAAGTGACAATTTCTTTAAACAAAATGTCCTTACATTAATTGCGGTGTACTAGGACTGAAATTTGAAAAAAAAATGTAAAATAATGTATGACTTATTTTATATTTTGATATTTCATAATGTTAATTAAAATTTCCAGGTCCTGTCTACCATTTTTGATGACGAAATGAGCAAAATATCAAAGTTTCTGTTACTAGTTTTGATTGCTATTTTCTTCAACAAATAGGGATAAGTTTTTGGGGTATTTTCTGGTTTAACAAAGCATTCTTGTTAGCTTGTACATCCTGTCACAAAAAACTAAAGGCTCAAAAAGTTATAGTTCATAGTACTTTTGTTTTCAAATAGGGTTCCCAATTATACAGATGGACTTCAAAATTCCAACAAGTAGATAGTGGTTTTCTCATCTCATGTTTTGAGTCAAACATTCAAATTTTATTATTCTTTTAAAAAGATGCAGAAGCTGGTTGATTTGAACTGTTAAAACCACTTGAGAATCCAAATATATTAGAGTGAACATGTCTTGTTCTGCAAGACTTGAAGTTAACTCTTATAGGCAAATGGACATTTTAAACTTCCTCCTTGATCCACATACTTACATTAGCTAAGGTGTTGTGTTGTGTTTGAGGATACAGTGAATTTAGTAACTATAATCATATAATTTAGCCATGGGCTTGAAAATTTAGTGTCAAACATAGTTGTCAGTATTTGTAAAGATACAAAAATTATGTTTTAATTTGATCTGGAATAAAGTAAATTTATTATACAAATATATATTTCATTTTATATGATGCTGTAATTGCAAATTTTACTGTAATATTCTTGAATAGATTAATATTTTGCAAACAGAAGGCACATAATAAAGCCATAATATTATTTTAAATTTATCAACACAGGATGAAACAAAAGTTTTTGTGTAGTCCATGAACACATAATAAAATTATGACATTAAATTTTATTGTTTGAGAAACTTCTTTATTGTCAGATATGAACTACATACTCTAGATAAATTTATCAGGTTTTCTTCAGGTTTTGCATAAGTTATCAACAAATGCTGAGGTTGATGTTGAGAAGAGTCGAGAGCTTGGTCTAGCGAGCAACACTGCTCTTGCTTACAATGTTAATGAACTGAATGTCAGCCTTGAGGACGGTTCAATGGAAATGGTTATGGCCTTGGAGTTGCATGGAGGCTTCCAGGATTCCTTGGATTATGATGAGGTTGATGCTTCATTGGACCTACATAAGCAAGGTGCGATGTTTTTAGTGTATACATATATATGGAAATCATGAGTTGGATGGAAAACCAGAAAGAAAATTATGCATTTTTAATTTCCATCTGTATTCTTTTAATTATCACTCATGTCTACTGATTGTCATGCCTTGCAATTCCGTGTATGTAGGATTTCACTTTGAGCATGAAATTTATTTTGAAGATTGTTGGCTTTTATTAGCAGTAACATATGATGATTTTTTGTTCCTGTGGGGTTTTGTGGTGGCCATAATATATGTTAGCATGTATATTTACAACTGATAATTAGGGTTTTTCTTATTCACTATGTCTAATGTTTTTATACTTCTGACTCATGACTTGTGACAGTGAATCACATTGGATACTGCAATTGGGAAATGTCTGCATATTGATGCAAACAGATATATTAAAAATAAGCAATTAAAAAATTTCTTTAAAAATAGTAATATCCATGAATTTATTAACTGTTTATTTTATAAATTCTCTGGTAACAAATGAGCTAAAATCCTTGTAATGATAGGTACTTTTGGAGTTGTCTCCCATGCTAATCATTAGCTATATTACCTGACCATGCTTAAGATTTACAATGATGCATGTTCACATATTCAACAAACAGTCTAAGTAATGATATTAGAATGGTGAAATTTTAGCAAATGCATGATGATGTGTGTTCATGCATTCAACTAACAGTCTAAATAATAATATTAGAACGGTGATCATAACTCTGATGAAACATCAGCAAGCAAATTCAAATCCATCCTTTGTGTGGTCTTTGTCAAGTAATAATTCCAAAGTTCCTGGCCACAAAAATTAGAATTATTTGAGTAAAGGTTTGAATATTCAGAATGAGTTGGAATAGTTCGCCTAATCAGCCAATCACATATGTACACAATCAAACCAGTTGTCATGTTCATCTTCACACTTAAATAATGAACAACGGCAATTTTCCTAACGATGATAAAATAGCACCTTCATTAAATGCTTTCCATCACAGATCTGTATGGTTAATAAGTACATTTTTTCATTCATCCATACTTTGCTACCTTTTCATATTATCCACATATCTTAACTGCTTTTGTTTTCCTTTGCTTTCTTTATGATTTATATGTGTGCTATAAAACATCTTTGTAGATATTTACCTGTAAATATTTGTATAGTGTTGTTTCACTTGTTTCATTGGGTATCAATTTTCTTTGGATTTGTTCCAAGCCTTGGGCTTGTAGATCAAACTTAAATTTATACATGATGCGAAAAAGCATCCCTTCCAGTCTATTTTCTGTCTGATGTATTCATAGTGATCAATAAAACTGACAACTCAGCTTCATTTCTTTATCAAAATACTATCTTTTACATGTGCTTATTTTATTTTATCCCATTTTTGAATAAAAGGAAATAATTACAGTGCAATTTTGTATTATTAAGTAGACATTTGAAGTATTAATATAGTAGCTGTTGCTTGCTGCCTTAAATTGATATGTGTTCTTTGATCAGTAAGGAGACAGAAAACATAGATTAATTAAGTACTACTATTAGATTTAATGTTGTTTTACACTGATCATTTATTTCAATGAAACTGCTGTTGAAAATACATGTATGAAAACATTGCATTTGCTATATTCACTGCAATTATACTTATAATAAAAGGTCTTGAGAGATGGCTTTTGTAAAGAAAATTAGTTAACTTCCAAACATAATATCACTATCATTATTATTATTATTATTATTATTATTATTATTATTATTATTAATATTATTATTATTATTATTATTATTATTATCATAGCATCATGGGCTGTTCCTAGTTAAAGATATGTATGGTTATTATTCTCAAGTCCCGAGTGGGACAGGTGTTGTGTATCAGTTCTACAATTACTTAATATTTCCCTTCTCTCTCTGTCTCTCTGTCTCTGTCTCTCTCTCTCTCTCTCTCTCTCTCTCTCTCTCTCTCTCTCTCTCTCTCTCTGAAACATATATCTAGCAAGGGAACATGTGAGATATAATTCCTTAGAATGTATGGGTTTGGAAAAATGAATTGTTCACCCGCTGCTATTTAAACATTTGTTTGAATTTTTTATAGAATAGGAAAGAAAAGTAAATAATTTGCACATCTAAAATTAGTGATTGCAGGTATATGAGCTGTATTTTGTTGTTTGTTTCCAGAATTATAGTTTTGTCCATTTTGTTGTCTAATTTCAGATAAAGATTTTCAGAACCCAGAGGAGGTTTTTCAAGCGATCCTAGACTTACCAGAAAAAGACAGGTCTGAGTTGAGATCAGTGATACTAAATATGATGTCACTTCCCCGAGATATTCAGATCTTCATAAAACTGGTATGTTGGCTGATTTTAAGCCACAACATTCAAATCCACGAAGACTGATGATTTTAAAGATTCTGACTTTAGTCTCGTGAGACTCCCTGAAATCTCCACCCAAAAAGAGATTAAAGGCTTCTCTTATCATTGTCACCAGTGGAATGTGTTTGTTGAATCAAAACAACATGTATTTCTTACTATATCAGTGACATATGATATTCCATTATTCCTCGTGTACAAGGGGACTGATGTTTCATTGATAGGATACATTACATTGTCAATTAACACCACATGTATAAGGGCACCATTAGTTCATTAATAAGTTACATTCAATTGGTAATTAACACCTCTTATAAACAGCTCATTCCTGTTTTAATTATGAGACTCAGTTATTACATGCTTGAATGTGCCTAGAGATTTGACTGGTTCAAGATTTACTGTTACATTTTGTGAAATGTGGTCATCAATAAGGAAATTAAAGTATGTCGGAGCTAAAGGGGCCATTGTCTAGATGCTAATGAACCGTGATGTATATTGTGATGACATGAATCACAGGTTTTAAATAAGAATGGAAGGATGATAAAAAAAAGATAGATTAAGGGTTAAAAAGACAATTAACTTTTCAAATTAGATTACAGAATACCTTTCTATATGATAATAAATTATTGTTTTGTTTTTTCATCTCTGGTTTAATTATTTCTTGAAAGGTTATAACTTATATATCATACTATATATATATATATATATATATATATATATATATCTATCTATATATATCTATATATATATATATATATATATAAAATATGCTACATCTAATTTGGCACAGATAATTTAAACTTGACTATACCTGTAGCCAGCATAATGAAAAGATAATTAATAGCATAAACTTATTAGGTGTCAGCTAGAATAAAGTATAAAATAGTTTTGCTTGATAATATTGATAATAGTATTGTAGATAATGACAAGGATGAGAACAAGGAACAAAATGTTTAACATGTTATGAAATATAACATGCTAATAATAGCAGACAACTTTTCATCATTAAAGGAAATAAAAATATATCTTCTATCTTTTTTTCTGTGTATCAATTAAATACTTAAAGTTAACAAATATTTATGCTTTAATATGAGATGAAAGTCATCCAAAGCATTTTTGATAGAATAATTTGTTTGAGTCTCAAGAAGAATTTACAATTTAAAATTTACTATAGGTAAGGATAAATGCCTATCACATATTATCCAAATGGAAATACAAATAAAAACAATTCTAACTTGAAATAACACATGCCAGAATTTGTCTCCTTTTTTTCAAGCATGTTTTCTGCCAGCACAATGTAATTCAGTACTGTGTCATTTTGTACTGTAATTCAGTACTGTGTCATTTTGTACAGATTCAGATGTGTTTTTGTACAAACTATATCAATTCCACTTTATGCCAGAAAAAAAGTACATTTGTTTTTTCTTTTACCTGGAATATTTTTGTCTGAATGGGTTTCTTTTACGATGAATTTTGTCATAATTTTTATTTTAATGAAGAAACCCTCATCATCCAGTTTGCAGACCAATTAGTTTCCTGATGTTTCTGAATCTTGCATACAATATTTTACATTGCTAAGCCTTTCAGAGAAATTAAAACATGTTCTATTAGATTGAACATTCTATTAGATTGAACATATTTTTTTGTCTGACTTTTAATAGATTCTTTACTATTCCCATTTTCAGGTAGAGAAACTCGAGTCACAGGAAGCTCAGGAAATAAATGTGCAAGATTTACAGAAGCAACTTCTAACACCAAGGCAGAGTTGGCTTTACCTGCTTGAGTTGGCTGGGATCACTGTGCAGGTTTAGTATGCTCAAACATCAATGCGGAACATTAATGATTTCTTGAAACAATTTTCATCATTTATAGTGGAATTTAGCATCACTGTCTGCTATGCTAGAGATAAAATATTTTTATAAAAGTTTTTCCAAAATGAGCATTTGCATTATAGCATAACTCAAGCGCTAGCTAGCAAAAGAAATTAAAATGTATTAGCATTGACTGCATGATTGTAGAGACAGCTTGTATAGTGCTCTTGTTTTATTTCCTGTAAAATTGCACAAGGAATTAACAAAAATTTCATCTTGCCTTGGTAGTTCAACAACATTCAGCATACATGAATACTCTTCCATTGCTGTTATCAAAAACATGTCACTTGTTCTAAATCATGGTCATAAATTGTGATTTTATGCTCTCTGATACAAACTGTAATTACCAGCTTTGTAGCTTTGTTCTATGGGTGCTTAGTCTTTCAGATTTCACAAGTGCAGCTAATGCTACACTCAATCTGATCTGACAGTATTCAGTACTTTGTCAGTATTGTATTTAATATGGAGCCTGTCCCTCATTATTTTTACAATTAAGTAAATATGCAATAATTAACAAAGTTCTGTACTGAAAGAATTATGTTTGTCCTATAAAAAACCCCAACATAATATGAAAGCCATTGAACATTGAATAACATGAAAATTACCCCCATTATTTACAGCCACCAAACCATTCAAGATGATGGTGATATGTGAAAGATTAAGATAATTAAATTTTTTGTGTACAGGCATCAGGAGAGCTCAGTGTTCCAAGGGAGGTAACTCCACTATTGACATGTTTTGGTGTAGTGTTTGATGCCTTATCTGGGATACAAGAGGAGGAACTGGACCTAATACGAAAATGTGCACCACAGACAGTTCCAGCTCTCTTCGTCATTGTAAGTTAAATATTTGTAGGAAAAATGTTTTAAAATTTGAAGAATTTGATTCATAGTTGATCAGCAGAATTCACACATTTCTTTTTTTTAAATCTTTTTCTGGCAAAGTAAGTTGGACTTCATTTTATTTGTGGGGTTTTTTTTTTACATCAATTTGTGATCATCTGTACAACCAAATCTTCTAAGTCTTTTAATATGTTTTCCTAATTGATCCAGCAATCTGACATTGTCAGTTGTTTCTGTACTACTGGTATATCCATATAACTAAGCTTAGCATATTTATGCCATTATTTGCACCACCTTTTAAGTCTGTCTTATTTAAATTTGGTAGTTTTGTTTTTAGGAATTTGAGCTTGAATTGAAGACTAATGCTGTTGTACATGTGGTATAGCTAATTTCTCTTTAGCAGTACAGTTAATCCCATATTAATTACACCTTGAGATCTGGATCCATGACCTGAGTGCATATTTGATGGATGCCTAAAATGTATATCACAGTAGTAGACTTTAGGCAGTAAGGTTGTTTAGTCTTTATGACACATTTGCACATGGAGATATGTCCAGTATTCGACCATTCATCAGCAACTGACTTCCCTGGGGATATTAGGTCAGTCTTATAGGAATGCAATTTAGGTCACAGTGATCTATGTGTGGCAGAGTTAAAATATTTGCAGTATAGTATGAATCAGATCTAAATATTGTGCAGTCTTTTTAAATGATGGGAATGGAGTTTGATTGGATAATGGATGTAAGTGTTTAGGAGTGGTAAAAGATCTAAATATTGTGCAGTCTTTATAAATGATGGGAATGGAGTTTGATTGGATAATGGATGTAAGTGTGTAGGAGTGGTAAAAGATCTAAATATTGTGCAGTCTTTTTAAATGATGGGAATGGAGTTTGATTGGATAATGGATGTAAGTGTGTAGGAGTGGTAAAAGATCTAAATATTGTGCAGTCTTTATAAATGATGGGTATGGAGTTTGATTGGATAATGGATGTAAGTGTTTAGGAGTGGTAAAAGAAGTGGATGAAAAGAATTAGAAAATCATATTCACATGTTTTGTTTTTTTATTGACAGGTGACAGTTTTGGGGATATTATACTAAAATAATATGTTGGTGTTTTAATTTAATGGTTACATTAATTTTCAAGTTATTATACCAGTGCTTTAATGAAATACACCAGGTATATTGTGAAATTAGCAAACCATTAGAGATGAAAATCCATGAATCTTTGTACTTATATTTACATTCTGTAACCATCAGGGGTGAAAAGTGTAATTATTGCAGTAGATTCTCCAAAATTTTCACACTGGGAAGAATTACCCCATTAGTTCTCATTAGGGAGGGTTAGGGTGGATTTTCATTTCTTGAAAGGTAATAGATTAATGAAAATAGTACATATAAAAATCCTTATAGTATGTTTTAACAAAAGTGTGATAACATCTTATAATGAAAATATATAAAACTTCTTGTTGTTTGTCTTTATCATCACCATAGAGACAGTAATAATAATAATGACACTACATCATATGCATTGGAACTTCATCACCACTCAGTAACAATAACTGCCTGTCAGTAATTGAAAATACCAATAAATGTTTTTAATAACTGCATAATTGATAAAAGCACCTCAGTCCTAGATTTCCAAAAGTCTCTTAATACCCCTATGTAATTAGATTGAACTTTTTTAATATTATTGAATGTTACAAGTATTATTACACTAACGACAAACTGACTGCATGACTTTCAGACACTCATTCTTTATAAACTCATTAACACTTTTAGGTTCGTATTATTTTCACCTGAAATGGAAATGCATTTTTGGGGGTAACTTATGAATGCCTCCAAATACATCTGCTTCTGAGAGATTAGCCTTTATTTGGACACCTCAGTGTATTAATGATCTCTTTGAATTGGCTATTTCACTTGTGCATGTGAAGAAGGGTAAAATTTGGACAATCTTTGTTATGCTTATTGGACCAATCATTTTTATCTTCTGGCCACCATTTACTCCAATTCTCATACTTGTTCTGATTTTTGCAAAGCTTCATCTGTCCAGTTTGGACTGATCTTTTTAGATATTTAGTCTAAAATGTTAATCCTCAAAAATTAGGTTTTTCCAGCGCTGTTTTGTAAAGTGAGTAGAAATTCTACCGTATTCGGTATCATTTTAGACCTATATCACTTTACTCTTCTGTTACACAGTAAAATATGTTATGAGAAACTGCCCCTTCTGCTAACAAAAAAGTCTGTCAAAACAAGTGGACTCTCATAGCAGGTTTGTACATAAAGACAATTTAAAGAAACATAACCACAATCACTGTTATGTATTGTTCTGTATTAATAGTTCTTACTAAAATAATGTATGCATTCATCTTGAAAAAAAATTATATAGTAATAAATATATAATTCTGTCCTTAAACATGAAATTATATTTACATTTGAAGAGCACATTTTCGTATATTAGCATATGAAATCATTTCTGACTTACTCCCGAAATTAGTTTTATTGACATTTAAACTGCTATTTTGTGAGTGGTCTTCCATTTTTCATGTATATTAGTTGCAATAAATTATTTTCTACATCGTTAAAATTTATCTCGTTTTAGTTGGAGGTTCTTCCATTGTTATTAAGGTACTGGGAGTTAAGATTATGAGTGCCCAGTTGTAATATTGACCGTAAAGACGGTTGTGACTAGACTTTGGGAAAATATGAAGAATCTAAACATGTGCATTTCATATCTAACAATTAATTGGAAGAAAAAAAAGAAACTGTTATCTCATTCTGAAACCAACTTGAATAGATGACAGCTTGGCGTCCGGGATGTAATCACTGTAACTGGCTGGTTTAATAGACCTTATTCTTTCTAGGCAATAAAGATTAACTATGAAGACAAATAATATATGCGACCACTACCTTAGTTTCGGCACTACCATGGTAAATTCATTACGTACATTAGCTTGGTTTATGGACTGTACCTTCCACCACTATTTACAAACCAGTAGCCGGAATCTTTTTTTTTTCTTTTGTTTTTTTTTCATGTATATTTTTATTTTTGATCAGAATAATCTTTACTGTTCAAGAGATCATGGTTAAAAATGATTACATAATGGTCAGTGGTATCTCTGTTCTCACGATATGGTTGTTCATAGAGCTGGATCCTACTTGTACATATTGGAGGTAGCTATGATGGTCCTGCTACAATAAGACCTGTAACCAGGTTTTAGTTTGATTTACAACAGAAAATATTAAACTGTAAACATGCCTACAAGATTTCAAAATTTCTGATACTGGTAGCCAACCACTTATTTTTTTTAAAATTTATTTTATAGAACATATAAGCCGTCATTGGATTAAATAGAGGTTGGTGGAGTTTATCCCAGTCTTGTCAGTTTGGTTGTTAATAGCAGTGTCAAAATGCAAATTTTGCCAAGACCTCATTGTCGCTGGTCGCATTCAGCAAAAGGTCACTCATGACAGAGTCTTTATATAATAACAACTATCCATGTGTTACAATTATGATCTGAAATGACAGGTGGTGGCTGATTGCAGACTTTGATCATAACAGTTTTTACTGTACCAACCACTTTGGTGTATCATTAATAATTTTGATGGTAGTTCAGCATTGTACAGGTTACAATGTATAGCCTATTGTGCACTGAAAAATGACATTAAATCACCAAAACAACAAAACAATAAAATTTCTCCCTTTGTTTCAGTTTCAGGCTGGGCTAAGTGAAACAAAAGTTACTGTCAGTGATGTTGAACCAGTCTTAAAAGATGCCATTGCAATCAAGCTTCTAGAACAACTTGGATACAGTGTGTCTGAACAAGAAATTCTTCCACCAAAAGATCTTCCTTTTACCATGGATGAAGTTTACTGGGTGATGTTTGCACTTTGGGGTCAGAAATCAAAATGATATGAAGATCCATCATTCACAGGAGATTGTAAGAACTGGAGTGATGCATATCTGATGTGAATTCATGGATACACCTTTCTTAGTATATATATTTTCCATGTTTGCTTACTTGTATGATTCACTTAAGTGCCAATATTTGTATTTTAAATTTTAATTACAGTTGGAAACTTTTTTAAGTTGCTTTAAATACGAACAGTTCTGGTGAGCAAGGCTTCAGGTTTTTAATAGGAATAGAAAGTCCAGTTTGCATATACCACTGATAGATGAGAATTATAATGTCTACTGACCTACACAAATATTTGTCAAATGGATTTTATATTTGTGGATGTCAGATTTAAAAAAGTCAGCTTACATTTATTAAATATAATGATGACAGACATTTAACATAAATGTAATATTTTTGCATCTGTACAGAGTTGGTCTTTTCTTCCTTCAAGATTGAGTATCTTGCATAATCAAACACAAACTAAAGTTTTGTAGATAGAATTTCCTTTATAGACTACTGGAGTTGAAACCCAAAATACATATGTTTTAATTAATTCTGCAAGATATCATTTTAAATGTCAGCATATACTTTGTCAATAGCACATGTTAGTGTCTAAGTACAGTTCTCTGTTCTTTAATACTAATAAACACATTTGGCTCCTGGCAGTACTTAAGTTCCAGAACACAAGATCTGGTTTGAAAAACTAAAAATAAATAAAAAGATGGAGAACAAAGGCTAGACTATGTATGTTTTATTAATAATTACAAGTTCATTTTGAATAATTCACTGGAAATTTTGTAAAACAGTCCATAGATGAATTAAAAGCTAAAGATGTAGGACTTATAAAAAAACAATTAGGCTTACCTTACATGTATGTTACATTTATGTTAGTGCATAATTAGAACAGAAAATTTGTCTGACCCTATGTTACTGTTAAGTCACTGTATGATTATATTAAAATAATTGACCGACCCTACAACGGTATGTTACCATTATGTGAGGCATAAGACTAAGAAATCATGTGTTAGTACAAATGTTTATGATATTTTCATGTTTTATTTTATTTAACCAATAGTAATAAGACATTTTAACATTGAAAATGTATGCTCATTATGATTGAACTTCTGCAAAACAATCTTACTAAAGCATTGTTTATTTTTTTGTTGTTGCCAACTTCACAAAGTATCCATCGATCTTATCACAATATAAGCAAGTTTGCCTGTTTTTAAGGTATGGATTGGCAAGGGAGTGGTGAAGTTAGCAGTGTAGAAAAATCCCACATTTGAGTAGTTTTATCTTGCAACTAAAGCAAAATGACAGCAATACTTTGTATTCATTCTGAAACATTGATTGGTTAGGGTTAGTTCTCTGTTCCTCCAAATAGTGATCAATTGGCATTAGAGTTAGCAGCATTCTTTGTGCATCCCAAAAGAGTAATCATTTAGGGTTTGAGTTGACCATATTCTGTATTCTTTCCTAAATATTGGTCATTGAGGTTTACAGTTAGAAGAATTTTACTTAATCACTCCAAAATGAGGCTTTTGCTTGTGGTTATGGATCAGTACACTATGTTCTTTCCTAAAAAGTGATCAGATAGGATTAGCGGTACTTGCTGTTCCTCCCAAGATAGTGATCAATTGGCAATAAATCTGAAGACTAGCTTAACACAGTTGTGACACCTATATTTCATGAATGCTTGGCCATTTCTTGCATTCATTCTTATGCTGTTGTGATAAATCATAGTATTATTTCATATTTGATAATTTTATATAATTTTACATTTACAACTTTTATTAATGGTAAATGTAAGAAAGATAAATTAGAAAATACATTTTTTAAAACAAAAAGCTATTATCAAAAGTGTACATGGTATATTACAATAAAAATATATACTGATATGGAGGGAATTACACTGTACATGAAAATTTACATATTTCTATTGTAATAATTAATAACATATGATGTATACACAATAAACAAATCATGACGCAAGAAATTTATAGCAGTGCTGCATATTCAGACTTATGATATTTTCCATTAAACTTTGTTGTGTGCATGAAGGAAAACTTAGTTATATGCATGTTGTACAACTTTGTTTTATGTATGAATTATAACTTTGCTGTGTGCTTAGGCAGATTAATGGACAATGTGGTTTTATAAATAAAGGAGAACTGTTGTATGCTAAAAGGTGGAGTTATTTGTATTGTTGTTTGAAGACATGACTTAGTTTAACTTTTCGGTGTATTGGATTTGTGAATTTTGTAAACAATTCAAGTTACACTTCTTATTTACTAAATTAGTTTTTGGCTGATACATTTTTATTATTTCCAAACATTTGGAGTTATAATTTTGCATGTTCTAAAATTAAAATGGTGTATGCAAACACTTTCAATTAAATGTACCATTGCTATAATATCAATGCAGTTTTGTATTTAACATTCGATGTTCAGAGATGCTGGTTGGATGCTCATATTGCAAAATTTGTTTGAATTCATTCACTTGGAGGGCACTGATACACAAGAACTCCTGCAAATTAGTTAAAAGTTACAAATACAAAAATGTACTTCATGCAGTATAGAATTTTTATTTAAACATTCATTCTTAAAGTGCTTGTCCTGACACAAGTCAGACCAGTACAGGTATAGTAGCACTTGTTGTGACATCTTTCTATTTAGGTAGGCAACTTTCGACACATCTGGTTTTCTTTTTTATCTTGACATGAATGGTTGTTAAACCAATTTGATTCTTACATTGTGCCCTGGAACAAGCATTATTTCATAGTCTGAACCTTGCATCAACAAAGTTTTACAAATACATTTTTTTTTTAAAAAATGTGCCACCTAGAAAACTCCCAAAATGGATGATTTCCAGTGAGTTGATCATCAGTGGTTTTCATTCTGCAAATACTAGCTAATGTTAGTGATGATGACAGTGATTTTTAAACTTATGAAGTATATCCAATTATTGGAGCTGGGGAAATGTTAATGAGGATACCAGTGACTCCACCAATGCTGGCTGAGCATGTGATTTTGTCAGTCCGAATACTAAATCTGCATCAATTGTTGGGCCAATCAAGATACAAAAGATAATGTCTAAACCATTCAGTAAATATCTTGGATTATCTTAATTACATACCCAAGAAGTTTTAAGAATGGAATTATTTGACTGCAAGGACTTGAAATTGAGTGACAGAATGTAAATTAGCAGATTTATATTTAAAAGATAGTGAAAGACAATATCATATCAGCAAGTGTGCATTGCATATTCAGATGTTCTAAACTATCACAAGCAAAACTGATAGCATATGGGACTACTATGGCAAATGATCTTGGGGACAACACTGATTGCATATGGGACTGCTATGGTAAATGATCTTGGGGACAACACTGATAGCATAGTGGGACTGCTATGGTAAATCACCTTGGGGACAACACTGATAGCATATGGGACTACTATGGTAAATGATCTTGGGGACAACACTGATAGCATAGTAGGACTGCTATGGTAAATCACCTTGGGGACAACACTGATAGCATAGTGGGACTGCTATGGTAAATCACCTTGGGGACAACACTGATAGCATATGGGACTACTATGGTAAATCACCTTGGGGACAACACTGATAGCATAGTGGGACTGCTATGGTAAATCACCTTGGAGACAACACTGATAGCATAGTGGGACTGCTATGGTAAATCACCTTGGAGACAACACTGATAGCATAGTGGGACTGCTATGGTAAATCACCTTGGGGACAACACTGATAGCAAAGTGGGACTGATATGGTAAATCACCTTGGAAGAAAACACTGATATTACTGAGAGAGAACTCTACCACTCCCATTTTGTCTTATTAAAGATGTGCTTCAGTAAACTATAAATAAAATACAAAAGAACACTGAATTGGCATACAATATAACAGTGCAATAAGTGTAAAAAAATATTTGTAGAGGATTTGTTAGAAAATTCTATTATATCCTTTCATTCAAACAAATATTACATAATGAAAACCAACAATGGTTGTAGTATCAATGCTAGTTGTCTTCTATACCCACATGGACAAAAAAAATATAGATCGTAGCACTGAAGACTGTCAATGTAAAGAATAATCTGAGATTATCATGCAAAAATCCTTTGATAGTGAGAATCTAGCAACAACTTGAAATCATCTTTCAATTTTATTCATGAAATGCAGTTTTGTTTAGATTTTATTTAATTGATATTGTACTGTATTGTGCATTTGCACTCTAATTTTTTTTTCAATGCAGTGTATTTAGTTCATTTGTGTTCCTTCATTTTTTTGTACTGTGCATTCTAATGTCATTTCACAGGAAATATTGCCCTTTTTCTTGTATTAATAAATTCATTTACAGTGTTGGTATAACACGTGTTTATTTTTGTGTCTAATAATGTTGGAAGGTTATTGTGTTTCATGGTTGCTGATTTTCTTGGTGGATACTGTCATTTTTATGGTAAATACTGTCGTTTTCATGGTAAATACTATCATTTTTATGGTAGATACTATCACTTCCTTGGTAGGTACCATCATTTTCATGGTAGATGCTATATATTATATAATTGCATCATGCAGACTTGGCACATATTGTTTAACAGAACAAATAGCAATATATTTGCATGGTAAAGTACAAATAGGCATGAACAAATATTCTTTATTATTGTATGCTTTTAACAATGTATGCTGTAGATCAGTTATCTAACAAAATGCATATAATATTTGATAAAGTGAAATGAATTTGATACTTATTTTATTACATTTTTTAAAAACTACTTTAAATTTGTTGTGAGATTTCTTTAATGAATGGATCATTATGGTAGTTATTTTCTATACTTTGATTTGTTTGTTTGGAGCAATGTGGCATAGTGGGTTTCTTTCGACTATATTGTTTAGAAAAAAGGGTTTGAATATTTGGTAACTTATTTTAGAAATTGAAGATATGGGGTGGTTATGATTGTCAGAGATATATTAAAACTAATTTTTACAGATTTAATTGGGCAAAATAAATAAAACAATTCTGTGGTTACATACTATATGGCATTGCACATAGTTACATACCATGAAATGGGTCATTTTTAATATTTCTTAATGGAGAAAATAATTACTTTCCAAATTATTATGTTATTAAAAGTGCTCTTTCGTACAATAGAATTTTAAATGCAACTTAAAATTTTCTATTCTAAAAACAGAATTGCATCTGCAGTAAATGTTAAAATATAGTTTAAAAATTTGGCATCAAATTGTATTATAGGTCCCATGGTGCATTGGGACTGTTTATAAACAATGTCAGTAGGCTTTGCAATTTGCTTGAAAAGAGTATATTCATTTAGAAATAGAATTGCTGGTAATAATACAATTTTGAAAGTATTTCACTTTCCAATCTGTCAAAATTCATCAATAATTAATCACTGAAGCGAATTACTATGCTAATTTAATTCTGTCTTATGTCTAACTTTGCTTGTTTTTGTCTGTGGACCAAATTCTGAAATAAAGTTATTATTATTATTATTATTATTATTATTATTATTATTATTATTATTATTATTACTATTATTATTATTCAATTACAAAATTGTACACATTTATCTATTGATGATAATGTAATCACATCAGTGTTGGGACTTAGAACAATTTCACAACTGCTGATGAAAATGTAATCAAATCAGTGTTGTTAAAACAATGCCACAACTACAGTGTAACAACAGCAGTATTAGTTGTTAGAACAATGCCACTACTACAGTATAATCACAGCAGTGTTGGTTGCTAGAACAATGCCACTAATACAGTGTAATCACAGCAGTGTTGGTTTTTAGAACAATGCCACAACTACAGTATAATCACAGCAGTGTTGGTTGTTAGAACAATGCCACTACTACAGTGTAATCACAGCAGTGGTGGTTGTTAGAACAATGCCACTACTACAGTGTAATAACAGCAGTATTGGTTGTTAGAACAATGCCACTACTACAGTGTAATCACAGCAGTGGTGGTTGTTAGAACAATGCCACTACTACAGTGTAATAACAACAGTGTTGGTTGTTAGAACAATGCCACTACTACAGTGTAATCACAGCAGTGTTGGTTGTTAGAACAATGCCACTACTACAGTGTAGTAACAGCAGTGTTGGGTGTTAGAACAATGCCACTACTACAGTGTAATCACAGCAGTGTTGGTTGCTAGAACAATGCCACTAATACAGTGTAATCACAGCAGTGGTGGTTGTTAGAACAATGCCACTACTACAATTTAATAACAGCAGTGTTGGTTGTTAGAACAATGCCACTACTATAGTGTAATAACAGCAGTGTTGGTTGTTAGAACAATGCCACTACTACAGTGTAATAACAGCAGTGTTGGTTGTTAGAACAATGCCACTACTACAGTGTAATCACAGCAGTGGTGGTTGTTAGAACAATGCCACAACTACAGTGTAATTACAGCAGTGTTGGTTGCTAGAACAATGCCACTACTACAGTGTAACAACAGCAGTGGTGGTTGTTAGAACAATGCCACTGCTACAGTGTAATCACAGCAGTGTTGGTTGTTAAAACAATGCCACTACTACAGTGTAATAACAGCAGTGTTGGTTCTTAGAACAATGCCACTACTGCAGTGTAATAACAGCAGTGGTGGTTCTTAGAACAATGCCACTACTACAGTGTAATAACAGCAGTGTTGGTTCTTAGAACAATGCCACTACTACAGTATAATCACAGCAGTTATTTATTATAACAATGCCACTACTACAGTGTAATCACAGCAGTGTTGGTTGTTAAAACAATGCCACTACTACAGTGTAATCACAGCAGTTATTTATTATAACAATGCCACTACTACAGTGTAATCACAGCAGTGATGGTTGTTAAAACAATGCCACTACTACAGTGTAATAACAGCAGTGTTATTTGTTAGAACAATGCCACTACTACAGTGTAGTCACAGCAGTGTTGGTTGCTAGAACAATGCCACAACTACAGTGTAATCACAGCAGTGTTGGTTGTTAGAACAATGCCACAACTACAGTGTAATCACAGCAGTGTTGGTTGTTAGAACAATGCCACTACTACAGTGTAATCACAGCAGTGTTGTTTGCTAGAACAATGCCACTACTAAAGTGTAATCACAGCAGTGTTGCTTGTAAGAACAATGCCACTACTACAGTGTAATAACAGAAGTGTTGGTTGTTAGAACAATGCCACTACTACAGTGTAATCAGAGCAGTGTTGGTTGTTAAAACAATGCCACAACTACAGTGTAATCACAGCAGTGTTATTTGTTAGAACAATGCCACTACTACAGTGTAATCACAGCAGTGTTGGTTGTTAGAACAATGCCACAACTACAGTGTAATCACAGCAGTGTTGGTTGTTAGAACAATGCCACTACTACAGTGTAATCACAGCAGTGTTGTTTGCTAGAACAATGCCACTACTAAAGTGTAATCACAGCAGTGTTGGTTGTTAGAACAATGCCACTACTACAATGTAATAACAGCAGTGTTGGTTGTTAGAACAATACCACTACTACAGTGTAATCAGAGCAGTGTTGGTTGTTAAAACAATGCCACAACTACAGTGTAATCAGAGCAGTGTTATTTGTTAGAACAATGCCACTACTACAGTGTAATCAGAGCAGTGTTGGTTGTTAGAACAATGCCACTACTACAGTGTAATCACAGCAGTGTTGGTTGTTAGAACAATGCCACAACTACAGTGTAATCACAGCAGTGTCGGTTGTTAGAACAATGCCACTACTACAGTGTAATAACAGCAGTGTTGGTTGTTAGAACAATGCCACTACTACAGTGTAATCAGAGCAGTGTTGGTTGTTAAAACAATGCCACAACTACAGTGTAATCACAGCAGTGTTATTTGTTAGAACAATGCCACTACTACAGTGTAATCACAGCAGTGTTGGTTGTTAGAACAATACAACTACTACAGTGTAATAATAGCAGTTTTATTTTGTTAGAAAGTGTAAAGTCTAAAGTGTAATCACAGCAGTGTTGGTTGTTAGAACAATGCCACTACTAGAGTGTAATCACAGCAGTGTTGTTTGCTAGAACAATGCCACTACTAAAGTGTAATCACAGCAGTGTTGGTTGTTAGAACAATGCCACTACTACAATGTAATAACAGCAGTGTTGGTTGTTAGAACAATGTCACTACTACAGTGTAATCAGAGCAGTGTTGGTTGTTAAAACAATGCCACAACTACAGTGTAATCACAGCAGTGTTATTTGTTAGAACAATGCCACTACTACAGTGTAATCACAGCAGTGTTGGTTGTTAGAACAATGCCACTACTACAGTGTAATCACAGCAGTGTTGGTTGTTAGAACAATGCCACAACTACAGTGTAATCACAGCAGTGTTGGTTGTTAGAACAATGCCACTACTACAGTGTAATAACAGCAGTGTTGGTTGTTAGAACAATGCCACTACTACAGTGTAATCAGAGCAGTGTTGGTTGTTAAAACAATGCCACAACTACAGTGTAATCACAGCAGTGTTATTTGTTAGAACAATGCCACTACTACAGTGTAATCACAGCAGTGTTGGTTGTTAGAACAATGCCACTACTACAGTGTAATAATAGCAGTTTTATTTTGTTAGAAAGTGTAAAGTCTAAAGTGTAATTACAGCAGTGTTGGTTGTTAGAACACTGCCACTACTACAGTGTAATAACAGCAGTGTTGGTTGTTAGAACAATGCCACTACTACATTATAATCACAGTAGTGTTTGTTAGAACACTGCCACTACTACAGTGTAATAACAGCAGTGTTATTTGTTAGAACAATGCCACTACTATAATGTAATCACAGCAGTGTTGGTTGTTAGAACAATGCCACTAATACAGTGTAATCACAGCAGTGTTATTTGTTACAACAATGCCACTACTACAGTATAATCACAGCAGTGTTATTTATTATAATAATGCCACTACTACCGTGTAATCACAGCAGTGTTGGTTGTTAGAACAATGCCACTACTAGTGTAATCACAGCAGTGGTGGTTGTTAGAACAATGCCACTACTACAGTGTAATCACAGCAGTGTTGGTTCTTAGAACACTGCCACTACTACGGTATAATCAAAGCAGTGTTGGTTGTTAGAACAATGCCACTACTACAGTATAATCACAGCAGTGTTGGTTGTTAGAACAATGCCACTACTTCAGTGTAATCACAGCAGTGTTGGTTGTTAGAACAATGCCACTACTACAGTGTAATTACAGCAGTGTTGGTTGCTACAACAATGCCACTACTACAGTGTAACAACAGCAGTGGTGGTTGTTAGAACAATGCCACTACTACAGTGTAATCACAGCAGTGTTGGTTGTTAAAACAATGCCACTACTACAGTGTAATAACAGCAGTGTTGGTTCTTAGAACAATGCCACTACTGCAGTGTAATAACAGCAGTGGTGGTTCTTAGAACAATGCCACTACTACAGTGTAATAACAGCAGTGTTGGTTCTTAGAACAATGCCACTACTACAGTATAATCACAGCAGTGTTGGTTGTTAGAACACTGCCACTACTACAGTGTAATCACAGCAGTTATTTATTATAACAATGCCACTACTACAGTGTAATCACAGCAGTGTTGGTTGTTAAAACAATGCCACTACTACAGTGTAATAACAGCAGTGTTATTTGTTAGAACAATGCCACTACTACAGTGTAGTCACAGCAGTGTTGGTTGCTAGAACAATGCCACAACTACAGTGTAATCACAGCAGTGTTGGTTGTTAGAACAATGCCACAACTACAGTGTAATCACAGCAGTGTTGGTTGTTAGAACAATGCCACTACTACAGTGTAATCACAGCAGTGTTGTTTGCTAGAACAATGCCACTACTAAAGTGTAATCACAGCAGTGTTGGTTGTTAAAACAATGCCACAACTACAGTGTAATCACAGCAGTGTTATTTGTTAGAACAATGCCACTACTACAGTGTAATCACAGCAGTGTTGGTTGTTAGAACAATGCCACAACTACAGTGTAATCACAGCAGTGTTGGTTTTTAGAACAATGCCACTACTACAGTGTAATCACAGCAGTGTTGTTTGCTAGAACAATGCCACTACTAAAGTGTAATCACAGCAGTGTTGGTTGTTAGAACAATGCCACTACTACAATGTAATAACAGCAGTGTTGGTTGTTAGAACAATACCACTACTACAGTGTAATCAGAGCAGTGTTGGTTGTTAAAACAATGCCACAACTACAGTGTAATCACAGCAGTGTTATTTGTTGGAACAATGCCACTACTACAGTGTAATCACAGCAGTGTTGGTTGTTAGAACAATGCCACAACTACAGTGTAATCACAGCAGTGTTGGTTGTTAGAACAATGCCACAACTACAGTGTAATCACAGCAGTGTCGGTTGTTAGAACAATGCCACTACTACAGTGTAATAACAGCAGTGTTGGTTGTTAGAACAATGCCACTACTACAGTGTAATCAGAGCAGTGTTGGTTGTTAAAACAATGCCACAACTACAGTGTAATCACAGCAGTGTTATTTGTTAGAACAATGCCACTACAACATTGTAATCACAGCAGTGTTGGTTGTTAGAACAATGCCACTACTACAGTGTAATAATAGCAGTTTTATTTTGTTAGAAAGTGTAAAGTCTAAAGTGTAATCACAGCAGTGTTGGTTGTTAGAACAATGCCACTACTACAGTGTAATCACAGCAGTGTTGTTTGCTAGAACAATGCCACTACTAAAGTGTAATCACAGCAGTGTTGGTTGTTAGAACAATGCCACTAATACAATGTAATAACAGCAGTGTTGGTTGTTAGAACAATGCCACTACTACAGTGTAATCAGAGCAGTGTTGGTTGTTAAAACAATGCCACAACTACAGTGTAATCACAGCAGTGTTATTTGTTAGAACAATGCCACTACTACAGTGTAATCACAGCAGTGTTGGTTGTTAGAACAATGCCACTACTACAGTGTAATCACAGCAGTGGTGGTTGTTAGAACAATGCCACAACTACAGTGTAATCACAGCAGTGTTGGTTGTTAGAACAATGCCACTACTACAGTGTAATAACAGCAGTGTTGGTTGTTAGAACAATGCCACTACTACAGTGTAATCAGAGCAGTGTTGGTTGTTAAAACAATGCCACAACTACAGTGTAATCACAGCAGTGTTATTTGTTAGAACAATGCCACTACTACAGTGTAATCACAGCAGTGTTGGTTGTTAGAACAATGCCACTACTACAGTGTAATAATAGCAGTTTTATTTTGTTAGAAAGTGTAAAGTCTAAAGTGTAATTACAGCAGTGTTGGTTGTTAGAACACTGCCACTACTACAGTGTAATAACAGCAGTGTTGGTTGTTAGAACACTGCCACTACTACAGTGTAATAACAGCAGTGTTGGTTGTTAGAACACTGCCACTACTACAGTGTAATAACAGCAGTGTTGGTTGTTAGAACAATGCCACTACTACAGTGTAATCAGAGCAGTGTTGGTTATTAAAACAATGCCACAACTACAGTGTAATCACAGCAGTGTTATAACAATGCCACTACTACAGTGTAATCACAGCAGTGATGGTTGTTAAAACAATGCCACTACTACAGTATAATCACAGCAGTGTTATTTATTATAATAATGCCACTACTACCGTGTAATCACAGCAGTGTTGGTTGTTAGAACAATGCCACTACTAGTGTAATCACAGCAGTAGTGGTTGTTAGAACAATGCCACTACTACAGTGTAATCACAGCAGTATTGGTTCTTAGAACACTGCCACTACTACGGTATAATCAAAGCAGTGTTGGTTGTTAGACTAATGCCACTACTACCATGTAATCACAGCAGTGTTGGTTGTTAGAACAATGCCACTACTTCAGTGTAATCACAGCAGTGGTGGTTGTTAGAACAATGCCACAACTACAGTGTAATCACAGCAGTGTTGGTTGTTAGAACAATGCCACTACTTCAGTGTAATCACAGCAGTGGTGGTTGTTAGAACAATGCCACTACTACAGTGTAATCACATACAGTGTAATCACAGCAGTGTTATAACAATGCCACTTCTACAGTGTAATCACAGCAGTGTTGGTTGTTAAAACAATGCCACTACTACAGTATAATCACAGCAGTGTTTTTTATTATAACAATGCCACTACTACAGTGTAACCACAGCAGTGTTGGTTGTTAGAACAATGCCACTACTACAGTGTAATCACAGCAGTGGTGGTTGTTAGGACATTGCCACTACTACAGTGTAATCACAGCAGTGTTGGTTGTTAGAACACTGCCACTACTACAGTGTAATCACAGCAGTGTTTGTTGTTAGAACAATGCCACTACTAAAGTGTAATCACAGCAGTGTTGGTTGTTAGAACAATATCACCACTACAGTGTAATCACAGCAGTGTTGGTTGTTAGAACAATGCCATAGCTACTGATGATATGTAATCACATAAATATTGGTTGTGAGAACAATGTTACAGCTTGTAAGTCGAAACATTTTAAGCATAAACAATCGGATCCAAAAATGTTATGCCAGACCTGCCAGCTCAAAAAGAAGACCCTCTCATTTAGTCACTATATGAATGTATATTTTAAAAAAGGTGTAATGAAATATGTACTGTCCACCTGGAAAACAAGTTTGAAACGTTTACAACTGTGGGAGCAAAGTGAAACGTGGATGTGATGTGTAATGTGCAGATGCTATGTGCTGTTACATGACAAGGGCCCATACTCGGTAACAAAGAAAAGAGTGAAAGCCAACAAGCTTTGTATATTTTACCAAAACAATTTATTTCCCTAGACAACAATTTAAAAATTGATGAATAAGACTTACAGTTTGTGAATATAATCCAAAATTTGATCCTAAGAATGAAAACACAAGTCCTATTACTAAACAGTTCTATTAGAATCTAGGTTCAAGTCCTGATGACATACAAATATGGAAGGTGATGACATCAGATGTGATCAATATACAAATAACAACAACTCCTTACCTGAATCACAATCTTTGTTTTCAAATAATTTCAGAATAAATTTTTATAAAAAAGTCAAATTGTTGAGTTTCCAGGAAAATAAATTATTAAATCCAAAATTCAGATGAACAATCTTGGCAAAAAATTCAAACAATACACCTTGTTCCTTCAAGGTGTTAGAATGACTCTGCCTGAAAAATATTAACATTGCATATTTAAAACCCACGACATAATTTCAAGTCTAGCAAGATTGGTCATGTGCTCTCTTACTACACTAGCTTTGGCATGTAGACCAATTTGTCCCCACTTAAAAACCAATTATAAAACAACCATTGTTTACACGTAGTGATCACCCAAAGAAAGTATGCTCCTGATACTGACCAATCATTTTAACTTCCTGTTGATATTGTTTCCAACCCAAGACCAACTAAAGTAATAAAAATAATTCTCACATAATCTTTCTTTGTCTTAAATAAACAAACTTTGTTATAAGAATATACCTCGTTACTAAAAAAAAATCTTAAATCTGACAAAATTTTCATTGCAATAAAATACAATGAAACAAAAATGAAATAAAAGGAATTTTAAAACTTATAAGAAATTTAATCACATATACATAACAGTGCATACAAAATAATGTTCACTTAATCAGCTAATAGAGATTACTTTAGCACCAAGTGCTAGATCTCGACTGAACTTCATGGAGATCAATGACTTGGTGCTAGATCTCTACTGTTTACAGTGACTATCTCTTCTCCTGGAAGCAGTAACCAAAATGAGCACATAGATGTAACAACTGGCTTGTTGCAAGCAGTACTCAAATGAACATATTATGACCAGTAGATATAATTATTGCAACAGTACTCAAATGAACATTATGTTCAGTAGTGCAACAATTGCCTTGCCATGAGCAGTACTCAAATGATCACATATCCAGAATTATTACCTTGTTGTATCACTCATGAACAAATTATGTCTAGTAGATGTAATTATTACCTTGCTATGAGCAGTACTCAAATGAACATAGCATTATGTCCAATAGAACTAATTATTACCTTGCTGTAGCAGTACTAAGATGAAAACAACATTATATCCAGTAGATTTTATTATTGCCTTGCTGTAAGCAGTACTCAAATGAACACATGTCTAGTAGGGGTCTAGGACAGCTCCCCTCCCCAACATTTTCCCTGGACTTTTCCGACCATCAAATAGGACCCCCCCAGTCATTTCCCACACCATGATCTTAAAACTTAATTTAATATGACATTTTGCCAATAAAATATAAAAACTTATATTATGTTAAAAGAAAAAAGTTTATTTGAAATAAATCTCAGTAGTATTAAACAAAGTTAACATTTTTCACATATTAAAAATTTATTTTTTAAATGTTAATGTTGTAAACATTACTTTTAAGTATTCTATGATGTCATGATTGTCGCAATGTCAACATCTGGCCCGAGTACTGTACTGAAACAACTACAATTAATTGAATGATGGCTAATCCATCAGTTGTTTATCTTAAACCAAAAATGCATAATAAATAAAGGTTAGACTCAAGCCTCATCAACATACTTCAAAGAAACCTGTTTTACATTCAGTAAAAGCACTAGCAATTGATTGACAAATAGGCGATGCCCATATTTGTTATAACAATGCGTAAAAATGGGTGTGAATTTATGCTCACTATGCTCACAGCTCAAATGTAATGTCCAGCTACCCTTAATATCCATGTGTATGTGTGTGTGAGAGAGAGAGAGAGAGAGAGAGAGAGAGAGAGAGAGAGAGAGAGAGAGAGAGAGAGAGAGAGAGAGAGAGAGAGAGAGAGAGAGAGAGGTCAGGAAAGTAGATATTTTACATTTCATAATCATTTATTTCAGGTGACAACAGTCGAACCTGTGCACTAATGGTGATGCGGCATGCGAGTATACATTAAAGCTAAATGTTACTATATATAAATAAAGTTGTATAAAGATAATGGGGGGGGAAGCCCTATCTGATGGTGGAAAATGTTGGAAGGGGGGAAGATGTCAGGGGAAGGAAATTTCAGTACAGCTGAGATATCCTAATACAGTTTAGTAGATGTAATTACTGATCAGTATCTCAGATATGTTACGATGTTGCCCATTTGTCTAGTCTGATGCCACTTTCATTTCTGCACAATAAATAAGAGTTGTCATTTGTATGCACTGGCTTTGTGACAAGGTAGTATAGAACATCTCCCCCTCCCCTGGACTCTCCCCCATCAAATTGTTTTCGCACTTCCCCCTTATCTTAAACTTAATTCATTTAATATGACATTTTGCCTAAAAAATTATAAAAATTAATAAGTTATGTTAAAATAAAAAGGTTCTTTAAAATAAATTTTAGCAGAAAGGGTTAAAATTAACATTTTCACATATAAAAAAATGTTTAGAAGTAAATGTAAGCAATTGCTTTTAAGTATTCTAAGATGTCACGATTGTTGAAATTGGTGACTATGTTTGCAATTCTCAAAGAACAGTCTTTTGTATTTCTTCTTTGGTTGTTGAGGCAAATGTCCACTGATGATCTGATTTAGGCTGACATTATTTAAGCTCTCTTTACGTTTAATAATCCGACCGAAGCAACAGATATTTGGATGATGACATGAAAACCGGACTGCATCTTTCTATGCCAACCTTCCACAACATTGTTTGTTCATGACAAACTGTTGGCAACGTGAATGCACACTCCAAAATGCTTTTATTGAATACTGCTACTGCATGGCAATTATGACAGACGACCAATGTAGTTGTCCTCAAAATAATCCATGACAGTGGCAAACTCCTGACAACAATTCCTGAGTGATTAATTTAGAACGAATGCTAATGCAGCAATCATCAGACAAGGCAAAATCTTCATTCTGGTATCGATCCTCCAGTCCAGCAGATTGAACTTTTCTAAATATACTTTGTGCAAGATGAAAGAAAAAACTACATATTTCAACGTTGGCAAAGCACTTTATGGCTGCATTTATTGCAGCCTTTTTTGAAATCCATTGTAATTGTTATTGGATGAACTTGAGGATGCAGCACTTTGATTTCTTAATATAAATGACAGTAAGTAACTTGTGTTTTGTTTAGTAGAACTTACAAGCACAGAACAATTTATCCAGTTACAAGAGCTTGTACTGTATATAATTGAAAAAAAAACAGTTCAGGTACCATGTTGGCAGTTCCATCTAGGAACCAATGCTGTGTATCTTTAATCAAATTCAGTTGAGGTCGTCACATCCGCTGTTGTAAAGTATAAAATTTTCTCCATCAGCCAAACTTTTGTATTCTTCTGGAATTTTTAATGTTCGGTCAATCGGTAGAGGGTGAACTGCATTCTTCTTCTGTTTAACTCTTCTGATGTTTCTCTGTAGATGTCGAATTGGCACCATCTGAACAGCAGCTTGCTGGCTGTTTTGCAGCAATTCTTGACCCAGAATTTGTTGTGGTGTTTGTTTCGTTTCCTCTGCTTTTTGTTTGATACTTGCCCGGACATCAAAGCTAAATGTTAATATATATAAATAAATTAGTATAAAGATAATGGAGATAACTGATGGGGAGGGGATGTCCAGGAGGGAGATATCCTGATTTCATGATGCACTAAGGGTAAAGATGAAAACTAGTGATTCCAGTGTTGAAATTTCAAAAGTTAAAGTCACTGGTTGAAAAGACAAAGGTCAGGGTTCTTTCACAATTTGTTGCAAAATTTGTGCATGGTTTGCTAAGGGGGTGGGGTAAAGAAAAATCCTATCAACTACAGGGTTAAAGGTCAAGATCACTTTTACCGACAGAAAAAAAAAAGTTTTTCACTTAATTCTTTGATTTCTCCACCATCTACAGATACCAAACATGGTGGATGACTTGAACAAAGGGAGTCAAATCTATTTGAGGGTATAAAGGTCAAATATAAATACTGTATTTACCTTGTCATATTTTTTGTTTACATTTATATGGAAGGTTTTATCTTCTGAAAGATTTTCTGCAGTTCTTTATTATTACATATTTTGATATTTACTTTTAATTTGGGACCACATCCATTCAGGTGCAGTGAACAAAATTACTGCCATCTAATTTTCTGGTGGACTAGATTGAAATGTAACTAGCTAATCCATCTGGGCAGTTGGATATTTAGGTACATTAACTACACTGAATTAACAAATTGTGTATTTTATCATTTTAAAAGAAATAGAAACCATGTAAAATGGTGACTGACCAAAATGACCTGGGTAAGTATGAAACTTGTATACCTTGGATTATGAAGGTAACACTTTACAACCAAGCAACCATAGCTCCCTCATTAATAAATCATGTTTACAATGGAATAAAAACATTTATCAAACTGCATTGGTTAGAAACTTAATGTTTAGTTGGCTCTACATAGACACTTTAATGCTGTAGTGCCTTTACTTTACGACATACATCATACAGGTAGGAACAAAATGCACTGAAATATATTTATAGCAATAAGATTTTAAACAATTTTTATTTAGGTCAAACCAAGAATCAAAAGAAGTCTTGTTTACAACCCAATTCTAATAGGACCATTTATTCCTGTTGAATCTCTATAACATGATTTTCAAGACGATCACTGGATTATTCAACAGAATTATTCACATTAAGATTCAACTAGGCATCATGTGTAGTCTTCTGGCAAACACCCTATGTTGATATGACATTCTGAAGAAGCAATAACAAGTTTATTAAGCAAATTGTCATGGTGACTATAATGGAAATAGATTGCCAACATTTTTATTTATGGCGAACTAAACATGATAAGAAGCATTTTAGCGAAAACAAATTGCAGATATGACCATCCAATCTTTAGGCATGTTGATAAGAAGATTTTCAAGGTCACTTTGGTGACTAGGTGACTATGTAAGATCACAAGCAGAACATTTGACCAACCTCTGACACAAACTGTTTGTCAATATGACTTTCCACTGAGAAGGAATAGCAATAAAATGATTTTGAAGATGGCTACCATGGTCACCATATTGAACTAATTGACACCATTTTTTTGTTTAGTATCAAGTATACATCATTAGAAGGCTTCCCTAAAAACCTATACTGACATGACCATCCATTCAAAAAGGTGATAAGATTTCCAAGATGGCTACTGTGGATACATGAGTTTTAGAACCAACTAAACCGTGTTACGAATCTCTATATAAGGTGTCTTGAAATTTATGAAGAGTAGCAATAATAAACTTATGCTAACAGATGGATGTACAACAGATGTCAGACAACAGGTCATCCCACTAGCAAGCAAATTGCAGAATATTCCTTATAATATTTTTTATCCAAATAAATTTTTCATGTAAATGTTAGATATAAGACAGCAAACCTGACAGTTTTTTATATATATTATAAAATCTGCAAATTACTAGCACAAGAATACCCACCCAGACTATTATCGGATTTAGTAACAATGCACATTAATCTCAGGAAAAAGTACCTATGTATGTATGTATGTATGTATGTATGTATGTATGTATGTATGTATGTATGTATGTATGTATGTATGTATGTATGTATGTATGTATGTATGTATGTATGTATGTATGCATGTATGTATGTATGTATGCATGTATGTATGTATGTATTTATGTATGTATGTATTTATGTATGTATGTATTTATGTATGTATGTATGTATGTATGAGTGTGCGTGTGTGTCAAGTTGAATAGCATGTAGTCATAGTCATGTAACGATTAAAATGTTTTGAAAAATATAAACAATTTTGTGATTCCAAGAAAGATAAAGATATAGTCCATGAGAATAAAAGATTCAAGATTTTTAAAAATATCCTTGAAATATACTGTAATCATTATATATATATATATATATATATATATATATATATATATATATATATATATATATATATATATATATATATATATACACACACACACACCACATTTTTTAAGAAAACAAAAGTTTTCTTTGCTGTTATATCAACCAAACCCTTATTCTTGGCAAAAATTATCTCTCGCTGAATGGAAGACAATATGCTTGACATGAATGTGTTCTACTCATTAAATCCCAGAAAAAAAACGTATCACATTATATAAAATTCTTACAGTATCCTCCCAAACCATTTGGTCAAGTACTCTAAAGGTATCTAGAGTGTAATGGCTTAGTTGAATTGAAACACAGCTCCCTGTTGATACAGCTACTGCCATTGGCACTCAATCATGGAGTCCAACTGCAAACCCTGAAGCCACAGATCTGCCATAACAATAACAGTTCAGTCCAGGCAGGTTTTAAGGGTAATCTGTAGAACAACAAACCAGTCCCTTATCTCCTGGTGCATCATGGTCTATACTGTATGCAGCTGGATTCTACATTTACGGTACATTGAACAACACCATTTTACAACATTCAGTTATTTGACACAAAGTAATGTGCACAAGAAACATGTAATTAATGGTATACCAAAACATAAATGAAACATTTCAGCTTCATCATACTAAAAGCTCAAAACCCGATGCATGTACAAACCATTACACATGTAGAATAGTTCAAAGACAATTATACATACAGAAAATTATGCATATATAAAGTTGTACATGTAGAAATTATGATAAAATTACAATGAAAGCAAGTGACATTCAAGCAAAATCTCTACAATTATAAATGATGTGAAAATATTTGCCAATAATATTAATGTACTTGAGTAATAATTGCCCGTAAACTCCTAATTAAACATAGATGTTGACCATTTCCTAAAGAAGGACTATCCTTTAACTACATGCATCTAAATTTAAATAATAATAATAATAATAATAATAATAATAATAATAATAATAATAATAATAAATACTTAATGTTTTATTTATTTGTCAAGTGTAACAGTTATACTATTTTCCCCTGATGCCCCCAGTATGAACAAAATACTGTAAATGCAAATAATAATTTTCACACTAACAGATAAGTTCTCATAACTTTAAACCAAAATTATTTGCAGTGACAAAATGAATTAGTGTATGCACAATAAGTTGTTTATGTACCTTGATCAGTCAAAACCTTTATACTTGAAAGAAGCTTACATCTTTCTGTAACTATATATATATATATATATATATATATATATATATATGAAATGCAATTCTGTGTATATGTTTCTGTCGAACAGATCTCCATGTAACTGAATCCATCCATCTACATGTATCTAGATATCCAATATAATGTACAATCAAATATTGCTGTCATGATCAATAAAAATCATCTAAAACTGGTCAAGAATTTAAGTGTCAAAGTTATATTATTCCCATTAATGAATATAAATAGATACATCTTTCTTTTTTTCTACTACTAGACTTTTAGGATATAATCTTTCAGAAAAAGTAAAATACTTTAACGACAGCCCCTAGCTTTTCACTGTTCAGTCTACATGGTAAATGACAAATTTGCCAGAAAACCATTTAGGTGGGGCTCTACAGTTTCGTATTTAGCATAAGGTATTCCAACATTCTCTCCACTGTGCATGTTTGAAATGCAAACAACTTCACCTTACATACATCACTCTCTCAAAAGTACTTAATAACTGGTGAGTGCCACCATAAAGAGTATATAGATATCATTATTGTATGATTTAATTTTGATTGTATGACTGAAATATTTTAGTCGCAAGCATCAAAACAGTCCTTTGTAATAATTGCCCTGTATTTCCCCCCACAGAACAGCATTTATTAGAGTCAGAGTCTTAAACCGGTACAGCCCCCGCATCCTCATGATAAAAAGTGAACTATTTGAAAAATGCGCATTGCATTTTGTCAACATAGCAACCAGTGTTATGCTGATAGACAGGAACATGAAACTAGCCATATTTATTCCTGAGATGTCAACAATAAATTTTACAGTTATAAAAGGGATATAACAGGTGAGGTTCATAAAGGTCAAAGAGTAAAATATTAACTAATTCTTTGATATGAAAGAAAGCAGATTTGCTTTGTTATCAGTTATTTTTTAATTTCATTGCAAATAAATGAAAAGAAACATTTCAATATGTATTTCTTTTACTTAATGCAACATTTTTCAATTTAAGTTGACTTTATTCCTATATTCTAAGACTTCTAATTTCCCCATAATGAAGATCACTACTCAACTAAACTCATAGTAAATTATGTATGCCAGAGCAAAAATAAGTATAATTAGCTTATTTTCATGAATAAAATCATTGTTAATGTACCATTTCACTCAGAACATCATACATAATAATATGAAAAAAAGAAAAATAATTGCATAAATGTTTATATTTGTTTTTAAGGTGGCGCTCTACAGTTTCATATTTAGCATAGGGTTAAAATTTTAAAGAAAAAGAGTTTCCCCTGGTTTCCTCACTAGTTATACTGGTTATTTAAAAGAGACTTTGTATATCTTAGGTATTGTTCAAAGAACCTTTAATTCCCTTTATTTTGATGTATGATTGATGGGTGTAATATGGGTTAGAGAGTACACAGCTTGGCCTTACTCCAGATGCACACCTTTCAAAAAAGTGCTAGCTCTACTTGCTCATTTTCACTTCTCGAACTTTAGAAGTAAATTGTAAAAAAAAGATCCGATAACTTTTTTTACATTTTATGTATTTGGTAATTCAGTCATTGCACTTTTAGAAGCTGGTATTATCTAGTTTGGCAAAATTCATTTTCCATATTTTAATAGCTGCCAAGAATAGTGTACTTTAGACAAATTTTGGTTTATTTTTGGAGCACAAGGGAGCAGTAATTTTAGTTAGCAGTGTCCTAAGATCATTTAAAATTTCCAAAAGTACAATATCCAAAGAAATTTCATCCAAATTACATGAAAGTAGTATATAGGTATGCCAACATTCTCTCCACTGTGCATGTTTAAAATGCAAACAACTTCACCTTACGTACATCACTTTCTCAAAAGTACTTAATAACTGGTGAGGGTGAGCACCACATTAATTCTACATGATACAAGCAAGCCAGTTAGGTGGCGCTCTACAGTTTCGTATTTAGCATAGGGTTAAAATTTTAAAGAAAAAGAGTTTCCCCGGGTTTCCTCACTAGTTATACTGGTGTTTTAAAAGAGACTTTGTATATCTTAGGTATTGTTCAAAGAACCTTTAATTCCCTTTATTTTGATGTATGATTGATGGGTGTAATATGGGTTAGAGAGTATACTGCTTGACCTTACTGCAGATGTACACCTTTCAAAAAAGTGCTAGCTCTACTTGCTCATTTTCACTTCTCGAACTTCAGAGGTAAATTGTAAAAAAAAGAGCCGCTAACTTTTTTTACATTTTATGTATTTGGTAATTCAGTCATTGCACTTTTAGAAGCTGGTATTATCTAGTTTGGCAAAATTCATTTTCCATATTTAAATAGCTGCCAAGAATAGTGTACTTTAGACAAATTTTGGTTGATTTTTGGAGCACAAGGGAGCAGTCATTTTAGTTCGCAGTGTCCTAAGCTCATTTTAAATTTCCAAAAGTACAATATCCAAAGAAATTTCATCCACATTACATGAAAGTAGTATATAGGTATGCCAACATTCTCTCCACTGTGCATGTTTAAAATGCAAACAACTTCACCTTACATACATCACTCTCTCAAAAGTACATAATAACTGGTGAGCGCCACCTTAAGGATGATTATTGACACAGTCTATGAAAAAAATTACAATAGTAAACCATTCCACTTTTGCAGGATTCAAGCAACTCAACTATGTATGCATAACTGACACAGTCTATGAAAAAAATTTACAACAGTAAACCATTTCACTTTTGCAGGATTCAAGCAACTCAACTATGTATGCATAACTGACAAAGTCTATGAAAAAAATTTACAACAGTAAACCATTCAACTTTTGCAGGATTCAAGCAACTCAACTAGGTATGCATAGCTGACATAGTCTATAAAAAAAATTACAACAGGATAATGTTCAATTTTGCAGGATACAAGCAACTCAAGCAAGAATGCAACTTAGGTATGCATAAATGATATAGTACACGAGAAAAATATAAAAAAGTAAACTATTCAACTTTGCAGGATGCAAAAACAACTCAACCTAGTGTGCATAAAAGTCACAGTCCATAAAAAAAATTTAAAAATTATCTCCAATGGATTAAAATTAATGGGTTTGCTGATTATCACAACTGAATCATTGATCTTTAGATTTCAGCTGATTCCAAATACTACTGTGTAAATACCTACACAAATTCAAGCTAAATTCAAATGTCCCACACTAAAATATGATGTTGCTTTACCAGTTTATAAATTGACACCAACCTGAATTATTTTTAAAGTGTTTTGTTATTCAATAAATGATTTACCCAATTCTCTCAACAACATCAGCATAACTGAATAAACAGACCCAATCCCAGATTTTCAAATCTCTCTGCAAAAAAGGTCATGATTAACTTAACTATGATTATATCGCAAAGTCTGACACTTTGAAATTTTTTATTTAAATGCTAGTTAGCACAAGGAAAAAAAGTTAAGATTCTTAAGTTCTAAGATCCTTTATTTTCTTTTATATTACAAAATTCAAACTGTCTGGACTTTGTCAAAGTTTTAGTTCCAGTCTCATGCACAGATAATTCAGTGGATGCTGGGGACCTTGACTTACCATATTTCCAAAACTTATAATGAATTCATAGTTCATGTATTAAAGAATAACCTATACATAAGCTCAAAGACTGGATGTCCCACCACTGTGCCCGAGATACTACAAATGCTATCCTTCACCATATCCTTGGTCCAACAAATATTATGCCTCACAGGCTGCATAATGGGCTACCATATATACTAAAATTAGGTAGCCTGACAGGCTGCATAATGGGCTACCATATATACTAAAATTGGGTAGCCTGATGGGCTGCATAATAGGCTACCATATATACTTAAATTGGGTAGCCTGATGGGCTTCATAATGGGCTACCATATATACTAAAATTGACATGCTGCATAATGGGCTACCATATATACTAAAATTGGGTAGCCTGACAGGCTGCATAATGAGCTACCATATATACTAAAATTGGGTAGCCTGTCAGGCTGCATAATGGGCTACCATATATACTAAAATTGGGTAGCCTGACAGGCTGCATAATGAGCTACCATATATACTAAAATTGGGTAGCCTGTCAGGCTGCATAATGGGCTACCATATATACTAAAATTGGGTAATCTGACAGGCTGCATAATGGGCTACTATATATACTAAAATTGGGTAGCCTAATGGGCTACATAATGAGCTACCATATATACTAAAATTGACATGCTGCATAATGGGCTAACATATATACTAAAATTGGGTAACCTGACAGGCTGCATGAGCTAGCATATACACTAAAATTGGGTAGCCTGACAGGCTGCATAATGGGCTACCATATATACTAAAATTGGGTAGTCTGATGGGCTGCATAATGGGCTACCATATATACTAAAATTGGGTAGCCTTACAGGCTGCATAATGGGCTACCATATATACTAAAATTGGGTAGCCTTACAGGCTGCATAATGGGCTACCATATATACTAAAATTGGGTAGCCTGATCAGCTGCATAATGGGCTACCATATATACTAAAATTGGGTAGCCTGACAGGCTGCATAATGGGCTACCATATATACTAAAATCAGGTAGCCTGATGGGCTACAAGAGGCAGGGCAATCTAAGACTCGCCTTTACAGATCACTTTGTCTGAATTGATTCAATTTCTATGAGTTAGTTGTTATGTCTTTTTCCTCCACCAAATATACTGACCACCATGTGTGACTTATCATGTGCCAATACTGGCATCAAACCCCAAGTTCACAAGTCACTTATCCAGTGGGTTACAATATAGTATCATAAATTGTTTCATACTTTATTGAAAGATGGGAACAATATAATTTACAAGGGATAATAATTGTTAAAGAGTAAGAAGTTCAAAATAGAAGTTCAAAGTACAGTTATGAAGCCAGCAGTTTGATAATCAGATGGTCTCCTTATTCTTTTTTTTATTTTAAGTTGGGCATCCAGTCTTTTTTGTAGCCAGGGCTACCATTTGATTTTGAAACTTGTAAGGCCCTGTGTGTAAAGGACAGACACATGGATGGATTGACCTGGATATAATTATATGCCCCAAAACACTGGGATGGTGGGACACATCAATCAAGAAACATGACAAAGAATGTTTTGTGGGCTCAGAATATAGAACAGGCCCAAATCACCCTTCTTCATGTCATGAGACAAATAATGAGCTCATCCATATGTCTACTGGAATCCAAACCATGTACAGTAACTTTTAGCTGGAGGATTGTTTTCCAGATTCTTGACAAATAGTTGTGTTATGTAACTTTGTACATACTTATTAGTCAAGTCCAACTGCAAAAAATATAGACCCTGATCTGCATCTCATAATGCATCAAGCATTTACGATGTAAAATTTTTGTTCTACTTAATGCTCAAAAAAAATTACACAGATCCAGACCAACAAGTGCATTATTTGACAGATATGGGTTTATGCAGTCCACTGATGGATCCTACCTGTGAGACAAAGATAAAAGGCAATTTAATATCACTAGCACCTGCTGATAAAGACAAAAGGCAAACTAATATCACCTGGTGACAATGATGAAATGCAAACTAATATCACCTGGTGACAATGATGAAATACAGACTAATATCACCTGGTGAAAAAGATGAAATGCAATCTAATATCACCTGGTGACAAAGATGAAATGCAAACTAATATCACCTGGTGACAAAGATGAAATGCAAACTATCACCTGGTGATAAGGATGAAATGCAAACTAATATCACCTGGAAACAATGATGAAATGCAAACTAATATCACCTGGAGACAATGATGAAATGCAAACTAATATCACCTGGTGACAAGGATGAAATGCAAACTAATATCACCTGGTGAAAAAGATGAAATGCAATCTAATATCACCTGGTGACAAAGATGAAATGCAAACTAATATCACTTGGTGACAAAGATGAAATGCAAACTAATATTACAAGGAGATAAAGATGAAAGGCCAACTAAAGTCACCTGGTGACAAAGAGATAAAAAAGCAAACTAATATCACCTGGTAATAAAGATAAAAGGCGATAAAAAGCCAATGAATATCAACTTGTAACAAAGACACAAGGCAAACTAACATGAATTGAAACAGAAAGGCTACTAAAAACAATGAGGCATGTTTTACAACTGTATACGTCTTAAATATACCCACAGTATTGTATACACAGAGCGTTATGTGCATGATTTTAAGACTGAAAGCACAGAGCAATGTACAATTGAGTCAACCAAATAAGAAATGATATATACAGAAAAAAGGCTCCATCAGTATTTCCTTATTGTTATTGTTGTTGTAGGGTTTAACGCCATTTTTTAGCACAAGATAGGCTATACATGGTGGCCAGTATTAATGGTGGAGGAAGAACCCTGGAAAACCCTGGGAAGAACCACCGACCCACGAGAAGCTACTGGCAGGCTTTCTCATGTACCCACGTTACCCGAGTCTGGACTCGAACTCACACAGACAGAGGTGATATGGCAGTGATCCATAATGGTCAGCACTTTAGACCAATCGGCTACTCAAGGCCCCAGTATTTCCTTAAATAATTTTCTGAAAATAGTATTTCATTGAAAACATATCAGCCGTGTGTTGTTCCCAGACAGGGCAGAGTTGTCCTAGTCAAGTTCTGGTTACTTTCCATGGCAGTTAACATTTTCATGAGGTCACACAAAAGATAATCTGTATGCACTTCTCATAGGTATTTAGGGTATTTACAGTCTAAGTGAAAATAGAAGCCAAAAATAAACAAGTTGTCTAAATAACAGAAGTACAATGTCTGGAAATTTAAGACAGGGCAACACTTAGGACAGTATTATTCTAAAATAAGCTAGGAACAACAATACAGCACAATCATCATGGAACTCTGATGGGACACTATCCAGTCATTTTTAAAGTGGGTTATAAAATTCAAAGTAAATATAGATTAAGAGATATTAAACACTGTCAATGCATTTTTCTCAAGGGATAAAAAAGAGAATTAAAGTATCAATCCATGCTTTGAGGAGTTTCATGCAAACAAATAATTCCACAAAGTGCTCCAAAAGTCAAGTTATTTGCATATTTTTTCAAGTGCTATAAAAATCAATCTTTTAATTCCTATATCATTCAAAAGTTTGCCAGCTTGCTTGCTATATGTCCTACATCAATCAAAAGTATACCAGCTTGCTTGCTATTATTTCTACGTCAATTACAAGAATGGTAACTTGCCATCGAAGGATATAAATGTGTGCTATGATTTTGTTTCTAAATAAAATGCTTTGCATGCAAGATAATATGAAATGAGAACAAAATCTTTATTTTAATTTTATTTTGACAGCAAATAATGAAAATATTGTGAAATGTGAGAAATCTATCAACTGTCAAATGATCATATTATTTCCAACCATTTTAATTGCAATATATATTGATCATGACACCATACTGCCAGAAAATCTTAATCACCTTGTCAAAACTTACCTCTGGAAGTATGAATTTTCTGGCCTATAAGTCAATCCTTTTTGATCTGAAAGGCAGGCGGCTTCTTATAATCCAAATTAGCATGGATACTGTCACTAAAATTGCTCTCTTATAATCTGAGTTGACTTGTATATGGATGATGTCATTGAAATTGCTTTGAGTACTGCTAATTATGTGATTCTGAGATGTAATCAACAAAACTTGTCACAAAGTTGTACAAATTCTTGCTCAATTACCAGGTCAATAAATTGGAATAAATTTACCTCCTTTTACATTATAATCATCATTTTGTTCATGTCTTTATGTGCTTGTATTTTCTGATCTCTCCATTATGAATTAAGAAAACAATCAAACAGCTCACAATTCATTGACCATGTGATACTTATTGTCTATACTCTGTAGTGTACTCTATTTATTCAAATTATATAATTTGTTCCTAAAAAAAGAATGGATTTTGCTTCACTCATATTTTTTATAATAAAAACATACCTTATTCTTCCTTATCATATTTAAACATAGATTCACTGATATTTGTTCCATCGGTATTTTATCTGATGCATTTGAGCAATTACCAGTACATCTCTTTCATTGATATAATCAGCCCTACAAAGGGATGTAATCCATATTAACGACTTCAATGTTTGAGGAATTTGTCTCTATCTGCACATCTCTATACATTTCTCATTTCTTTATTGGTAGTCTGAATAATTTGATCTGTTGAATCTTGCCCTCAAATAGGTGTCAACTTACTCTAACAATATTTAAGTAGAATGTAAATAACTGCCGAACCATATGGTTCTTGTGACAGTGTTTATGGTAATTAAAAACAAAGACAATGTTTCTACAGAGGTTTCAATTGCTGATGGAATACATCAATGTCCCTATTTATGAGGATGATCAAAATCACCAAATAACTGAACAATATGAATTACAGTAGAACCTGTCTTGAAAGACCACCCCTTTTGCCAAAAAAGTATGGTCTTTCAAGACAGGTGGTCTCTCATAACAGGTCATAATGCTATATAATCAATCAGTCTGTGCAGTGAGAATGTGGTCTCTCAAGACAGGTGTTCTCACATAGCAGTAGTCTTTCAAGACAGGTTTTTACTGTACAATCACCCTGAAACCACCCTCCAGTTTTCATATAGAATTCTGAATGATAAATTCAAAGACTTTTTCAAAACTTTTAAAGACCACATAGATTTATAAGACCTATTTTTGCTAACATTTTGCATACACATTGCTATATGAGAAAACAACCACATCCAAAATACTAATACAAAATTGTTTAATAATGAAACTCAAAATATAATTTCCTATAATTGCTTTATAATGATTTGGAATATAGGTTGACATTCATTAACATTTCAGAAATATGTAACATATGCATCTGATTTAATACAAAATAAACTGTTTTCTAAACAGACATCAGCACTGATTTAAATGCATTGTTATAGCTGCTGATTTTTTTCTCTTCAATCATTTTGTAAAGAGATTTACATCTTACCTTTGGCATGACTTGTAAGGGCTCTTTCTCCCATCAAAGCCAAGATGATTGTCTTATTGCACAATGTACAAAACACCTTTTATTTTACATATTTTATTCTTTTTTTGCTATTCCTTGTATTTTTCTTTTTCAAGCCAGATCTCTTTGAAATAGCAAAGACCTGGCATTTACAAACACAACATGAAACAAAACTGAAGATGTATATCGACTGAACAAAATTTGAATCCTCCTGCTCCAGCGTCTGTTACTTTCGTGAACTTTCTACATTGAGTGAGTGGCTTGTTCAATGTAACCAAAATTCAATTGGCAGAACAGAAAAAAAAGAAATTTGTGAATTAGTGTAATGAACATTTTGATTGGCCAAAGATGATGGACTCATCCAATCAAATTAAACAATTCATCAAGAGAAATAAAAATGACTTCATGCCAATCTAACGACCTTAGGCAATTTTATTTGTGATTAAAATAATAATGACTTTGTATAACATCTAATCTTTATTAGCTCTATGCCCTTTACAATATTAGATAACACCTAAAAACATATATGTTATGATTATGAAAAACAAACACCATGAAATTAGAAAACAAAACAATGCTTCCTGAAAACAGTTAAGGTGCTGACTTCCTATGGTACTGGCTTCCTTTGGTTGTATTTAATGAAAATTGTAGCTGGCATGATTTGATGAATAGTGCATGTGTTACTGAAGTTGCCACCAAGCCATCTTCGGATGTCCAAACAAATGCTCATTTGTTATTGTGGCAGCAATGAAACTGAAAGGGTCATCAAAAAACAGAAACCAGGAAACCTTGACTACATCAGAATATAACAACCATGGACAATTCTATTTTTGATCATGGAAAGAAATTAAAATATTTGGATTTCTTTTAATTCTCAAAGACTTTTAAAGACCTCAGGGTAATCTGCTCAGTTTTCCCAAAATTTGAAAGTCAAGCAAACATTTCCAAATTTTTCACAAATTGTCAAAAACCTTCAAAGACCATATGAACCTTGCCCCTCCCTTTCTCAGAAACAAAATTGGGCAACGAACATGTTTCCATCAGCGTTTTAAATTTCCCAAATAATCTGGAACAGCATACAGTGATACTATAGTGAAAACAATGAAGCCAAGGTTAGTCTGGTTTCCTTTTATATTACAAATTGACTTTATATATCAATATAGAATGGAAAATTTATAAAATTAGTGAATTTGATTTGTACTCCACATCGACTTAAAAGCTGGAAAATACAGTACATGACTTTCTCCAAAGACCAATCGACTTAAAAGCTGGAAAATACAGTACATGACTTTCTCCAAAGACCAAAATGATACCATATTATATCAAACACTACAATCATGTTTGAACTGAATCTTTTTCATGTTTGACACAGTAACAGTTATGCTTTGAAGACACTATGATTTTTCTGGGGTTGATAATATTTTCCCTGAAGACCCTGAATACATGGAGTAATGTGTCCAATGGTAATTCCACAGCAGCTGTTCTGTGCATGCAGCTGTAAATTTGAGTTTTCTGAAATACAAGAAAAGTGTTGTGCACGTTTTAGAAAAAGAAGGATTAAAATTTATCTTTAAAGAAATATTCACAACCAATACTTAATACAACATACTAATTAAAGTACTGTACATGCAATAAAGTGATGCTAATCAATTCCATTTGGTAGCAGAAACATGGCCTCCTTATAATATGCCATGATACACTGTACAATTAATGACAGTATGTACAAACAGTGATATTGTATAAGTAATTAAAACTACCAATAAATGAAATTGTATAGTTAATGATATTCTGTTTAACTAATGATATTAAAAAAAAAATGATGACATCCCGTATCACAATTACCAAACAAGTAAGGATACCAGTATTTGGTAGAACTATCACTCTTTATAACTAATGATACACATACTATATAAGTAATGACACTCTCTAAAAGCAAGTAAACTTGATACTCTAACTAATGATACTCTGTGCAAGTAAATAAATCCGATACTCTGTAATAAGTTATACTTGGTGCAAGTAAGGAAATCTGCGACTCGGTAACTAATAATACTCCATATAAATTGTTGGTTTTGTGGACTTTACTTCATTTTTCAGCACACAATATTCTATCCATGGCTGCCAGTATACATGGTGGAGGAAGAACCCAGGAGAAAAAACCAGGGAAAACCAAAGAGCTACAGGTAGCTACAAGTACACTTCTCTCATCCCATTGTTGGCCAGACATAACATCTGAACCCACACAGAGGTGAAATGAAAGTGATCTATAAGTCAAGTACCTTTGGCCTTTTGGTCACCTGGGGTCCCACTGTAATGATACTGTATAAGTGACCTTAATGTACAAGTAATTGATATTCTGTATCACAACTGATATTGTATTAGTAATTTTCCTACCTATGAATCAATAAAGATTTTCTATATAATAACTTACTCTATTACTTATGATACTTATGGTAATGTGCATAAATAAGGAGCCTGTACATTTAACAATAATACCAGTAAATGGTGACACTATATGACTTACTATACTCTGTAACTAATAGTGTGATGCAAATGACAAAGCATTATTTTAAGACAACAATTCACTTTTAGGAATTATATCAGCTGTATACCTTTAAGAAAATTGTTTCATTAAGTCAAAGAATGTCTTGATGGTTATCTTGTATTCTGAAGATATGCTTATATTATATTTCTGAGCTGCAACCTTAAGATATGCTTATTTTATATGTCCGTGTTTTAACCTGAAAATATACTTCTTTTATATTTCTGTGCTGTAACAATAAGATATACTTTTCTTATATAGAGTTAGTATTTCAAAAATAAAACTTTGGATTTCCTTTATCCATATATTTAGATCATTGCATATTGTGCATCAAATATTTCATAATCTTTGGAAACCAATAATAACTATGTAGATTAAGGGAAAAACAATAGTAGTGGAAGCCGAGAAGACTGAAAAAACACTAACAGTCAAATATGTAGACATATACATTTAAGGTGCACTGATAGAAATACCACCTGATGGATCAGAGGAAATATTCCTGGAGAAATTTGATATCAGTATAAAGGAATCAAAAATGGCAACATTCCCTACCTATCCAAGAAAAAAATTGGCAAAAGTTTTAAGCATGGAAAAAAATCTGGGTCATCGGTCCCAAAGCATTTTCTTTAGCTTCACAGTGAAGTCATGTTATAGAGGAACATATTCCATAAAAAAATGTTAAAAATGCAGAGAAAAAGGACATATTCTTGGAAATGGTTCCAAGGCAGAAGAGAGACAAGACCAGCAAAAAACACCAGCACAGAGTCAGAAGGCCATCATAACCACAGGCTCAATGGAAGAAACAGAGAACCAGTACAAGTGGGTGCTGGAATAAAGAAATCCAACAAGAAGAGGATGCCTACAGAAATTATTCCAGTGAGATATATGGCTAGAGAAAAGACAGATACAACTAGGGAGAAGAGGAAGAAGACAATGAAGATGAAGAGAACATCATACTATCAAAAAGTCTTCAAAGGAAACTTAGAGTGAGAGCCTGTACATCCTACCAAAAGAGGGTGATACAGCTGGAAACGACAATAAGACTGAAAATCAAAACTGGAAAATGTCATAACCAGCAACAGAAAGAAGAAAAGAAGACATGTACAAAATGCGAGAAATATCACCATATAAACCTAAGCCTGATCAAGGCAAAGGCCACTATTGAGTCTATAAAGAATTTTGAATACATACATATATATATATATATATATATATATATATATATATATATATATATATATATATATATATATATATAATATCTTACTTTTTTATATTACAGAAGTAGAAAGCTGAAGAGATGATGCCACACTCATGTATGGAATAATACTATTCTTAAAATAATTAATAATTAATTAAAACTCTGAAAATGTATTACAAATAAGCCTTACTTTTAAAAATAGAATACAATGTATAAAGATATTACCTTAATAAAGGAATTAATACAATTACAAAGACCTAACAGGGTGAAGGTCACTGAGATATAGAAACTTACAATACCTACTGTAGGGAGAAAGTGCTAGGAAACCCAACCGACATGAAATACCTGATGGTAGGGGAAGACTGGCTAATAAAAAACTTGGATGAATAGGAATCAATTACGATTAGAGGAACCTCAATTTAAATATCAAAACTTTTGAATTTCATTTCGATATTAACTTGAAAAATCTCTCAAAATTTTATTGTCAGAATTATAAAGCCTTTTGGTATTTGGAATGTTTCATGAGCCAAACCAGCCATTATGTGCTGGTAAAGATTTGGAGGTGCCCACAAATAATCAAAAGGACCTAGTATTTAAACAATAAACCAAAGAACTGACAGTATCCATTAGAAATATCTATACCACCATATATTGTAACCCAAATATTTCATCAAATTTTGAAACTAATAACATCAATGTAAATTAACTAAACATCTTCAAATTTAATTGCTTTAAGTGGATAAAATATAGCAATGGCAAAATCTGTGATGGTTTCAATGGTGTCATCAACACTGATGTTTAAGTTTTTGTTTAAGTTTGCAACTCCAACATTTGTCAAAGGACTTAAATGAAATGATTGATTAATCATTGAGGTCAGGAATGTGTTTTGTACATCAAATATCTTTATTATTTTCTATCCTTGTCCAAAACTAAAACAGTACAACATATACACAGTATTAGCATATAAATGACTTTTTATCAAACAATGTTCATTGATTTTCAATATACTTCAACACATATGATGGATTTTAAAGATCCTACAACAACGGTCATGACCTTATATTAAAATGATAAAGAACAGTTAGTTGGTAGATCTGTCAAATTAGGCTTACTTCTCTTTCATGGTGACTGCATGCATTATGTTGTGATGATCTGTTATTACCTTCAATAGCTGAAGGCATGAATGACCCAACTTTCGAGGCTCTTGGTGGAAGTTTATTATCTTCCACAGCCATTCTTGAAACAGGAATCAAGTGGTATACTTTTTCTTGAGCTTTTAAGTAGCAAAACACCGTGTGATGTGCGATGGTGTGTCTTCCGGTCATAAGCCCTGATAAAAAAAATATAGCACCATAGCTTGTGTCCCATCAAACTTACATCTGAATCATACTGGTGATCATTCAACCTGCAAGTTGGTTTTAAAGATCTCCACATCTGGGTGTTTACTTTTCCAGTGACTTTTAAGTCCACTTTGCTGTATAAAAGCACAACCACACTGTTGGCATTTGTAGGGACGTTCACCAGAATGCAGTCTTAAATGTTTTTGGAGTGAACCCTGCTGCCTGAATGCTTTATGACACAGTTCACATTTGAACGGATTTTCATTTGTGTGAATTCTTTGATGATTAGCCATATTATCTTTTCTGCCAAAATGAAGTCCGCAGAACACACATGCAAATGGCTTAAGTCCTTCATGAGTTCTTTCATGCTTTTTAAGGTTTGATGTATCATAGAAAGATTTGTCACACTTCTGGCATTTATAAGGTTTTTCACCACTGTGAATCCTATTGTGAATTTCAATATAGGTCTTGTTCCAAAACACCTTTGAGCAAAACTGGCAATGATAAGACTTTGGTTTTTTAGCTAAATTGTCTGCATTTGCTCTATCATGAATTTTTTTGTGATTTCTTAAATATATTAGTGTAGAAAGGGACTTTCCACAAATGTCACATTCATATGTTTGTGATTTTGAATGGAGTCTGCGATGTTTGATCATGTTTGAGCAGTCTTTGAACTTCCTCCCACAGATATTGCATTCATACGGTTTTTCGCCACTGTGAGTTCTCATGTGGTTTTGGATGTAAGCTTTATTCCTGAAAGCCTTCCCACAAATTTCGCACTGTGCAGCCATTTTTAGATCAACTTCTCCCTGTGGTATCTTTACACAGTTATCTTTCAAATGTCTTGTCAATCCGCCTTTACTCATGAAAGATGCTCCACATTCTTTACAAGAGAAGAGACCCATGTCGTCCTTTTGTATATCATCTTTAGATTTATCCAAACCCTCTTCACTGGCATGGGTCAGCCTGTGTTTACTCAATGCCTGCTTGCTATTAAAACTATTGCTGCAGTGATCACACAAGTAACATTTACAGGAATCTTTTTTTCCATCTTGTTTACTTTCAATTTGTTCTATTTCAACTGCTGCTGGTGAAACAGAATTTTCTGCAACATTTTCAGAATTTTCTGCAACTTTTTCAGAATTTTCTGCAACTGTTTCTTTGACATTTATCTTCCACTCAATATCAACTGATGTGTGCACATTTTCCGCAGTTTTGTTCACAAATTCTTGAAATGCGATTTGGCATGTTACATTATTGTTGGAAGTATTACTACAAACCCGCTTTGGCATTTTTAAAAAGTCTCATCCAAAAGTTTATTTCAATTTTTGCACCAGCCAAATGGAGTCTCCTCCTAATTTCGACGTGCAGTGATGTATTTCTTCCGATTAACGTCACTATTTTGGGATGCCTAAGAGAAGCATCTATTTAAAAACTTTCTAGGAAATTTTATATTTATTTATAAAATAATGGTATGGAGTACATGCTAATCTTTGATACCCTTGTATATTTCTTTACTAGAACTAATAACTCAGAGTCTCGTAATTCTCGAGCACAGAACTCACCTTACCGTTCAGGTTTTTCTACTAATCCAAATTAAAATAATAGAGGACCGTGTGAAATTTAAAAATACATTAAGCGAACCATTCCAGCTATCGGATATGCATAAACCTCGCAAGAACAAAATCTCTTTATTTGCCTCCGGAGAAAGACAATCCATACAAATGATACGGAAGTTAACCTGGCCATTGGTCGTTGAATTATGACATATTTGCATAAATTAACCACTGCTGCTGCTGCTACTATTACCACTACTGCTTATACTACTCTCTAACCTTTATTATATGTTTAATTTATATAGGCTGGTGGTGGCAGATAACATTTCAGTACAAGTCATAAAGGTCATTCATGCGCCTTTACTCATCTTAAATTAAATTTAAAAAATTGTTGCTTGAAGAAAAATAATATTAATTATGCTTAACCAAAGTATATTCAATCCTGATTATTGAATGAGCTGCGCTGTCATGCTTTTGACTAGTACAACAGTGTCACCGTGCTAAACTGGGTCTAGCTAAGAGCACTAAAACAGTATAGCGTAGTACGAATTTGTTTATCAAACTGCACATCTTTCATTGTGATGTCACAGCGCGCGGCATTCAGTCCGGATTGTACTGGATAGGCCCAGCCCTATGTTGTGTGGGACCCAAGGTAACATGCGGGTTCCTAGTTGGAATCAGTACACAAATTAATAAAATCCGGTTCAGAATGTAGTCCCAGTCTATTTTTAGATCACTTCTTCCTGTCTAAGTTTGGTGGTGATACTAGGGTCAGATTTTGGCATTCTTGGTAAGGATTTAAAGGCAATTGTTTATTCTTTAAAATGTGAGCTTATGGTGTGGGTGTCTGTGTATTTCGGCGACAGTGCACATTGAGTAATAAGGTCATGGTGATGATCCGGAAGTGAAATCTGTGTTTCGTTGCCTGGTGTTTTGTTTACAATTCAGCCTCTCAAAAAATGCAGGTCAACCCTTGACAAAAACTAAACCGTAAAGTCATCTTTGAAGGTATTTTAGAATAACATATGATTTGTATTGATTGTCACACAGTGAAAAGTTCAGTACTGAGAAACAAATGTAGAGACAATATAGTCAAATTAATTGTGTTCTATGGCCAGTCAGCAAGCGATGAGCACACATGGCCCCAAACAAAGAAACTGCATTGCGGAGAAGCGCAGGGCTCAAGGCGGTTACCTTGTTATCCTTGCCCTACAGCCGGGCCTGATACTGGATCTACGTATATTAACATTGATTTTCATTTCATACTTCTCGGGTCCTTCCAAAGTAATATGGATATATGAGAATCCAAATAAATTGAATACTTGCCATGTAGAGGCATGTAGAATCAGATTTTAATAATGACTCCCCTTACTAACTAATCGGTGTTGAACGTCTACATGACATGTATGAATTTTCCTTTAAGTTTAGTTTTATCATTATTATTTCTGTCAAGTTAGTAGTAGTAGTTGTTGTTGTTGTTTTGGGGTTGAACACCATTTCTCAGCACAAGATATATATGGTGGTCAGTATAAATGGGGTTAGAAGAACCAGGGTAAAAAGCACCGACCCACAGGAAGATACTGGCTGCTTTGAACACACCTGCGTTAGCCAAGGCCGTGACTTGAACACACGCGGCCATAGGGGAGATAGCGAGCGCTTTAGACCACTCGACCCCTTGGAGCCCCAATAGTAGTAGTAGTAGTTATTGTTGTAATAGTAGTAGTACATACATTCTAATTAAAATCAATTTCTGCACGAAAGTAATTAGCAATGGTAATTGATTACGCTTTCTGGAAGAGTAATGCAAAGTTCTAATTACTTTTAAATTACAATTACTTTTTTGTCATAGTTACAATTAGCAATTTACATGTTATTTTAGAACATGTTCAGTTGTAAAAAAAAAAGAAAAATTGTTTTAAAAAATTTGTGGAGCTAGTTAGCGCGAATAATATTTTTCTTTTTTCTCTTTAAAACGGGGATTAAACAATGAGAACCGCGAGTTGTGACATACTGAACAGAAGTGGTGTAATTATAATCAAATTACGCAGATAAATAAATACTTGTAATATAGACTTCAGCATGACAAAGTAATTGCAATTGTAATGAACGACTACAATTTTGTTTATTTCATTATGTACACGACATTGAGTAGTAGCCGCAGTATACAGTAAATCACCTATACATTAATTCTTGCTTGATTAACGTCATTGGAGAAAGGATCAACATTGTTGGAGTGTCCAGTTTCGCATCAAGCAAGTCTAACAATTACAAAATGTTCCGCCTTCGGTAGGCCTTGTAGATGATGACCACCAAGCAAAGAAGCTATTAGTACCATTTTTAAAAGCCTTTGCACTGTAGATTGCATATGCAATATAAATAGATGTTTACAAGTTTCAAAATTAATCGTAATAATAAACATGCGTATATGTTTGGGGTGATTTTCCATTGGATGGTTCAGTCAGTTGTATTCTGTTGCTACGTGGATTTTTGTGGCATAGATCACATAGGAAGTATTGCGACAGGATCGAGAAGGAAAATATTGCAATGTTGAGCCGTAAGGGTGCATACAAGGACGAAGTCGTGGACAATTGATTACTTCATACATTCTAATTTCTTATGTTCTTCTACTATTGTGATACATGAAGACTGCTGGAACCTTTAAGCAAATTCGAGGACATGGAATTCATTCGAAACATTCTAATCTTTTGAACATGTTTAGAATTTTGAAATATTATTTTGAATTTAATTCATAATTCTATAGTTCCTCTTTAATTTTCATCTTATATCTTTAAGAATGAAAATATTGTTAAGCTTTACAAAAACTTTCTGATCAAGCTTTTTGTCATGTAAATGAAGGGCATAGAGTCGCAAAATACAAAATGACTCAACTTGAAACAGGTTTAGTAATTATTGTCTATCTGGTCGAATCGAGCTATCATGATGTAGGTCTAACTGTCTATAATATTTAGAACATTCACTAATTAAACCAATTCGATTACATATAATATATAGCAATAAAGAATAATGTTATTTCATACTTCAATAGGTGAAAATTGATTGCATAAAGAGGAAGTGTGTTTATATATATATATATATATATATATATATATATATATATATATATATATATATATATATATAATTATATATATATATATATATATATATATATATATATATATATATATATATATATATATATATATATATATATAAGCAAACCAAGGTTAATATATCTCTTTTCTTTCGATTAAAATGCATGAGCATTTCAGAACCTCAGTTCAGTAATAGATATCTTTTATCGTTTTAATCGCTTAGTTTTGTTACGTATAAATTGCAAATTGTACCATAATCTAATAATTTTCATTATATTGAATTTCTTTTTATATTTGGATTCTTTGTTTAATCATTTTTCTTCTATCTACTGAGTTTTCACGTACAGCTCGGATGATTCAGTAACTTTTAATTATATTTATTTTTGCATATCTGTTGAGTAAGCCAAATCATTGGTTGGCGTTCTTAAATCTTAACTTCATGACTCAATGCTAACCGTAACTGATCCAGCTGAGACTGTAGCCATCCTTTGTTTTCCAAAGACTCTAAGTTTCATGATATTACTCTTTAAGGCATTTATCTCACAGTTTGCTCTCTATTGGTCGATTTTAATGTCGGTTATGTTTTTTTTTTAATAAAAAAAAGTATATAATTATGGTTTTCAAGTGGATTAGAATATGGGACAGAAAATCCTTTTCTACTTAGATGTTCATACTTTGCCGCTCTGACAGCTAGATGCAGGTGTACTGTCTGCACTCATATTTATAGATTCCTAATCACGTCACATGACCTTAGTTAGCCAATCAAGTGTCTGTCTTTCTTAGGGCTAGCCATGGCAGTAATCGGGTAAACTGTTAAACTGCAGGAAAAGTCCATCTGAACACAAAATTTAGAGAGAATTAAGTTGTCCTGTCAGTGTCCGTGGTGTGCGTTTTTACTTATTCTTATTTGTATATTCATACCTTTTGATTTCATAGGACTGAACGATAGGGGGAAGTAAATTTCGATGCGAATCGAGCAAGACTGCCACATACTGATGATGCACGAGTCGTAATACGGTTAGAAATAGTCCCGATCAAATGAATAATATTTTACACATTTAAGTAAAATAACAAGTTCAACATAGCCAAAAACTTACAATAATGAACAGTAATATTAGTTCTAACTTACTGTTAAAAATGTCTGGAAAATAATTGTGAATCTTCGGCTGGGAGCATTGATTCCATCACTATCCTGCGTTTCCGCAGTTTTGGTAACAAACTCCACCGGCTGGATGAAACCACCTTTTTATGGACTACCATAATATCTTTGTCTTTGATATTCCCGATTTCGGAAAGTAGGATAATTCATTTCCTAATATATTTATGAGAAATTGCAGCACTACACACGCATTATCCATCATGGAAATGAAGACGGCATAATAACAACTAACATGTAAACTTCTTTCCACTTAATGTTGATGTCCCAGGTCTTGTAAAACTGTTGATGTTTTTAGATGAATATCTCGATGAATTCATTAATACTCATTACAACTGTTTGAAATTGCGAGGACCTGAGAAAGTTTTTTTTACTTGCATTCAGTATCAAGCACAGAATGCACATAAAGAGAATGCAGACGGCGATGTAAACAATGGTGTGTGGGTGGCATACGTTCGGGAATGAAATAAATAATTCACACCTAGTATGTCTTTTCAGCAATAGATAACAAAAACGTTATCAAATATGACAGTCTTGTAGGTCAAACATCATCTCACATCTTATCGTTTAACATCAGATAAGCATGACATATTAAATCGACCATGTTTGTGCATGCAAAACTCCATTCCCAATACCATTTCGGTATAAAAAGCCGCATCGTGTTTTTCTAACTTTGTTTCATGCGTTTACATTATTATTATTATTATTATTATTATTATTATTATTATTATTATTATTATTATTATTATTGTTGTTGTTGGAAAAGGAATGTATTTTTTAATAGTGTCTAGTATTCTGGTTTGTTGAGTTAGGTATTACAATTTTAAACTCTGAAATTATGTTAGTTCTCTCAGTATCACTCTGTTAAATAGCTTCGAGATTATTGTCAACTTCTTACCTCGATATATAATTCCAGTTTAACTATTCCACCTAGTGAAGAATCGTATCCATTCGTTTTTCAGTCTGTACATCAAATGAATTCATTTTATCTCTAAGCAATATGTCTCCAATCTTTCTGTATAAGTGTTCTCTTTGAACTTCACACAAAAAGCAAATCGAACTACTTACGCTAAACAAGCTCTTCGTGCACGTGCTCAGCACCAATGGTTCAGAGTTTTTCAGTTACCCAAAAGCGCACTGCACTGTCAAACCGTTTGAACGTGTACTATCCAACTTCTTCTATAATGCTGATATTTAATCTGTTAATTGTACCAGTATTTATTTGTTTGCATTACCCATTAATATCGTATGAAAGAAAGTAAAGGTGAAAATATTTGTAGCAGTAAATAGGAAATTTTCCATTTGAATGTTTTTGTTGAATTATCATCCTTATTGAGAAACTATTTGGCGTTTTGAAAAGCCAGCACACTGTATCTGATTAAAAAGACGTTCATATAATTCTCTTATTATTTACCCTTAAAAATCAGTGCCGCAGCTGGTCAGGCATACTGTGTAATTTTTGCATTGAATTATTGGAACATTATCAGATATTCAGAACAATATTTTTTAACTGTCACCAGCGACACCCCTTCAGTTTTTGACTTGATTTATGTGGATGTTGAAGTTGAAATAACCACCAAGAAATTAGACAGTTTAAATCATGACAGTGATATAGTATATGATAATAATTTTAGATTTATTTAATATTGTTATACCCAAAACTAGGGCCTATTCTTTGCAACGATGATGGATTCTTAACAATTTGCGTTATCAAGGAAAAGTATAAGTCTGTGTTAGGGAGTGAAACTTGCTTTGCTCCGCTTATTTATTGAACAAAACATTTGTCATTCAAAATTCAAAAACCAATATTGCTATTCGGAAATTAATTCTATACTAAAAAGCCTACTATGGGACTATAGGACAAAACGTGTTTCCGCACTAAGGAGCAACAACAGCAGACATTTTGTAGACCTATCTTTGGGATACGCTAAATCCTTTCTGATTTTTGGTTATACTTCACACAAACGTTGCCGTTGCAGTATACTGAAATGGTTTCATACTGTTGTTATCCTTTGATCGATTATTCATCTTCTTTCTCTGTATGCTGAAGAACATCAACATTTATTAAATCAACACAGCTAAATGACTAGGGATATAAAATATGGATCTGAGTTTAATTTATTTTCACGTAATTGGTTTCATGTACTGTATGTTAATTATATTTACAGAGTAGTCCTTTCGTTTAGCGTGTTGTGTTTGCTTTTTAATTATTATGTCTGTTTCCGTGTTTTCTTCAAAGTTCATTTCTGTTTAATGTTGTACCCTCTGTTACATTACTTAATAGCAATAAAAATAAATTAAAATGGAGTTGGGTGAGCAAACGTCTGACCTCAAGACCTGTCCAAAGAGTCAAACGAGTGCAACAGAGCCGAAGAGTATTGTAATGCATGTAGGACCGAATACAACAAAAAGAAGAGAGATGTAAACAAGGATCATATGAAAGAATGGAGTAATAAAAAATGGAAGTACGGGAGTAAACGTAATAACGAAGTAAATACGAACATCAGAGGCGTAGCTATGATATTTTGCGTCCGGAGACGAACTATAAAATTGGCGCCCCAGCTCCCTCCCCGTTTAATCACATTGTTCTATTTTACTTATTATAATGTAACGTTGTAAGACTCATTTTGGAGCCCTGTACCTTGGCGCCCGGGGACATATGTACCCCCCTGCCCCACCCTAGCTACGCCTCAGACGAACATATACGAAACAATGGTACCACAATGGCGAAAAACACAGTATATCATAATTGGAGATAATTAGAATTTTACATATAATCAGATTAAACAGCAAATCAGACAAGAGGGTGATAATATAAAATGTTGCATTACTTGATTTTAACCGTACATGCCTAAATTTAACAGCATAGGTATGCGCAATTATGACCTTCACACGAATTTCTTTATTAATGTCCATCTTTTGATTTGTCCCTTTCTGATATAAAAAGAAAAACATTGTAATTGAACATTACTAGACACATGATAACCTGAAGAAACATAATTTAAAACATGCTAAAATGCCTTCTAAGAAAGAGAGCATAAAGAACAGGATGCTATTAAGATAGTTCAATTCATCAATGGCAATTATTAAAGGAACAACAAAGAATTCAGTCAATAATTTATTTAGCTGACGCTGTTTATGTTTTCATGCAATCTATTTTTTCTCTTTCTATGCTTCTCTATTTTTATATCAATCTTCGTCTTAACGGGTTTTATTTCATACCTGCATTATTACACTAGCACTCGACGCAAGTTGAGACTCACGTCACCTAGCTTAAATATATATCATTTAGTCGACTTTTCGGGTAAGTGAATACTGTCGTCAAATGGAGAAAATGATAATCAACAACGGCACCATTAAGAAACACGTGATGTTGACGTTTTATCAGCTCTAATATTTGCTTAGGCTTCATAGCCTTTGTAGACTGGTTTCCTTCCATTTTTCCAACTCGATCACAGTCAGATTTGTTCCGGCGATCTTTTTTTTTTTGTATTTTATCTTTGCAACTGATGTGTTCCGTTTCTGTGTGTGTTCTTTTGGTCTTGATCAAAGTGGCTATTTTTGTTGCTGATAACAGTTATTTTCTGTTCGCTCAATCATATTTTCCATTAACGTTTGCATTTAATTCCGATTCATCTTTTTTTTCTTCCGACTAAAACATTTCTTAGCTTATTACAAAACAGAAAAATGGATGAAGGTGGCAGTGAAGCTTTTGAAATGAAAGAATAAAAACTCTGCAGATCAATACGATGGTATGGTAGATGCTAATATCAAAACAGAAGGTGATAACTCTATAAATCTTGATAGTGGTTTCGAATATGAAAGTGTACAGAAAACCAATATTAAATTGGTGGAATTATTCAGAGGTTTGTTATAAATTGGACTTAAACGTTGTAAGGATATATACAAGAGATGGACAGAAGATATATTATCGATGATGTATGGATTTAATTGAAAGAGAAATACTTTTTTGTGGTTTATTTAAGGACCATCATAGATAATGGCAAATTACATTGAAACAGTTACTATGATAGGAACAACTGTTGAGGAACAACTCTAGAACTTGCAAATACCATCATTAACACATTTCATTACAGATTATAGTGACACAGACAATGCAGTCTAGCATGTGCAGATGGCAGAGTGCAATGTTTGAACGAAAAGCAAACTAAATTCCCAATAATTTTTTCAAAGGCAATAATTATAAGTAGGAATATAATGGTGCATGCCATCGTTCGTATAAATTCACATCTTAGAAACGATGAAAAATGCAGAACTTGAAAGACCTTCATTTCTTTAGATACATCATCAGAGAAAACATGAAAGTAAAATCTCGTAGCTAAAAAAGAACAGATCCTCTGAATGTTTCTACCACACAAAAAAATCACAACTGCTTGTGCTTGGATGTCAACAATGTCTGCCAGCCACTAGCATCCACGTGAAGTACATTTACATTTCTGCAAGGTAAAACTCTCTTCCAAATTTCATGTTTAGAGTGTATGTAGATTTAGAATTTAAGCATTCATTGATAGTACAAACGTATCATGTACCATCTTCATTTATTATGGTAATGAAGTTGAGGGTCTAGAGGAAAAGGCGTTTGTAGCGTTTTGTTCTATCCAGTTACTGGAGTAGTAAGGTATTCCAGAATCAGAAGTACGATCGAAGAGAGCATATAGTAATATTCTTTTTATGGGATCTTTAATTTCTCAGTGCTTATCTTTTCATTTTCTTTCTTGTTCATGGGCAACAGCACAAACCAAAAAAATAAAAAAGATCGCAAAAAGCAAGTTTAACAAGTGGGTCATAATGTTCAGTTCGACGTATGTGTTTACGTCTGACTCGGTATAACCAGTATTTGACATCTAAAGGCGAAATAAAACATAGGTACAATCGAGCAAAATGGAGCATGAATTGGATATCTAATGGAGTAATGAGACGTACGGAGAGTGGGATATCCATAAGCATAATTGGATATCTTTAGGTGAAATGGAAAATCGTCGAAATGCGACAGAAAGAAAACCGGTAATAGATGCGGCAATAAGGAAAAGAAACATTTGCGAGAGTGAATTAAACACTGCTGTTCATTGAAATTAGTCGATAGGGGAAATTCATTTACAAATTGACCCCTGCGATCTACTTATGAGAAAGTGAATCGTAGAGGCCTCAGTATCTCTTACATGCTGATGACAAGGAATTTTACACAATCTGTTAGTCGGTACACTTTGAATATAGAGTGTACAGTTTCATATTTATAATAGTATAACATGCGAACATATCACTTTTTGCCATTCTGATTGGTCCTAATAAATCCGTGAAATTATTGTGAAGTATTATCTTTACCAATTGGTTACGATCGCAGGAAAACTTCTTTAAACCCTCCTTCAGGAATTTTTTGTTTCATCAAACGTTTTGTAATGATTCCCGATAGGGAATTGTAAAGAAATTGTCTGCCTGTTTCAATATTGCCAATTTATCAAACCAGGGTTTTATTATGTCATGTATAACATATCATAACATAAAAATTGCACCTTCCAAGACAATAACAATAACAGCAATAAAAACAACTGATATTTCTCAGATGCTAGCTAGAGTGGAGGTGGGGATGGTAGGGCGGAATATTTGTAGCATAGAATCCGCCATATATACAAGCTTGGCTTAGATGTGAACTAACTAAAGTGAATATGTCACTTTTGTTCACAGAAAAATGTAAACATAAGCCGGTCTCCCCAACTAACAGAACTTTATCCAACGATATCATAATTACGCGGTAAATATGTGATGTAAGTCCGAATCAAGAAGTGATTTGTTTAAGTCTAATGTACAATCGAACGTTCCAATTCAAATACTGTAAATATCCGGTCACAAAAACATTACAGCAAATATGAGTATTTCTGCATCAAGTAATTTTCTTTTCACAAAAACATCGCAAAAATGCAATGTTTAGTTACGATTTGGAATTTCAACGTAAACACTGGCACTGTGTCGTGTAGGCCAACTCAAACCGGTACTATGTACCGTATCAAACAATGTGTCATTACACGTATTTGTCTTGACAAATGTTTCATCTTTTCTAAAATGTTCTGTTTATTTGATACACGCTTATTCTTTGATTTATAGTTAGCAAAAATGTATAATACAAAATTATTGTATTTCAATTTTATTTGGGACTATTTTTTAAGGACAACAAATGAAAGGTACAACGTCTGTCAGAATGAACGAAATTATTCATTCTTCTTCCTATCAAAATAATTTCTACTGAAATAAAAGTATGTGATAAATGAATCTCAAATGGATTTTGATTTAATAGTAAATTTATGAAACTCGTTAAAAATGTCAAGCTTTTGCTCTACAAGGATCTAAAAGCAGGATATTATTCAACTCGATTCATAAATTCATTATTAATTCATTGCCAATTTGAGATCCTCATATATTATTTAAATCTGGTATGTAGGTAGATCTACAAAGTAAAATTATAAGATATTGTTGAAAGTGAATCAATTATCATTTCAATTTTGAGCGAAATCATAAAATACCGCATATTTTGAAACGTGATCATTACGTTTGATTCGTGTGCTCAGATGCTTTCGTATCGCCATTGTCCGTGTTAACCCGAGATGCACGCCTTGGAAGAAAACATACGTCTGGAGTAATTGAGATATTTTCTATGGAGCTACTGGTCTTCCTTATTTCAAATAAAGTAATGGCAGCTAAATCAGAGCCGTGTTAACTCCAGATTCTAATGCTCGCAGGAGTCAGGAAATCGATAGATTTCTGTTATGTACACAGTTTCTTAATGTGAGTAGAATTCTAAAAAGGCCATTGTCAAGATTAAAACGGAAATGTATGAAATCGTTAGAAAAAGTAGCTTGGTTTCTTATTACTAAAGTTGCGCATATGCGATGCAATTTGTCTAAAACATGCATGCATATATATATATATATATATATATATATATATATATATATATATATATATATATATATATATATATATATATATATATATATATACGTAAGCAAAGGACAAGCTCTTCTCTCTCTGAGTCGATCAACGGTATGCATCCATTCACCCCCACCTCCGAGTTTTAAAAGTATGTCTAGATGAGATCCACCTATATTATATTACTCCTTGCTTCATCCTCTCTACTTGTTGACTCTAAGCATATATATATATATATATATATATATATATATATATATATATATATATATATATATATATATATATAATTCAACGGCTGTAAGCATATAGAAATATACCTGAAACATTACTGATACAGCATTATGAATCGAATCATAGACAAATATAAATAAAATAGTATTGATACTGTACTATGGATATAAATACATACAATACTAATGATACTGTACTATGGATCTAAATGTAGAGAATACTTCTGTACGAGATATATAAATACATATAGTACTACTTATACTATACCATTGATCTAAATATAAAGATTACTGTACGAGATATATAAATACATACAATTATACTGATACCTTAGGATGAGTCTAAATATAAAGTATACTCTTGATTACCGTATGATGGACCTAACTATAAAGAATGCTAATTATATGGATCTAAATGTAATGAATCAAGGCATATTGGGGGTGGGGGTCAGGGGTTTCATCCCAGACTAAAACAAAAGTACACACCCAAACGTAAAAAAATTGACCATATTGCATATTGTGCATACACTGAGTATATATACATATACGTTTGCTTTGGTGCCCGTTCGAGAAAAGTGAGTGCCCTTTTGAAATTTTGGTTCCCCCCTCCAACATTTAATTTGGCGTGATCCGGCCCTGAGAATACCGCTGATACTGTACGATGGCTCTAAATCTGTACAGACTACTACTCATGCTATGCAGTGGATATAAATATACAGAGTACTATCTATACTACACGATGAATCTAAATGTACAGAGTACTTACTGCCTATCCTACACGATGAATCTCATCATATATATATATATATATATATATATATATATATATATATATATATATATATATATATATATATATACATATATAAAACTATTCATACTGTGCGATGGATCTAGATTTTGTTGTGTGGCTTAACACAATTTTTTAGCACACGATTGGCTATGCATGGCGGCCAATATTAAAAATGGAGGAAGGAACCGGGAAATCTGCGGAAAGAACCACCGACCCACGAGAACCTACTGGCAAGCTTTCTCACATATCCACATTCGCCGAATCTTAGACTGGAACCTACGCAGGTAGAGATGAGATGACGGTGATCCATAACGGAGAGCGCTTTAGACCACTCGGCCACACGGGGTCCATACGCAATGAATCAAAATGTACAGAATACTATGGATACTGCACAGTGGATCTAAATATTTGCAACGCTACGGAACCTCACGTTGGATATAAGCATATAGAAATCTATCAAAAATTCTACTAATACGTTATTTAGATAGTCTTTTCTGGAGTGACATGCGAAGAAGTGTGCTGCCTCATTGCTTGCCAGACTGACGGGCATAGATGCAGAAAAACGAAGGAAATGGATGAATCCTGAACAACTTAAATTTAACTCTACTTGCAGCGCAGTAAGCTTCATATAGACAAGGGAGAATAGGTACAAATTTATGATACCAAATTAAATTATCTTCGTACATTTATTTTTTTTAAAAAATCATTTGCCACAAGATCCTTACCACTGCTTAATCACCTTAACCACTGCTTAATCACCGATTAATTCCTCCAGGTCAAGGTTTTCTTTCTAGGATAAAATTATCTACATAGAAAGGCTATAGTGGTAATGATAAACGTGGAGTGTTTCCTCATTGCGATGTTGGTCAAATTTAGTAATTTCTTGTTTCAATTGTTTTATTTTTGCCAAGAAATATTTTAATTTCTTCTGAATGAACACATTTTTTTCCATCGAATCTAAAATATTCTTCTCTGTCTGTCCGTCTGTCCGTCCGTCCGTCCATCCATCCATCCATCCATCCATCCATCCATCCATCCATCCATCCATCCATCCATCCATCCATCTTTCTATCTATCTATCTATCTATCTATCTATCTATCTATCTATCTATCTATCTATCTATCTATCTATCTATCTATCTATCTATCTATCTATCCCTTTCTAAAAGGTCAACTCATTTTCTAATTTCATTGATAAAGAAATAAAGCATGGATACTTTTCTGATGTTCTGTCAAATTAACAAATTTTTATATGCATTACTATATATATATATATATATATATATATATATATATATATATATATATATATATATATATATATATATATATATATATATATATATATATCCTCTGCATCTTTTATTTTTGCTCTTGCGGACTAAATACTTTTTACTGATATTCTTCTTTGGGTATTGCTTAATTTAGAGTAAGCCTGCAAGCGCCATCCTTACGAGAAAATGAATCAGTGCAAATACGTCATATGGCAAAACTTTTTCGCGCTACATATTTCGCAAAATTCGTATCGGGAAATCTATTAGCAATTATAGATTTCCTTACAAAAATACAGTTAATGAAATATAGATATGAACAATATAATACCGCAGAAGAGATCGATATCTAGAAACCATAATATCATCCAAGGAAAGTATATTTACATCAGCTGTTTTCTGCCAAATTGTCTCATGTTCTACTATCATCCGTTTACGCATTATACATAGTGGTGTTATTATTTCAGACCTCTGTTCATTTTGTGTTAATGCTTTCTTTGAGACCACTATCGCTTAGAAACGTCCGCCTCGCAAGCGGGAGGTCATGGTTCGAACCCTGACCTAGACAAAGCAAAGACTTATAAAAAAATTAATTGCAGCTGCCTCGCATTATGGGGATACTGTTAGGACTGGTTGACCTGGTGTCTGGATAATGTGACTGGGTGGGACATTATGCCACATGTCTGCGGCATGATGCCCTAGAGCTAGACATCACTATAAACTGCTACGTTGCAGACATTGTAGCGATATGATTAAAATTGCTAAAGCTACGTTAGAAGTACACACACACACACACACGCACGCACGCTTCCAAATGCCCACCCTTTCCTCGGGTTAATTTAATTGCTTGTTATCACTATCTCTTTGTCGAACACTAAATTTATTTATATAATTGCTATATCAAAAAGGTAGCATACAAGGAAGGAAATAGAAGAAAGAAATTTAATACTTCATTTTCAAGAAATGATAAGTACTAAATTTGGTGGAGCTTTTGGAGAATAGCCTTTATGTGAGTCAATATATCGTGTCCTATCATTCAATTCGTGTCCTACCATTCAATTTGGTACGAGGACATTAACTCTTAGTCATTTAGGCAAAATAATAGCATAGTCGTTGGCTGATAATTCTTATACAAATTCACTATTGAGACAGGAAAACATAAGACGGCAATTTATTCAATTAATTATACCGTGATTTATTAGTATTTTGTAACTTGTAGCCCGTTTGTAGGCAATTGAAGCAATAAGAAATTGACTTTAATGTCGCAAAATACAAATGTATATATTTCCATGCCAACTTCGTTTCCACAAAGACAGAATTATTTTTTTTAGTTTTTTCGACTTTAACGGTGACACTGATCACAGCCTCCAAATAATTTGGTTTCAGTGGTAACTAGTTCTCGTTTTCATACTATAATTACACAATTACACATTGAAAAGCATAATAATAAAATGTTAGGTCCGTTTCTTTTGACACAGATGTTTTCGACTTTAAAATGTATATTTCCAGGGAGGAGGGAGGCTAACTAAATGTCTTTTATATCTTACCTTCTATCAGCTTCATTCAAGGTTAATCAAAGTCTTAAATCGATTCAGGAAGTTTCTTATTTCCCAATGGTCGCGGTCATTATAGATGTATTCAGAAAGTTTCTTATATCGCGATGGTCATGATAAATCGATTCAGGAAGTTTCTTATCTCGCAATGGTCGCGGTCATTATAGATCTATTCAGGAAGTTTCTTATATCGCGATGGTCGCAGAAGTTATAAATCTATTCAGATAAAGTAAATGCGCTAAACACATAACATATTTAGTACGACACTAGTACGATAATTCTTTGATAATGACAATAAGGAAAGAGTGGATGGGAGAATAATTCATTCTGGCATTGTTCTTAAATAGAAAGTAATAGCTTAAAAATATATCGTCCCACGCTGCTACTAAAGTATAGGAATAATATGACTACCTCATAACTGTATTTCCAATAGACCCCATGTGACAAATAACACTACTCATTTTCCGTCGATTTTTTCTATTCATATGATCTAGTCCAACCAATGTGAAGTTACTATGGCTTAATCTCTAAGTCTTTAATTGGGGTTTCATGGCATTATCAACATAATGTTTTGGTTTTCCTTAATGATTATTTGTTACGTAGATATATATTTTATACTTCATCTATTCTAAAATCAAGTTAACTGTGTTCCTTACAAGTGGCATTTATTTTATAAACAACACATAACTAATATTTCTTGGCCGAGTGGTCTAGAGCGCTCTCCATTACGGATCACCGCAATCTCACATCTGTCTGTGTGGGTTCGAGTATAAGATTTGGCGAATGTGGATATGTGAGAAAGCTTGCCAGTTTTCGCTCTTTTCTGTTACTTAGTTTAAGACCGTATATCACCAGAAACCTACAATACAGATTTTGTGACCTTCATACAGTAACAGTGAAAATATATTTATATCCCTGACAAGCGCTTTCTTACTTGATGAATTTAACTACATTAACAACTTTAGTAGAGAGATAGATATGATTTAAGCCTACACGTGTCTTCATTTACCAAACCACAAAAACTTTATTGAAAGAGGAGCTCATTGTATCAGCAACACGGTCAATATTGAGGTACTGCATGTGAAAGCCGGAAAACGAAGGCAACAATGAACAAAACTTGTACGTGAAAAAGAGTATGAACCATCTGCACACAATCCAACCTGCACAGCAATGGGCCGTGATGCCAATTTCAGAACTAGTTGACGCTGAACTAGGCGACAACACACTGATACATATTGTTTTACATATACTTGTAGCAAAGTGAAGTAAACACTGGATATTTAGGTTACTCATGTGAAATAAATCTATCTGTAAGATTAGGCAAATAAAACGAAACATTTTAGACGTGACACAATGTAACTAAAGGAGAAATTAACATTTATGTAGCTCCTACTGTAGATGTAAGGGATACAAATGTGTCATTTAGTTCTTACTGCAGAATTCATTTGATAAATATGTCGTTTCTTTCTCTGGCAAATCTATGGGCAAATAAAAGCAATAAAAAAATTTCAAACATGACAAGGTGTAACATTTGCATGCCAAGGTACCCTGATACTTGTGCAAATCAGACCCAGTAGGATTCTTACTCTACATTCAACATAAAAATAATTCCTAATCACTTGAGATCTGTTCAGGCTTCTACAAATGAATTACATATAACAAGTCAACCTCAATACAGCTTTAAAAAAAGTTAGACGTGAACACTAAATGTAAAACTTGAAACTAATAAGAACATGACTGTTGTACTCAACAAACGCAAAAGAAATACGAAACAACTACTATCCAGAGACAAAGAAATCAAAGGCTGAAAAGCCAATACGAATCAAAATAGATTTGGTCATGCTCCTCTCCCGCAGTTAAAAGTAATGCTTGTATGACAAAAGAGCCTAAAAGCAATCATCAGGAGATTACTTTCATTTTGATGTACTTTTTTGAAATCATACCCAGGTGGCTCCATTGTCAGTCTCAAAAGAGATTGATCTCATTAAATGATACACAGTTATTGTTCAAATGGGAGAAATTTGTGCTGACTCAGTTCTGAACCTAAATTAGTTTTAGATCAAAGACAATTTCTTCTTATCAATCAGTTAATCTTCCAGGTAAATAAAGTCGTTGCGTCTAGTTTAAATTCTGTACTGGGCTCGGATATGACGCAGTATGCTGACATACTTGCAAATATTTGCGGATCGTTCATCCTACTTTTCAAATCAAACCACGACAGATCTTTGTTAGCGTCTGGTCAGCTACCATTGAAATTCTATTGAAAAATATGCACAAAGTTCCTCCTGTGTTTAAAACAAATCGATCAATAACTTTTCAGTTACACAATGCCAGCATAACAGAAGAATGTACAGACATGACATGAAAGCTCGTATTAGCAGAGAAGGAAGCAATGCCCAACATATCTGACAATCGCAATAAAAGGATCTGGAAAAGCAATGCATCGTTTAATCAAAAGTACGTACGTGACATATTTGATATACTTAACTGAAATTATAAACATCAGAGACCAGAAAATGAATATAGGAATAATACATTTATTTCAGCCTGTTTACAATAATGATGTATGTAAATTAATTACAATGATAGTACACGTACCTCAGTCTGGTTACAAGGATAGTACACGTATCTCAGTCTGGGTACAATGATAGTACAGGTACCTCAATCTAGTTACAATGATAGTACACGTATCTGTCTGTAAATGTGCCTCAGCCTGGTTTCAATGATAATACGTGACCTCAGTCTGGTTACAATGATAGCACATATACGTACCTCAATTTAGTTACAATGATAGTTCACGTATCTGTCTGTAAATGTGCCTCAGTCTGGTTTCGATGATAGTACGTGTAACTCAGTCTGATTACAATAAACAAATATGTGCCTGAACCTGACTACAATGGTATTACACATACCTGTCTGTAAATGTGCCTCAGTCTGGTTTCGATGATAGTACGTGTCCCTCAGTCTGGTTACAATAAACAAATATGTGCCTGAACCTGGCTACAATGGTATTACACGTACCTGTCTGTAAATGTGCCTCAGTCTGGTTTCGATGATAGTACGTGTCCCTCAGTCTGGTTACAATAATAATATATGTGCCTCAACCTGGCTACAATGGTAGCACATGAACCTCAGTCACAATTAGGTATTTGGTATCGATCATGTTTCTTCTGAGGTGTATTCAATTTAGGTTGTACACGCCAGGCTTAAAGTCTCTTTATCCAACTCGTTAACAGAAAATAAGTCCGATCGCGGTGTTACTCCGATCTATCCTGTACATCACAGGGTTTAAAGGCAGAATGGCAACTTATGAACTTCAGTCTAAGAAGAGTAACAAATATGGCTAAATATCGACGAACTAAGACTTACGTTTTAAAATGAATTCAGAGTTGAAGTAACTGGATTGTGTGAAACGTTTCACGACTAATGCATATGATTGTTATCTCTTTTTGCAACTTTTCATTGGAAAGACGAGGTCGCCGCGAATTAATGGGTGGAATGAAAATTTTAAACAATATAACCTAACGGAGAAGAAATGATTTGAAAAAAAAAACACAGTAGAATTAATATGTATTAAATTAAAGTTTCATCAATACAAATCTTATCATAGAGAACTACCCCTCTCTCTCTCTCTCTCTCTCTCTCTCTCTCTCTCTCTCTCTCTCTCTCTCTCTCTCTCTCTCTCATCACAAACTGATTAATTTGTACGCGAGTTAGAGACCGATCTTGTTTCAAACAGCGAACAGTGATTATGCGAGACTTTAATGTTGATATCACCTGCGATATTAACACGAAATGGCTCCATGTTATCAACAGCGATATTAATACAAAATGGCTCCATGTTATACAACTGCGATATTAACACAAAATAGCTCCATGTTATACGACCATTTACAGTAATCAATATTCCATTAAGAGTAACAAATCCTTCATTTGCCCTGCAGAGACAATCTATTTTACCCACCATGACAATTGATTCAAGAATAACGTACCCAGATTTTCTTTTAATGATCAGTAACAAAGCGCAAAGGACAATTCATGCTTCTATATGTAATACTGATGCTTAATATTTAATTTTGCTGATAACAAATTTCTCTTTGTCATAACTTTAGTTCATCAACCGTCTTTAAAGCAGACCCTGTTATAATGTACCTATCACGTGGTTCCTATTGTATTCTTACTAACCTGAATTACAATAACCAGTGTTAAAAGAAGTAAGCGATCAAAACAAACAAAACGTAAAAGAGACAACTATCATATTTTTAAAGAGTTACCAAATATTGTTTTTGGCTGATGAAAGCCAAATCCTTCATTCTAAACGCGACTTCCTTTTTATTTCTTTTTTCTTTCAAGACGTATTTGATTCAGGTTGCTAACAGATCCAGCTAGAACCAACAGCGAGAACTAACTTCTACGAAACCAGTACTTTTATGTCCACGTGTAATTATAGTTATTGAAACTATTTACAATGATGATAATTATAGCCATTGATACTAGTTGCACTGATGATCATTATAGTTATTAGCAATAGTTGCACTGATTATAACTATTCGAACAGGTTACACTAATGATCATTATAGTTATTAGCAATAGTTACACTGATCATAGTTATTGGAACGGGTTACACTGATGATCATTATAGTTATTAGCAATAGTTACACTGATTATACCTATTCGCACAAGTTACACTGATGATCATTATAGTTACTTGCAATAGTTACACTGATTATAGTTATTGGAACAGATTACACTGATGATCATTATATTTATTAGCAATAGTTACACTGATGATCATTATAGTTATTGGAATAGGTTACACTGATTATAGCTATTCGAACAGGTTACACTGATGATCATTATAGCTATTTGCAATAGTTACACTGATCATAGTTATTGGAACGGGTTACACTGATGATCATTATAGTTATTAGCAATAGTTACACTGATTATACCTATTCGAACAAGTTCCACTGATGATCATTATAGTTATTAGCAATAGTTACACTGATGATTATTATAGTTATTGGAACGGGTTACACTGATGATCATTATAGTTATTAGCAATAGTCACACGGATTATAGTTATTGGAACAGGTTACACTGATGATCATTATAGTTATTAGCAATAGTTACACTGATGATCATTATAGTTATTGGAATAGGTTACACTGATTATACCTTTTCGAACAGGTTACACTGATGATCATTGTAGTGATTAGCAATAGTCACACTGATGATCATTATAGTTATTAGCAATAGTTACACTGATGATCATTATAGTTATTGGAATAGGTTACACTGATTGTACCTATTCGAACAGGTTACACTGATGATCATTATAGTTATTAGCAATAGTTACACTGATTATAGTTATTGGAACAGGTTACACTGATGATCATTATAGTTATTAGCAATAGTTACACTGATTATACCTATTCGAACAGGTTACACTGATGATCATTATAGTTATTAGCAATAGTTACACTGATGATCATTATAGTTATTAGCAATAGTTACACTGATGATCATTATAGTTATTAGCAATAGTTACACTGATTATACATATTCGAACAGGTTACACTGATGATCATTATAGTTATTAGCAATAGTCACACTGATTATACCTATTCGAACAGGTTACACTGTTGATCATTATAGTTATTAGCAATAGTTACACTGATTATACCTACTCGAACAGGTTACACTGTTGATCATTATAGTTATTGGCAATAGTTACACTGATGATCATTATAGTTATTAGCAATAGTTACACTGATTATAGTTTTTGGAAAGGGTTACACTGATGATCATTATAGTTATTAGCAATAGTCACATTGATTATAGTTATTGAAACAGGTTACACTGATGATCAGTTTAGTTAGTTGCAACAGTTACACTGATTATAGTCATTGGAACAGGTTACATTAATGATCATTATATTTATTAGCAATAGTTACACTGATGATCATTATAGTTATTGGAATAGGTTACACTGATTATAGCTATTCGAACATGTTTACACTGATGATCATTATAGCTATTTGCAATAGTTACACTGATCATAGTTATTGGAAGGGGTTACACTGATGATCATTATAGTTATTGGCAATAGTTACACTGATGATCATTATAGTTATTAGCAATGGTCACACTGATTATAGTTATTGGAACGGGTTACACTGATGATCATTATAGTTATTGGAATAGGTTACACTGATTATAGCTATTAGAACAGGTTACACTGATGATCATTATAGCTATTTGCAATAGTTACACTGATGATCATTATAGTTATTGGAACAGGTTACACTGATGATCATTATAGCTATTGGCACTATATACACTGATGATCAATATAATTATTGGCAACAGTTACACTGATGATCACTATAGTTAATGGCAATAGTAACACCGATGATCACTATAGTTTATATAATAGGTTCCACTGATGATCATTATAGTTACTGTCAACAGTTACACTGATGATCACTTTAGTGATTGACACTAGTAACAGTGATGATCATTATAGTTATTGGCAACAGTTACACTGATGATCATTATAGTTATTGGCAGTAGTAACACTGATTATCATATAGTTATTGGAACACATTACAGCGATGATCATTTTAGTTATTTGCATTAATTACACTGACTATTACGATGTTGCAAACTAAATGAACCCCTTTTTTATTGATATTTTCAACACTTGTTAGGTATAATTTGATAGAGCATTACTGCCTTTGTGAATGAATGGGTACTGTCTCAGTAACTTCAAAACCCTTTATAATTGCACCAACTAATATTATTGATTTTATTACTAATATAGATATTTGCAAATCAGCATATCTAAAACGTTTGGCTTTGTTAGTCTCTGAGTAATTGAAGTTAAAAATGATTGGTAATCATCACGTTCGGTAAAATTCCAGAAGTATTAAAATTATCGTAGATCTTTGTAATTTATACTGGAAATACAATGAATCACCCATCTAACTATCAACATATATTTGCTATATATGCACTTTGCAAAGACTATTGAAAGCACGTCGAAACATCTTTTCAGATATCTCAACAAGTATCAACTGCTCTAAATATCAGTCAGGTTTCCGACAAAGACACTCATTAAAAACGCACAAACCAGATACTATTCACGAATCGTGTAGACCAATGATACAAACGATCACATCTGGAGATTTTACGGACATAATCTTCAATCTTTTTTTTTAATATTTAAAAAGCAGTCGACTTAGTTGACAAATCGGTACTCATTAAAAAAGAACCATCAGTCTACGTCTAAGTCAAAGTCAATTTCTTGGCTAGGATTATATATTACAGGCTGCTTCTAATTACATCATCGAACAGAGCGATATTATTATGATGTTCCTCAATGATATATATATATATATATATATATATATATATATATATCACATCTGGAGATTTTACGGACATAATCTTCAATCTTTTTTTTTAATATTTAAAAAGCAGTCGACTTAGTTGACAAATCAGTTATCATTAAAAAAAGAACCATCAGTCCCCACGTCTAAGTCAAAGTCAATTTATTGGCTAGGATTATATATTACAGGCTGCTTCTAATTACATCATCGAACAGAGCGATATTATAATGATGTTCCTCAAGGATATATATATATATATATATATATATATATATATATATATATATATATATATATATATATATATATATATATATATATATATATTAATGTAAGACCTGTTTATCAATGACTTCCACTTAGCTAAAAAAAAAATCTTGACCTCATCATTTATCACTTTTGAGTAAACAAAACACAGTGTATCAGCATATTTTAGCAAAACACAATGCGTATCAAAGTATCTAAACAAAAAGCACAATGTATATCAATGTATCGAAACAAAACACAATGTGTATCAATGTATCTAAAAAAGCACAATGTGTATCAATGTACCTAAAAAAGCACAATGTGTATCAATGTATCTAAATAAAACACAATGTGTATCAATGTATCTAAACAAAACACAATGTATCTAAATAAAAAATGCAGTGTGTATCATTGTATGTAAACAAAAAAAACACAATGTGTATCAAAGTAGCTAAATAAAACAATGTGTATCAGTGTATCTAAACAAAACACAATGTATATCAATGCATCTAAATCGAAATGTATGAAAATCAAATCAAGACAGCGGATGTCTACTGACGTGGATATTTCATGACCAAAATGAGTTATCCATGGTTAAAAAGGATTGATATTATTATTATTATTATTATTATTATTATTATTATTATTATTATTATTATTATTATTATTATTATTATTTCAAGTTTTTGTGCAGTGGAAAAATGTTGAACCCCAAGCTCTTATGTAACATAATACGTGTTCAATATTTTGATAAAAATCGCCGTTTAGCTGGTTCCTGTTTTAAAGACGAAAGATTCATGTCATGAGAAAATCAATCAAAGAGTAAAATGAAGAAAACAATTATATTCATGTATTCAGTTTCTAAAAGTACGCTATTGTTTTTGTCTGTTACATACGCATTGTGTGACGGGAGCAAAGGGAAGTAATCTATGTAAAATCAATAGCTGCAAATAAAATATTACAAGACATTCTCAATGTTCATTTATTTAACCGACGAAAAATAGAATTCCATACAAAATTGTTATCTAAAGTAGAAGATTAAATATAAATAAAGGCGTACATTTATCAAATACAAATTTATTACACCTCGAAGCATCTTATTAATTTGTGCCAAGTAATTAAAAGGGTAATTAATTATACGATTTTTTTTCTTCTAGATATAAGCACCTTACATGCACATGGTATAGACGATGTTTTACCCCGAATATATGCATCATACATGTATATTATACTAACAATGTTTCATACTAGATATATGTACCCTACATGTTCCTTGTACTGATGACGTTTCATGCTGGATATATGCATCTTACATGTACATCGTACCGAACTAACAAACAGCAGATACGGATTAACAATGTGTTTAAAAGCTTACTATAAATTAAAAAATTACCAGAGAAGCTATACATTATGGTCGTAATCACCGTAATCGCTATTTGCACGCATTGATAGTGATTGTGTGTGTGTATGTGTGTGATTTTGATTTTTAACGAAGCTTTAACAATTATTCAGTCATATCGCTATGATGTCTGCAGCGTGGTAGTTTACAGTGATATCTAGCACTGGGGCATCATGCCTCAGACATGTAGCATGATGTCACACTAACCTCTCAATGCTTAGAGCAAATCGAGGCAGCCGTTAGAACCACTTTTGTAAGTCTTTAATATGATTCTAACCACTAGGCCGTCTGAGAGGTCGCAATGATAGTTTAATTTAAAGTCAGTCTTTAAACAAAATATTTCAATAGAGTTGTGTTTGTACATCATCTCCCCAAGCCCAAATTGGTCAAGACTACAAATGTCCGGGTAATTCAAAGTTATAACAGTTTGTAAGTGTATGCAATTGCTCATAAAATCTAACCAATTAATCTACATATACATGAAAATACTCAAATAAAATGTTTTCTTCTTCAAACAAAAGACTTTGATTAACTGAAAATATGTTTAAACAAAAAGGTAAATGTTGAAAAGTGTACACGGCATGAGATGTAAATAAAGCTATACGAGTATGACAATAATACTGCATTTGCGTTGGAATATGACTATCGTATTATAAATTTAGGAATTAGGGTTTTTTTTGTATTTTTAGTAGCACCCCCCCTCCAGCTAGATAAAACACAGAAAAACACCCCATTTCCCTCCAACAAAACATAGTTGTGCACGTACATTTACATTTTTGCACATTGCCAAGTAAGCGTTTTCAAGGCTATATTGAATATTGGGAGGGAGTAGCAATACAGTTAACGTTGTATAACCAAATATCTAAAGCGTTAATTGATGGGAACGAAACATGTTCCTATCTTAAACTCCGTAAAAACACCTTTCTACATATGTATTGCTATGAACTATTTATTGTTAATATCTTAAAAGATAAAATGTAGAGACTGTATGTCAAGACTAAGATCAAAGCACTAAAACGAGGGAACTTGGCCCCTCGCCATTTGGTTGAGAGAGTAGTAGGAAGTAGAAGTCTCAAAACTGTACATTGTAAGTATGTGTGAACAATTTATCATGTTGGTCAGCAAAAATAGGAAAAATAAAATAAAAGCTCGAGTCAAAACTTTGTCGCACATATATTTACAAATGTGACATTGACCCATTTGTGACAGGGATTAGAAGATATGTCGCAAAATGGATTATCTATCTTCGTGATGAGCCATCTTAATCCTTAAAAGGAATCAGCAAGCTTAATTGAAACATTAACGCGGATTTTTTATGACTAAGACATTGACCATATGGCCAATATTGCGTGCGAGCGTGTCGCGGAATGAACTGCCTCGGATTTACAAGCAATTAATGTCATGTTTGAACCAATTCCATTAAAAGGTTTAGAAAATATGATCAAATGAAATGTTGCAAAGTCTTCGCTATAATAACTGTGACCTTAATTTCCTGGTCACAAGTGGTCACAGAACATAAGATTAGAAATTTTTACACGCAGAGCATATTTTGTCTTTTATTTCTACTTACGGCTTAGGCGTGTCAATCCCCGGTCAGATGACCACGCGACGCAGTGCTCAGTTAATCATGAGTCTGTATGTATCGTCCATAAAGAAAAGTTAGTGTGCACGAAATCATATAAAATAATTGATTGTAGTTCACTCATAACTTTGAAGACATATATCTTCTAGAGAGCAATTAGTGCCGATATAATAAGTAAATTATTTTGGAGTTATCACCATTCTCTAAATTATGTATTCAAACTTCCACTAAGGTTGATCTGTTCATATTTCGAAATTAGTCATACCCGCAAAATAAGCCTGACTAGAGAACGAGACTACACAGAATATACTCCATTCCAATCGTCGCGTCGATATATAAAGTTTATTATTAAAACATTTTGAAATCAGAAAACACTACATGCTTATTTAAATGTTTGTATGATCAAATTCAAAGAAACAAATACAAGTCTAATAAACCTGAAACATTCCCCATCCGCAAAAAACTACTCCACCTCCACAAAAACCAAATTCCGTAAAAAGCATGTAGGAGATAATCTGATTCGCTTTCGATGATTTGCTGTCATGAAATGGGTGTTGGCATTAATGTATGATCCCTCTTATCCAGTCCAGCAGAGTCTTATGGAATCTCTATGCCATAGATTATCAGATAGTCAAAATATTATTGGAGCACAGCCTCACAGGCTGCCTGGCGATGTCCTTCTGTATTCTTTGTGAATATTCTAAGAGAAGGCATAGGGTCTTATCTTAGTGGTAATTAACACCGCAATATCCTCTACAAATCCAATGGATAATAAATGTATATGTTGTTGTTTGTTTAGGTTTCTGAAGCATTAAGTTTTCGATTTGTTTTTCTAAAAAGACACAAGCAAAGACACATTTAACACACTCAAGTGTATGTCACAAGACATGCTTGAACTATTTCCCTTTTCATTAGAAATTGGTTAATAATTATTTTCAATATACAGTCTCTACATTTGTATGTCAGTATTGAACTTTCCGCTGTGTCCAAATTCTAATATATGATATGTTATTCTAATGTATCTCCAAAGATGAACTCAACGTGAAGTTCTTATCAATAATTAACAGGCATGTCGTCCTAAAATAATTGAATTCAAGAGAGTGCATCATATATTTGTCAATGTCCGTCCCTCTTCTGTTTTTCAAACTCTGATTGCTTGTTTCGTCGTGAATATTTCCGTTTTAGTCGTGAACGTTTAAAATCTGAAAAATTTATTAAAATATTTTATTTTCCTTTATGAGAAATACGATTTAATTTTAATGTTTTTTTTTTGCCATTAAATCTAGTAGTTTCATCAGTAGGATGTTTTTGAATTATTTTAAAAAAATTAAATGTTTCAACCATTCTCTTACTTTCAAGTTCCAACTATCTTAACGTAGATGTCAATTATAATTGTACCACCTTCATCAGTTTGCAGGACTTTGATCTGATATTTATATAAGTTTTCTAAGATATATATTATTTTCTTAAGTGCTACCATTACTAACCACGATATTCAAAATGTCAAAATGCTTCTAGTTTGTCTAGCGTTTTACATCGAAATGCTGTTTGAAAATTCTAATGCGATCTGCATCTTGTATATGCGTAGTTTTATAAGAGCAGCCAAGTATTGGTCTTGATTGTGATGCATTTTGGGAATCAATGCGAATTGAGAAAACAAATATTTTTTTTACGTTAGATCTGTAATAATAGTGGCCTTCGATGTCCATACTTATTTATTTCCGAATGTCACACTCATATATCTAATTTCATGAAAGACATTTATCTGAAATTTTTAATGTAGCTCAAAGCGGATAACTAATGCAGTTTTGTTCATTGTTGTTTGATGGTAATTTTCATAAAGTGTCATATAGGATTATACTCATTTTCTATATTTCAAAGACTTTTGTTTTAAGCTCTCTATATGATTTGTTTTGCTGCATTTTTATTTACTATAATATTAATAGGTAGACAAAATAAAAGAGTTTGATTTTGGAGTGTCTACGTATCTAAATAATAAGACTTTGTATCTTTTACATCGAGTTTGTCACACACCGATTTATCCGGCAAAACATATTTAGATATTCGCGGGATCATACAGGAAGGGAAAGTGTTAGTAAAGGATATGCTTTAAACATCATGATTATTAATTTTACCTGTTTTTGGAGCCGCGGTTGCCCAGTGGTTAGCGTCTGGAATCATGACCAAAAGATTGCGGGTTTAAATCTTACCATCGAACCAGTTTGAGTCAGCTTCATTGGTGTGGCCTTGGACAAGGCATCTTATTCAGACTGCCTCGCCAATAAATGACCCGTTTGTGCTGTTGCCCTGTAATACACCAAACCAAAACCAGTCTTTTCCTTATAAATGATTAATAGCTTTATAAAGCATTCTACTCCATAAAGCCATGGAAAGGATAAGAACCATTGATAACTTTAAAAATGTAAGATCTCTGATCAGCTTCTGTACTCCATATGTGGAAACAATGCAGTTAAATATGGTATCCACAGCAACAAAGAAGTTATTTATTTTGCACAGGCTATCACCAACCTTGACGATCACGTGGTATCAGGGCCAGTCTTGTGTCGTTGAAACATTATCCATCATACGTAATTTAATTTGTACAGACTCTCGTCAACCCCGAAAGAAAAGGTCGTTTCAGAGTCAAATGTATCTCGCTGAAACAACATTTTCAATTAGATAAACAATTTCAATGTTTATAACTAATATCAAATCACAATATACTGAATTGTCAAAAAACGATAATATGTCTAATTTCTAGCGATTAGTCTCTCACCGCACAGTACAATACATATGCAAGGAAAACAAATTGATTTGTACCTTATTATTTTCAATGAGTTGAAGCAATTTCATGCCTTGTGCAGTTTGTACTTAATGTTTGCTTTGTGATATTTACAACAACCAATTGCACGATAAAACTTTTCTTAAGTTGAAGACCTTATTTAGTGACTCGACAAAGTACAAACAATCTTTGACTTGTGGACACTCTACAATTAAAATATAAATTGTTTCCAGTCTCCTTTTCAACGAATTTTTTTTCAGTTCGAAATTTTCACTGAAATGACTTTTAAGGTGTTTATAATCATATATTCTACTATTTTTTTTGCCTTCGAACTGTATCACCTTCTGCAGCTAATCATATGTTTTGATGACTGTTGAGATCAGCCGTTGATTGTATGTACCAGCAGGCCGGTATGTTTTTTTATTTTTTTTTATTTTTTTTTTACAATAGCTTGACTCGCATGGTTAATAATCGCAAGCTTATATAGTTATCTCCAGTTTTTAAAATTTATTTTATAACATAGCTTCACTCATTGTATATATCCAATGATGTCATTTCTATATGATACTTGAGAAATATTTTATCACTAATTCATGTATCAAGCACTTTCTTTACTAATGTGATAATTTATTTTACTATATTTTTATTATTGATGTTTAGTTGAATGTATGTCAAATAAGAAAAGAAGAAATAAAAGCTGAAATTATTAAATATTTTCTGAATGCTTAGATTGCGATACGTTAAATGATCAATGTTGAGATCAGCGAATCATATATATTAATTTTTCTTCTGACATAATACGGATTGCTTATCAATGAACACAACACCAGCATATTATGAAGCAACGAACAGCAGATATAAAAGACAATTTAATTTTTCCAATAAAATGAGTAATGTTGTTTAGTTCATGTGCGAAAGCACTCCGCAATATCGCCTCTTAGAAAGAGGCTGGCAGTTTATTATACATTTGTGGATATTTCCGGCTCGAATGACATATGTGAATAAATAGTGTAGCAGACTAGTTCCGGACACTTAGCCTGTTTTCTTAACTTCTTGTGATGACGTGTACCGGTGAATTTAATACATGTCTTGATTGCAATTTAAACTAAGAAAAATGTTTGGTAAGAATGTCTTTGCTTCTATTTTTTCAAAACGCAAAAATACGAACTGGAATACTTTGGTTGTTAATTCTTCAGTGTCATAGGTGCATAGATTTTGCACGCTGTCAAGCCCTTCAAAGTAAAACTTCTGTGTATTGCTGAATCCCGTAATGCCCAAATTGAAGTGGCCAGTTAAAAAATAAAAATTAAATTATAAAACGCACACTTGAACTTTTAAAGTGTGCCGAACTCCAGCGACACTCTTGCATTATGATGGTCGCAGCTTGATCGTGATCGATACAGTGTATTTCATGTACACGCAGTTTTAGCAATCGCTGATTTTCCTAAACAAGTTTTCTCTCTTGTCCGTTATGGGGATTCTGAATTCGTTTCGATGGATGGATGGATGGATGGATGGATGGATGGATGGATGGATGGATGGATGGATGGATGGATGGATAGGCTTGAGCGGCATATCACCACCATCCTTTCATTAAAGTGCGAAGTATTAACTTAGGTTGCAGATTGTAAAGATAAAAAAAGCACACACACGCAAACTGGCCAAATATTTAATAATATAAACTCTCTAATAAAAGTAGACATGTATTACTACAAGATGAAAGGGGGCCCTTGGTTGGCCGAGTTGTTTTTAAAGCACTTGCTTTTCCATAGCCTTGCCACCTCTGTCCTCGTGGGTTCGAGTCTCTGGCTCACCAGTGTGGGTATATGAGAAAGCTTGCCTGTAGCTTCGCGTGCATCGGTGTTTCTTTCTCCACCGGTTATTCTGACCGAGATGTAAGAATGACGTTAAATTTCCCCCAGAACAAACACAACATACAATATGAAAGGTACAAATATTGCAAATCATTAAAAGGTATATAGAATAAAATATACAGATATTAGTAAGCCCAAAAGTGTCTTATTGTGGTGCAAATAGTTTAATCGAGATAAAATATAACACAATTTATCTTACAAGGTAGCACATAAAAGCTTCTAAATAACAGTAACATAAACTACATGAACAAAATGCAAAAGGAAATAATCTTAACATTCTCTGAAAGATTTTGTCTTAAAAAAACTTAAATATGAAGGTTAGAAATGAAACCTCTTAAATTATAATTCTTTTAAAAGCCTAATTTCTTTTAAAAAATAAGGTTTTTCTCTTATGGAACATCATCAAAATATACTATACCTACAATAGATCTAAAGGTTGCAGCTACAAAATGGAGTCGGTTCAGTTTCTATTTGGTAGGCTCTATCATCACTTACAAAATAGCGCTGATGGCAATTCCTCAAAACATTATCCATCATTTATATGTTTCCCTCAATTAGAATACAATGATGTACTTGTCATAATTATATATTTTGCACGTCCTGCTTAGAAAGATACATAATCTCAGAATAAATACATTCGGCATATTTCAACTTCGAAATATTATAATGTTGATGCAGTATTATAGTAGCTGACCCTCCTTTGAATCACTTATGCATGAACAAGATCGGTACTGCGCTCTGAACATTTGTTAGTGGCTCTCTCTTTTAATGTTAGGCAATTATATCACTTACATAAAAGACAACATCATTTTGAAACTAATGCCAGTTGTCATAGTGGTAACTCGGAACGCCTTGACGTTTTTAATTTAACTCTCTTTGTACTTGCCTGCAGGGCCGACAAGAGGGGGAGGGGCAATGCAGTAAGGGTACTCGGTTGAACAACACTTTTTAATTTTATAAAAGAAATATTTTGTTTGAACAAGAACTAGGAGAGGCTTGGTTATTTCTTAACCCTTAGCCCGTGATCGCTCTATATACAGCTCTGTTTGCCAGAGCTGATTTTTGTACCGAAGATCTAGGTATCTGGCAAAGATTTGTATGATCGAGCTGTCTGAAGCCGTCTGACGATTTCAGATTGAGTCGTGTATGTAGAAGGCCATGTATACGGTACGGTGCTTCTGAGACTGATCATGACATTCCGTTTTCCAATATTAAAATGGAACTGTCTCATTACTCGCAGAATTGCCACAGAGTAAGCGTCAGACGGTGCTACTGAAATGATATTTAAGCATTTCTTGCCTATTTGCTGCGAGTGGCACATGAATTTCTTAGATGCTCTGAAAGCATGTCAGGCTAGAGGTAAGTGTTGATCATCATATAATTTCAGCATAAATAACGTTGATATGACGATATCGTCGTCAATGGAATTTTTGATAATGTGTTCACTACATTTTGGTGCGCAAACGAAGAAAGGAAATATACAATATTTAATCTATTTGCAGTCTTTTCTAGGTGGTATAGATACGCAACATCTGTTCTGTGAAGCATAATATACACTGTCATTTTATACCTTGCATTACGTTTCAGTCAGGCGGCTCCGAGTGGCCGAGTGGTCTAAGGCGCTGTCCGTTACGGATCACTGCCATCTCATCAATGTCTGCGTGGGTTCGAGTCTAGGATACGGCAAATGTGGATATGTGAGAAAGCTTGCCAGTAGCTTCTCGTGGGTCGGTGGTTCTTTCCGGTGATTTCCCGGTTTCTTCCTCCACCATTAATACTGGCCGCCATGAATAGCCTATCGTGTGCTGAAAATGGCGTTAAACCCAACAACAACAACGTTTCAGGCAGTAAATCTCTCTTGAACTGCTTAATTATTTTTGACATGAATCTGAATATCATTTGTCCCTGTCGTGTATTCTTATACATGTTTTGATTGAGGATCTCGTTTCATGTCTGCTATTGACTAAATGATGAGTATTTATTACCATGTGTTGGATAGGACTACGTTTCCTTAACTGTTAAGATCTGTCTAATTATCTATCACTTACATTAGATGGTGGAGTGAATTAAAAGAGGGAAAACTCATTACTAAAAGCCATTGCTACATAAAAGAGAATTTAAATTCATAATCACTTTAGGTCTGAATTACAGCATGACAGTCAGTGTTGTCGATCAAGCAATACACACAATTATCGCTGATTCAAATGTGTATGGAATTCGGAATTATTCATATGTAGGTTGTGAAGAAAAATAAATACAGTTGGGTCTTCCATCCTCATTATCATAATCATTTCTATATTATTATTATTATTATTATTATTATTATTATTATTATTATTATTATTATTATTATTATTATTATTATTATTATTATTATTATTATTATTAATTTTATTTATGTATATAGTTTTAAGTGTCACCCAAGAGGTCTCAGTGATGCCGAATGTACACTCTGCAAAGCCGTTATGTGTTTTAGTGGTTAGAAATATATATATATATATATATATATATATATATATATATATATATATATATATATATATATATATATATATATATATATATATATATATATATATAATGATCACATTAATGGGTTGGGTTAACACATTTCTTGTACATCGTCCTGGCTTTTATTTTAGAGAAATTATATGAGATTGTTATCTCTTTACTAATATTTTGCAGCTATTCGTTGTGAATCACACGTACAGTAAGTTGGCTGTATGTAGTGTCCGATGTTAACTTGTTCCATTTTATTTTCGTGTCAAAACGTGCATCTTCATTCAGATAATGATACATTTTAATTACACGAATTCATTAATCTTCAAATGCGGCTTTTTTAATCTAATTAGCATCCTTAGCTTTTAACTTATGAAAATCGTCCCTATTAATCAAGCACACCAGGATGCAACACCAATTTTCGACATTCATTTTTTTCGACTAGTGTTTTCAGTTTGTTACTAATTAAAGCTTAAGAGAAGGATCCAAGGGACATGTGTATATTAAAACGAAAAATAGATATTACTGATAATTCAGTATATTGTATTAGTCATTTCTTTTCTTTCTTACTTCCTACCAAATGTTTCCTTTAAGAGAATTTAACTAATTTGTCGATGCTGGAGATATCAGCTTGTTTTCATTAGATTTAGTTATGATTAAATGGGCATTTTAAAACAAAATGTTTCACATTTATGAACCACATCTACTATACTGCTTTATTGATAAAAATATATTTATAATTAATATGTTGAAAGTATGTTATGTTAATCAGAGTAATACACGATTTAAGCAAACTTTTTTAAATTTGGTTATATAATGGTTATTTTTATTTTGTTGGAGTGTGCTTATATTACCCCCTTCCCCGGTTTTCTGTTGTTTTTTGAAAGTAGGCATATACATGAGGCGTATAAATGTGTGACTTCTGTTATAAATGCAGTTTAATAACATACATAAGTTCACCATATAAAGAGCCGTCGCGAAGCAAGCGTCGTTCTAACAAAGTCTTCTATGATTTTCAAGTTCCATTTTTTCATGAATCCCGTCAGTTATGACGATTATATATTAATAGTGCAAATAATTACAACAATAGTAAAGAATTTTGCAGGAAAAAACACAGCCATTTATTCCTTAAAGAGCCAAGAGGGACATATTTTTGTATATGTATTACTGTCAATGCACACTGAGAACACATGAATATGGATGTAGTACTATCAATGGGAAGAGAGGGTCGCTTGAATATGGATTTAGTGCTGTCAATGCACAGAGAGGGATACAAGAATACGGATGTAGTACTATCAATGGACAGAGAGGGTCGCTTGAATATGGATGTAGTACTGTCAATGCACAGAGAGGGACACATGAACACGTATGTAGTACTATCGATGCACACTGACTGAGGGACACACGAATACTGATGTAGTACTATCAATGGACAGAGAGGGTCGCTTGAATATGGATGTAGTACTGTCAATGCACAGAGAGGGATACACGAATGTGTATGTAGTACTGTCAAAACACAAAGACGAACACCTGAACATGGATGCAGAGCGGTCAAGACACATAAAGGGACACACAAATGTGTATGTAATACTGTCAAAACACAAAGAGGGTACATGAATGTGTATGCAGTACTGTCAAACACAAAGAGGACACATGAATGTGTATGTAGTACTGTTAAGGCACAGAGAGGGACATATGAATGTGTATGTAGTACTGTTAAGGCACAGAGAGGGAAATATGAATGTGTATGTATTACTATTCAGGCACAGAGAAGGACACATGAATGTGTATGTATTATTGTTAAGGCACTGAGAGGGACACATGAATATGTATGTAGTATTGTTAAGGCACTGAGAGGGACACATGAATATGTATGTAGTATTGTTAAGGCACTGAGAGGGACACATGAATGTGTATGTAGTATTGTTAAGGCACTGAGAGGGACACATGAATATGTATGTAGTATTGTTAAGGCACTGAGAGGGACACATGAATGTGTATGTAGTACTGTTAAGGCACATAGAGGGATACATGACTATGCATGTAGTTTTTTTTCCAGTGTTATAAATTAGTAATTACAAGTTTTCTGTGTCGAATAGTGGGATTTCAACTAATCAGAATGCTTGTAAGGCAGGAATGGTAAAATATGTTGTCACAAAGGCGCACATTGCTTATGCTAAAGCTCCCAGGAATGAAAAGACTGGATTTGCTGGTAGATTCAAACATACAATTGCACATACAGCTTACGAACCTGCAGCTGGTCTAAACCAACGGTATGATGCTTTTTGGGGAAAACCCATACCTGGCAATAACCGAATTTGATTTTATAAATGAGCAATGCTACTTGCCTTTGATTTTAAAACTGTGTATTTATCCTATACAATTACGTGAAAATGATGAACGAAATCTTCAGAGGGACATTTAATTTGTTAATGTAATTTTCGTTTTGCCTCACAGTGGAATAAAGCGTATATATATGTATTATGTTTTAGCACTCTTGTTAATCTCCTGATTTGATTTCGTTGCCTAAATGTCTTAACATATACATCAAAATAATCAAATTTTGTTTAAGGTAGGCATGGAGAAACATATATAAGAAGAATTTTGAAAACTGTTCTGAGTGTCGTGGTAACGTTTATATTTCTTCCAACCAATCAATAACTTTCATGTCGATCAACCGATAAAATAATCTTCATAACAGAGGTAAATGACAGACGTAAAAGTGTCGGAGATAAGTACAATTCAGCTGATATGCAAAGAGCGTGCTATAAACCCTGGGAGCACTTATGACACTCTCTATTTGTATCAAGGTCGATTTTGAATCAAGCCAGAGGATTCACTATTTCGATATATCCTACAAAACTGAGGTGTTTTCATCATTTTCTAGTTGGTCGCGAATCCATAAACGCATACGTTCTGGGTGACTGACATCCTATTGGAGATTAGTAAGTTTTTGCTTTGATTAGGCAATTGATAGCGATGCTCAGTACATTGTAGAACATATTTACGTTATCACGAGAACCTGTTTTGATAAATTAAATAATCTTTCCAAACTAAAATAGATTAGCGCAATATGAATTTACTACTTTGAACCCGATTCAAGTGAAAATAAAAAGTTTGGTTTGAAGACAGCGTGCATAGGACACAAATAGCTCGACTTTAGTCTTTCTTTTGATTTGATGATAACGTGCAGAGGCTACAAATAGCTTGACCTAACCTGATAATATTATACCTTGAAGACAGACAGCTTGTATCGGCCACAAATAGCTCGATATAGTCTGGCTTCCTTTTGGCTTAAAGACAGCGTGTAGAGGTCTCAAATAGCTCCACATAGTCTGAATGTGATCGTAGTTTTATATTGCATGTCCTTGCTAGAGTCAATGGAAATATGAATGTCTTCAAGTTGACGTAATTTGCAGAACACAACATATCCACTCGTACCAGCAATGGTACCCGAGGTATATATGCAATCTATGGCAGCGTATCCAAACTATTCCACATCCTCCATACATCCCCGAATTAGCTCCAAGTGATATTTAATGGAATCCGGTTATCAAGGATATGCCGAGGGGCAGACGGATTCCCAGACGCCATGCTGTTGGAGATGCAGTTTCCATTTTTAAAAAAAAAATGCCAAAGCGTGAATTAAAAACAGCATTTAATAATTGTAAAAAAGAACAGATTGAGAAAGTCTAAAGATTTGCACGGGAAGTAATCTGAGAGAATGAATAAAAGTCACATTTAGGGCAACTACAAGACAAATTGTTGAAACTCGGTAAGGTTATCTTATTTAAAGCAGCCGTAGCTGCATGCCTTACTCACCATTGCATATGCTGCATTCATCTAATTCATTCTCCGACCTGGAATTTAAGGATTTAAAATTGTTAAACTCATCGATTGTTTTGGAAATAATTTCAGAGGTTAACTTCTGCATACTTAGAGACCGTAGCCTATACATACATGTTCTGACATTTGCAATCTCCAATGAGTGCGCATACCTAATGGAATAATAATAATAATAATAATATTATTAATAATAATAATAATAATAATAATAATAATAATAATAATAATAATAATAATAATAATAATAATAATAATAATAATAATAATAATAATAATAATAATAATAATAATAGAAAGGCGAATAAAATACCCGATCAATTAAATACGTTATATATTGCTTGTTTAAAATTGTGCTAACCGCAGGTTTACTATATGAAGTTGGCACGCTTGATGTACAGATTTGACATAATTGATGTACTGCGTTAACAGCGGAGTTGAAACGTTTGTATGTAGTTGACACAAAAATTGATGTACAGATTTGACATAATTGATGTACTGCGTTGACAGCGGAGTTAAACGGTTGTATGTAGTTGACACATTATTGATGTACGGAGTTGACATATTTGAAAGTCGATGAGTAAAAGAAATGATGTATTGCATTGACAGGTTTGATGTGCAGAGTTAAAACGTTTGTACATATTTGACTCATTCTTGATGTACGGAATTCACACATTTGAAAATCCATGAGTAAACAAAAGAGTAATATTGCTTGTATTGTATCGCAAATATCTTAGCTCTCTCATGTCAGTTTACAAGTTTGTTCATATTACCAATACTGTTTAAACGCAAGCATTGAAGATTCCTAATTAGAATTACTCGTGTAACGAAACTGACGATAATAGGTGTATAATAATCAATTATTAATTAATGTCTAAAGGTCTGCCTTATGACGTGGCTAGTAGTAATAATGGTTTGTATCCAATCATATCGATTTTGTAAATTTGTTTTAAAAAGGATTTTATCACATTTACCACTAAAAAGGTAACTGATGTGTTCGTTGCCATTGCTATTAAACGGGATATGGTTCTGCGGTGATGTATCCTTGCAACACAATGACATATATCAGAACAGAAGATAATTTTGATTGATATGTCACGTCTCCGGCATAGACATTGATCCAAGCTTTGTTTGATCTATCTGCATCTCAACTGGTCATCTCCAAAGCATATTTTCCAGAGAAAAGTGTGGTGTATATTTGTATTAACATCTGGTTTGCCTGATTTCTTTTGATGCTCAGGTCTTGCATTCCACCTCATCGTATACATAATACAAAAACTACATGTATATCAGTCCTTATCGATCGTAAACAGTCTCATCAAGTATGTTCTTACAATGAGGTACGTTGTTAATGCTGAAGAAATAATATACACAAGGCGCAATGCACATAAACAATTGCACTAGGATGTTTCAAGGCAGTATGTATTAAATGGAAAGCATCGCAGTAAAATAACATGTTTACATATAATTAAAGAATACGGTTACAACAACTTACATAATCAAAAATATATTGCTTTCTTTAGTAAGTATAGATGCACTCGATTACAGTTGATTTTACTTTCACCCTATGTTAAAAGGCTAACGTAATCCGTCTGAGGAATGACATAATATCGGGTTACTGATGGAGATCTGTTCGGTACAATATGCTTTTGAGTTCATTAGACACAATATTAAATAAAAAAAGGGTGCATTTCACTTCCAAAATCACTTGACATCAAAGTTTTTATTAAAAAAACGCCACTTTCGCTAACGGTTTTTATAACTTTATGTATTTTATGTAGATTCAACAAGAAGTTATCTCACTGGACATCACAGTCTTGCAGTCGTTGAATTCATATTGAAGTGTTTTCTGGGCTAGACGAAAATAATTTTGACAAATTAAGCCTTACTTCATTGAACTGAAATTGAAAAAAAATTAACGCCCTGTGTCTCTTTCCGCAAACCGATTTTTTATGACTCCAATAATTTCTCCGCAATTTCAAACTCATTTAGTACCCTCTCTTGCAATGTAGGAGAATTTAATTACACACGGTAAGCATGTGATATTTTCAATAATTACCGCTTTTGTGGTTCGACCTGTAATAAGGCCGTTTATTTCATATCTAGTAAGTTAAGCTGAAATTACATCTTTGATTAAAATACCACTGGGAAGGCAATCAATATGTTTGATCTGATAGTAAATGTCTTTCTTCGTTATACTTTAACAGATTCAGCTGTCTATTTGTATAAACGACAGGAAAATTCATTTCACAGATTCCGCCATACTGCCGCTCTTCCTGTCGTGCATCCGAAATTGTGAATTAGTATTAGCAGACATATAACAGCTTACGTTTTGCATGGTACACTTTAAAAAAAATAACTAATAATCTCAAACCTTGGCTAACTTCCATGAAGTAGTGAAAGAATTAATTCTTTGGGATGATTTTGAGAGATATATAAGGCGTATATTTTGCAGAAATGATTGTTCATATAAAAAAATAAAGCTGTACAGGTCGATCGCTGATATGTATGTATGTATGTATGTATGTATGTATGTATGTATGTATGTATGTATGTATGTATGTATGTATGTATGTATGTATGTATGTATGTATGTATGTATGTATGTATGTATGCATGCATGTATGTATGTTCAGATGCGGGAGGTCATGGGTTCGACTCCCGGTCGAGTCATACCAAAGACTTACAAAAATGGTACTAGCAGCTGCCTCGCTTGACGCTCAGCTTAGTGTTAGGACTGGTCGGCCTGGTGTCAGGATAATGTGACTGGGTGGGACATCATGCTACATGTCTGCGGCATGATGCCTCAGTGCTAGACATCACTATAAACTACCACACTGCAGACATCGTAGCGATATGACTAAAAAATTATTAAAGCTACGTTAAAAATTATAAACACAAAAAATGTTCAGTGGCACATCAGCACAATAATGGCTAAATAGTGTATCTTAAAAAAAAGTTCCATCAACGTAAGAGAAAAATTGTAAAATAACTATAGGAAATAAACTTTTCAAATCAATTGAAAATGGAAATCTTGCAAAATAAAACATAAAATTTAAAGATGTTTAAAATCTGTAAAATGTCTACAATGACCTACGTTCATAGGTAAGGGTTAATGCCAAGTAAATCTGGGAAGATAAGGATTGGTTGAAGTGAGCAAGCTGAATGTTAGATTTGTTTGATACTTTTCACTAGAACAACTTAGAGCATACACCTTTTGACATTTTGATTTACAAGACTTTTCCTATAAAAATATGCGATGAAAAATAATGTTAAATCGCTCAGCATATCGGTCCTAGACATCATTGTTTATAGTTAACTGGTCAGTATTCCAGTACCCTGATACGCCAGAAAAAATTTTGTTCAATCTTAATTTTAAACACGCATCTATGGGAGGAGAAGCTGTAAAGATGACATCAGGGTTAGGAAAATCATTCTCACCAGATATAAGTTTTTATTTATCTTGATGTTATTTGCTGCTTAAATGGACATTTTAAATACGTTCACTGAAATTTTAAGTAGAAAAATTAGTAGAAAACCATGATCCAGTCAAGCCAAGGTATTAAATTAGAGACGCTGTCCTTCTTTTTTGCAATTATGTACATTACACAAATTCCTTTTAATGATACAATATGTCAAATTTAATTTACATTTGTCCTTCCTAAGCAGAATGTATACGGTTGCTTAGGAAACAATCAGATGAAAGACTGATAAGCGAGTTAAAAGAAAGTGTTATTAGCTCTGTTCCGTGCGCAGGCATGAACAAATTCGTTTTCTGTCAATGATAAATTCAATGGATATTGAATATAATCATTATGCTCAATTTATTACATTGCTGTGTTGATAAATATTTGTTCAATCCAGTGTTTCTTAGGCGGCACATACGTTTCTCCCGCTCATTTATTTCTGAACAAAGTTTATACAATTATACAAACATTTACACAATTAAAACTTTGATATAATGAATTTACAAATATATAATTAGCATAAACTTTATAAATTTAATGGGCCTATTTAAAAAAATTCTGCCTAAGCTTTTTTTTTTTAAAAAAAACCTTCTTCAAACAAACAAATATTCTTGCTAATTATCTGTATATACATTTGAAACTTTTGCAAGCATGAATTTTATTTGAAAGAGACAACATCGTATTGATCGAACATTTTATATAGTGCTGGAGTATGTGTGTAAATGAGGATTAACTCAGACTTTTACGTCTCATTGGATGTGGCAGTAAACCATCATCTCGATGGTCACCTGAGTACTATGATGTTTAATTTTAGCAAGACTAGGTTGTTACTAAAGACGTTTCAAAACAGAAATAATATTTTTTCCTAATATGAGGTGTTCTCTTTTCCTATCTTACCATGTCAGCAATAAATGAAGAATTTTAGTTTAAACGTTACGTGATCCATGTTTATTAATATTAAGCAAGGATGATTGGCAGATTTTAGAATCAATCTTTTTTTTTCTACAGAAGATCATTTTCTGAATTAATTTCAGTTACCGTAACAACAAGTAATCAGCAGTTTTGATTAGTACATTCAGTCGTCTATCAAGGCGCAAATATCAGATTTAATATAGAAAGCAAATTAAGATTGCTCCAGGTGGCTTGGGGGATTTAATATTTGATTATTTTCACTTTTGTTCCGTAGCTCGTAAAATAATTACTTGCCAGAGTCCAAATTTTGTTGTGCATTTCATGGACACGCACTCATATGAGAACACTTAAAACAAATCGGATGTGCAAGTTTTACAGCGGAGTAGCATGACAAATAATAGCAGTAAAAATAGTTGCACCGAAGATTGAACGCTGTGTTGCGAGATATCTATATATATATATATATATATATATATATATATATATATATATATATATATATATATATATATATATATATATATATATATATATATATATTACTGTAGTAGGGTTGTAATAGTTTATCCAGTATTGCTTTGAAAGCCCAAAAAGTGACTATATAACCAACATAGCAACATTTCAAGGCAAATAGTGATTTATTCCCTCATTCACCTCGATATCACATTTTCTGTAACCCAACTGTTACGAACTACTTTGTTACCAAAAGCCTCTATAATTATCAATAAGCACAACAAAAATGTATAGCCAGACATTGTGTTGATGTATTTGTTAGATAGAAAGACAGTGTATGGACATCTTGACGCAGACAGAAAGTATTATAGAAAGTTCTTGGGCCTAGGGTTACACAGAGATGCTATTTGAATAATTGCATTTGATGTTTTTAAACGAACTAATCACTATGAAATTAACTAGGATTATACGTTCTATTAAAAGTACGTCAAAACATTACCGCAATGGCAATTAATTATGCAAAGGCTAGACTAGTCGCGATACCTAAAATCATCAATTATATACAGGAAAAATTACATGAAATCATTTATGTATAGGCTAAAGTGCCTGATGTCAGTTATTACAAGCTAAAGTACTAGTTGATACAATCATTGAGGTACAGAATAATCTAGCTGACATTCTTTTGAATCTGCGCAAATCTTTTGAGGTTTTTGTTTTTAAAATATATCTTTTTTAATTTTTTTTACGTTTGTGATCTTTATGTTACGATGTTCTGTATAAATCATATTTAATCATTTGAATAACACAAGTTATATCAATACCATATACGAGTATCCTACTAAATGAAACTTCAAATAAATAATATTGTTTGGCATAACATTTGATCAAACACCTAAAATTTCGTATATGGATGTATAACATCATTTAGTTGAGTTCACAATGTAACTATAGTCAACATCTCTCGCATCTACATTATAATAATAATCTGGTTATTGAACACAGTGTCTTAATTCTTCACATTATAATAATAATCTGGTTGTGTTTCGGATGTTCTTTGTTATAATTTTAGTAATAGATCTTTTAACTATTACTAAGATATTTTCTTGTGAACATTTGGATCCTTCCAGAATGAAATTTTCCATTAAGTAATAGTTTCCCTTAAGAATGTTAATTCTCATCTGAGGACAATATAATTTTTTTTTCTTGTTATAATTTACTGCTGCTGTAAGATCTGAGCAGAATCAATTGTATTATTGTTGTGTCCAGTATTTCATTTGGGCTGGAATTTGTTTATTGATATTATTGAATTCAAGTTATACTTCTCTGGAAATACAAAGTGTTCAAAAATTAAAGTTTGGCATAGAGACTTGGATTTATAATAAAATTTCCAAGAAGAACATATTGTTGGATTGTATTATTGTGACTGAACACAATAATGTTGGCACATCACTACGACACAGGCCACCACTGCTTTGATTTTAAAAAAAATAATACCAATAGAGTTTATTCAAATCTTTAATCATTTGGACTTGTGATATAAATTCTAGGATTATTTGCTAATTATTTCGCAGTACCGCATTTGTTTTTATTCTTCACTTTTAATCATAATAAAATAAGAGACTTGTTGAATTTTGAAAACCATGCCGTTTCTCACTCATATATTACTTATTGTAAGATCATAAGTCGTAATGGTAAGCAAATTTGCTCAATTCTCTTGCCTTAGGTCCCGATGGTAATAAATTAATCGTCTGAGTTAATAATTGTCATTCTAAAATCCAAAGCATTACTCACAGAGTTTAACAGATGTCTAAGTTTGGTTCCTTTCTATTCACAATTTATGTAAGTAATCTCCAGTCCACACTGGTTTCATGTTATATCGACGCATTTGATGACAGTACAACTTTTATTGCCTCTGTGAAAATCAAAAGGCTATAATGAAATCAAACTGAAGTAGGACCAGGAATAAATTTCTGAATGTTGTAAATCCAATCAGACGAGAACCTTTCTACGTACATGACAAGTGTTACTCGACAACAATTGGGTGATAAGCCTAGCTTGACATTTTGGGAGATATTCAACTAATAACCATGTCATATGTAATATTCATGTCTTTATGTTTTGTGCAATATTTTCAGCTAAATTACCATGAGAAAAACCTAAATTGTTTTATACAATCAAACTAGTATTAAAAAAAGTATTTGGACTACATTAAAAATCTAACTATTATTATGACTTGGAGTAACGCATCTAAATTTCACATTGAACGAACAAAAAAAAAAACTTCAAAAGCGAGTAGTTAAAATGGTACTAGACGCAGAAATCAGAATCCCCTTCTGGTGCTATATTTAGAAGACTGGATTGGATCTCTGCTCCTGATAAAATTAAATGCTAAAATCTGTCGTAGTATATAAAGACATCGATAACCTTATACTGAAAAATGCATGTTTCCTCCTTACCCCCAGATGTCGTCGTGATCATTATCATAGTCGCCTACCATTATCTTGGCATTCACCATCATCTACATGTCATCAAGCTGAATATGAAATTCGCCTTACATTAGATGTGATAGAAAGGTTCCATCTATTTTTATATGGTACATGTATAGATTTTATATACATACGTTAATTTTATCTTACGTGTAATCATATAACCTTTTCAGAAAGTTTTACAAAAACGCCTTTTGGAATACATAGGATTAAATATATTTCTCAAGCTTAGCTAACTTTGGCATTTCATATTTAGCCGTGAATTTATAATGGCTCCAAATATACAAGATGTGTCATAAAGCAAGCCAATTATAGCCAGTGTTTGAGATCTGTTTCGATCATTGATGCTAATATTAATTCCAGGACAAAGTTATGAGTGATAACTTGGTAGAAGAAACGAATACCTATTAGAGTAGGTTATCATAAATTGTGATATACTTTTCGATTTCAGTTTGTTTTAATAATGCATTGGGAAAATGTAATACACGCATACAATTTACAATTATTCGCGCTGAATTACTGCATGAAGGGAATATTGTTTGAAGCCTCAGATGGATAGAAAGTTATCGTTTACTGTATATTGTTTTGAAACATTATGCGATAATTATTTACAAAAGTATTAAAATGGTATGTCCTTTATTCAGCTAGAAATATAATGTTAAATAAATCGTCATTTAAAATAATTAAATGGATATAACTTATGTTGGGAATGTTTAATAAATCAGTAACATAGAAACATCCTTCCCCTCTCCGATAAAAGCAAAACCTACTTTTCATTTTGCTTGCCATACAAGAATATTTTTTATTAAATTACCAATATATTTTCTTTAGTTAAATGTTACATACATTTCATTATTTATCGATATTTCCAAAAATGTACATCATTAGTTATCCAGATTGGTGCGTATGTCTAACACATAGTTTGGGAAGCATTCATATTTATTCAATTTGATTTGATTTGTCTTTCTTCACATGTTATGTTACCTAAATTTACACAATTGTCAATAATATTGTTTCGCAATATTTAAATAAAACAATATGGAATTAGATGGGAGTTTAACATGAAAAACCATAAAAGGGTCTGATGAAACAAAGAAACTAAAAGGATTTTTGTGAATGAGATGTTTGTTTATAATGCGATTGGAAACAAATCTAACACCAAAACCGCAAGCATAAATTTCGACAATGGATTTAACAAAACGATGCGCACTGAATTGAACTACTTATGAAAGAAAATGATACCGTTTGTAACTGGAATGAATCATAACATGTAACATAAAATGGAAACTGCACAAAAATGAACAGTGTTCCATGTATTGCCAAGGAAATCAAAGTTTGAATTTACTTATTATGAATCAGTTATAATTATTTACCATGGATGAAAAAGTATGGGATTTGTATACATACCAATAATATTAATCCGAAAGTAGATTATATAAAATAAATGTTTTCACTACAAATAGTGTTTTCTTAATACATTTGGATTTTCAAGCACATAATGACTCTAATAAATTTAAAAGTGAAACATATAATTCAAGACGTAAAGTTGATGACCACAATAAATCTTCAGTCCCAACGCTCTGTCAGATGAGCACTGAGCGACCACTCAAGACCAGCCCCATTTCAGTCTGCCGAATAATTATTTAAAAAAATCCACTTTTTCGCTGCAGACCCGTTGGTTCCAAAGGTTTTGTCTCGTCCATACAAAAACTGCTATCTGTATCCCAGCCAACGTCACCACTGACAGCACCAAACAGGTTATACGACAACCTGAGTCCTAGAATTCTGCATTGATGGTATCAGCTATATCGCCAGAATCACACCTCCATCTCCATATTCATATTCATTAATCAAAATACATACATCCATGATCACATCTCCAAATTCAGGCAGCTGAAAATATAATAGCTAAAGCAACGTAGAAAATGATAGATCAGCGTTGCTATATCTCTGAATCCAGGACCAGGAAATACTCCAAGCTTCTCTCAAACAGCGGCATATCCGTAGACAAATTCCCACTATTACGCAGCAATATGCACAAGCATATTAATTTGGCTCTATTGTTGATCCACGGAATGGAGTTTTGCTCGGAAACCTAATATTTCCACCTGGGTAGAAATTAGATTGTGTGAAAGAGACCAACCCGCATTTCACTAGCACACTACGATTGCATACGTTGTCCTTTTCGATGTACAAAAGCATCTATTGCGAAGTCTTCCCATTTAGGAAACATGAATTAATATTGGTTAGCTGCATCAGAAATATAATTGAACTGGGTTTTATGAATGTCATACTGAATTTTCTTCCCATGCCGCCCAGTATATACTAAAATGCAGTCTCGTTATTGACCGATTTTCCTTGGATACAGATTATATCCGTCAGTTTTCTCTGGTAAGAGAACATAACTTACACAAGCTAAAACAACACTCTACACCCTTCCATTCAGCACTCTACACCTTTCCATTCACCCTACAGCACTCTACACCCTTCCATTCACCCTACAGCACTCTACACCCTTCCATTCACCCTACAGCACTCTACACCCTTCCATTCACCCTACAGCAATCTACACTCTTCTATTCATCTTACAGCACTCTACACCCTTCACTTCACCCTACAATACTATACACCCTTCTATTCACCCTACAGCACTCTACACCCTTCCATTTAGCACTCTACACCCTTCCATTCACCCTACAGCACTCTACACCCTTCCATTCACCCTACAGCAATCTACACTCTTCTATTCATCTTACAGCACTCTACACCCTTCACTTCACCCTACAGCACTCTACACCCTTCCATTCACCCTACAGCACTCTACACCCTTCCATTCACCCTACAGCACTCTACACCCTTCCATTCACCCTACAGCACTCTACACCCTTCCATTCACCCTACAGCACTCTACACCCTTCCATTCACCCTACAGCACTCTACACCCTTCCATTCACCCTACAGCACTCTACACCCTTCCATTCACCCTACAGCTCTCACTCCTTCAGTTTTCTCTGGTAAGAGAACATAACTTACACAAGCTAAAACAACACTCTACACCCTTCCATTCAGCACTCTTCACCTTTCCATTCACCCTATAGCTTTTTACACCCTTCCATGCACTCTACAACACTTTACAGCATGCATATTTTCGGGCGAGTATAATGCTAAAGGACAATAATACTTGCCTATGGCTGTAACTACTCTGATCAAAGTTGTCTTCCTTAAACAAAACTGTTTGCGTGAGGGTTTTACACTGGTATTCAGAAAGAACCCTAAGAATGCAAACAAATACTCTCTGCTTGACCACAACTACACTCATTTCAAAGATTTACTGATTGGGAGAAACGAAAAGGACAGTTTTAGTTTGGACCTTTCGATTCTTCGCCATATCACATGTACCGAGTACGTCCAACAGGAATTAATGAATGGCAAATATTGAAAGAAACAATTACTCATTGTCAATTTTGTATACCTTCATAATAATTAAGAATACGAGACCCAACAATTAGATTGATAAACTTCAATGTTTTAAAAGCTTATGTCAAGTTTGATGATCAACAAAGATAGTTATGAAGGAAGGTACAAGCGCTTGGTTATGTCAAGGTGGCTTATGTGATGCGCCGAACTCGTTTCCAATAATCTTAGTATATATCCTTATTATTAGATTAAACGAATTAGCAACTATTTAATGTATGTCTGGTGTTAGTTTTTCGGTCTTCACAAATGAGATGACTCTTGGATTGGAGTGAATAATTATGATAATAAAATATTGCGTTACCTACGGAATTACTGCATTACAATTAATCACCCTCATCAAGTAGCTGACGGAACTACTTTCATCATCACGCGATAAGTGATTGCTTCTCATAAAACTTTTGGACCGAGAAAATAATATTCCTTTTAGATGCCTGAAACATACAAGCACAATTACCAGATGCGAAAATGGAAAGAATTATAATTTATTTGAATGCATTACAGCGAATTTGTCAATTAATTACACGTGACAATATCTGCTAGGAACGTACATTATGATCTACGTATGCCAAACGACTTTTAGGAATAATTAGAAGATGTGATGTGGAATGATCTTCTCAATCATTGGAATGAACTCCTCTCTCCTCTATGATTATACAATTGTATATTCTGCAGACATATCTGAGATGCTTCAGAATCTGTGGATTTTGGGGCAACGATAAAAAAGCGATGGGTTGCAAATACATGGCCTGAACGGTTACATTGGCTGAAGGACCAAAAACTATATATAGCTCTATGTGAATTATATCCAAAGGTGATGCCAGCCTACTATTTGGCCATGAATGTTATCTTCAAATGCAACAATAAGTTACGAAAGCCATAACAAAATCAGACTTAAAAATCCTGAATTATTTAACAAATCCATGTTTTGAATTTAACTGCCTTAGAAATGACTTTGATATTCATCCTAAACGTATAACAGGAATGAAAAGTAACATCCCTGATACATTTTCTGGTTTTGCAGCATGCTAAATACTAGGACTAAAAAGTAATATCCCTGATACATTTTTTGGTCTGCAGTACGCTAAATACCAGGAATGAAAAGTAGTATCCCTGACACATTTTATGGTTTGCAGTAGGCCAAATACCAGGAATGAAAACTAATGTCCCTGATAAATTTTCTGGCTTGCAGTACGCTAAATACCAGGAATGAAAAGTAATATCCTTGATACATTTTCTTGTATGCAGTAGGCTAAATACCAGGAATAAAAAGTAATATCCCTGATATATTTTCTGGTTTACAGTACGCTAAATACCAGGAATGAAAAGTAATATCCTTGATACATTTTCTTGTATGCAGTAGGCTAAATACCAGGAATAAAAAGTAATATCCCTGATAAATTTTCTGGCTTGCAGTACGCTAAATACCAGGAATGAAAAGTAATATCCTTGATACATTTTCTTGTATGCAGTAGGCTAAATACCAGGAATAAAAAGTAATATCCCTGATATATTTTCTGGTTTACAGTACGCTAAATACCAGGAATGAAAAGTAATATCCTTGATACATTTTTCTGGCCTGCAGCACGCTAAATACCAGGAATGAAAAGTAATATCTTTGATACATTTTCTGGTTTGCAGCACGCTAAATAACAGGAATGAAATGTAATATCCTTGATAGATTTTCTTGTTTGGAGTAGGCTAAATACCAGAAATAAAATGTAATATCCATTATGCATTTTCTGGTTTACAGTAGGCCAAAATTCCAGGAATAAAAAATAATATCCTTGATACATTTTCTGGTTTGCAGTACTCTAAATACCAGCAACTTGCCTCTTCAGAGGAGCAGCTATGCTATATTCTTCTTCCTTAGTGGCTACTTCGGATATAAGCAGCACAGTGAAAAGTGTATGAGACTCTTCTTTGGCTACAAGCAAAATAGCTACTCATTCGGAAAGCTTCCAAAATTTCAGTACGTTCTTGTTACTAATTATAGGACTGTGGATTCCTGTATCTAATGTACCGCCAAATGCGAACGTTGAAAACTTGATTTACGATGTAGTTCATTCTACAAAGATACTTCACATGATATATCAGAAAATAAAACGTTATATAGCTGGTAATTAATCAATATATATATATATATATATATATATATATATATATATATATATATATATATATATATATATATATATATATATATATATATATATATATATATATTTATAATATATATATATATATATATATATATATATATATACTTGCAGTTTTGTGTAGAAATTCCAAAAAATAGTATGGATTACCTGCTCAGGTTACATATTATCCTGAAAGGAGGCAAAACGTGGTGCATCCTGACAGTAACGATTTTCTATTGCATATGATAGGTCATGTGAAGTATGGAAGTGATTAAAACTACATTCAATTAGTGATAGTGAATATAATAAACTCATTCTACAAATTGCATGCTCTCTAGCATTTTGTCATGCATTTGCTTTTGTTTGTTTTTCATTGTATTACTTTTCTAAACTTTTTGCAGTATGGGGAATTTATTATTCCTTGGTTATAATGTTATGCAACAGACATTATACAAATGATTTAACATATGTAGATAAGACACAATTTATTATGCATCTAAGACTGATATTTTCCGTCAAGGAGAGGGTACCTCTATCTGTGCTCAGAACTATCAAGAAATTTTGTCCTTAACAATTGATGACGATTGTATTAGACATTAACTTCACTATTACTTTGAGATCCGCTGTTAGTTACGAATAATAATCAGGCCTCGAGTACAGTTCTCTTTATAAATACCAATAAATTTGTTGCATCATGGTTAGGATATGATTTTGCAGCATTACGAAAGGGCGTGTGTCTAGTTAATATATGACCCGATGAAAACCTAAAACAAAAATAATGATGATGACGAGACCGACAACAGCAATATAGATCAATGCATG